>JAJTUV010002205.1:0-290137 GCA_021653895.1 Mastomys natalensis | reverse complement strand
TAAAATTCATTAACACATGTTAAATTTAATCCTAACTCAGATCCTATCCCCAATATTGAGAAAAAAAAATATTTTTTGGGAAAATTTAAACATAGTAAAAGAGCACAAAACACAAAAGAGTAAATCTTTTAAGGGAAATATTTAAAAAACCATTATGTGATACCACCACATTTTGTAAAAGGTGTTCAAAATGCTTTATATAATCTAACTTCTCTAAAAAATCAATTTTCTTAAAAAGATTATCTAGTTTCTCTAAGGAATACAAATCTCAATATGGGAAAAAAAACTTTTAAAGTTAAACATTAAAAAATCCCAAATTTAAAATGCACGGGGAGGAAAATTACCCAATAAGGGATATTTCCATAATTTTTACAAGTTTACTTTTTATATTTTTAAAATTTTAAATGTTAATAAACTTTTTTAAAATTTTAGAATACATTTAAATTTCATTTAAATCCATTTAAAAATAAAAAAGGGATAAATATCCCCCAAAAACGGGAATTTTTTCCCTTTTAGGCTCATCTACCATAAATTTTTAATGTTAGTTTTTAGGGGAATTTACTATGTCAATTTAAACAAAAAATTTGATGTCAATTCCTCTGTACACCTCATTTTTCCTACTTCTTTCCCATCCTTTAAATATATCTGAGCAATGAGATCTATTTTTTCACAAAAAATGTTTTTAAAATCTGCCCCATACAGTCTCCCATACATCTGTTACTATTAGGGGCCCCTTCCCTTAAAAAGGGAAAACCATAAAAACATGTTCAGTTTTTTTTTAACACTTGTTTTTTTTTTAAAAAAGGGTAAAAAATATGTATAAACCAAGTTCAAAATTTTTAAAATTTTCTTACCCTTTAAATTACTACTTAAAAAAATGTCACAAATTTGAAAATTGTTAAAAATTTTCCCAATGAGGAAAGGGGTTTAAATAGGTTTCATTAGAAAAATTTTTGATTCCCTTTGGGACCTAAAACCCCAAAAGGGAATTAAAAATGGGGACAAGAAGGGGAAAAACAAAATCCCGGGGTGAAAAAAAAAATTGGGTGGGGTTTGGGGACTTAGCAAGGGAAATTTTTTCTTCGAACCCAAATTTGAAAAAAAAATTTTTAAAATTTTTAGGGTTTTGAAACCCAACAGGAAAAGACAAAAAAACCTATTAGAAAAAAAAACCCCATTCATTTTGAAAAGGAAATTTTTAAATGTTTTTTAATTTTTTTTGATTTTTATGGAACTTACCCCCTTTGAATTAAAAATAAGTAGGGCATTTTGAAACCCCCCCCCCCCCCCCCCCCCAAAAAACAAAAACCCCCAAAAAAAAATTTTTTTAAAATTTAAAAATTTAAAAAAAAACCCAAACCCCCCCCAAACCCCCCAACCCCCAAAAAAAAAAACCAAAAAAAAACCCAAAATGAAACCCTGGTAACAAATCTAAAGCCGGGGCTTTTTTTTTAAACATTTACATTTTTCATGATGCGGGAAGGTTTTTAAACAAAAATTTAAAAAGAAAATTTGTATGTATGTTCACCAAATTTTATATGAAAAATTTGGGCACAAAATCATTTACTAGACACACACAAATTACAAGGTATAAATTTTTCCCAAAATTTAAGAACCTAAATTAAAAAAATTTTTCTGAAGGCCTTTAAAAATGCATGCTCATTTTGAATCTTTGGCAACTATTGAAAAAAACAGCCTTTTCCCATATTGACCTTAAGATGGGGGAGAAAGTGAATTAAAACAACAAAGGGACACCTTGGAAATGGCCCCCTTTAAAAACGAAATACACAAGGGGAAAAATTTTTAAAATTTAGTCTCTATCGCTTTCCAGTTTGTGACCTGGAAAACCAAATCACTAAAGCCATTTTAACTGTGACAAATTTTGAAAAATTTAAGTTTGATATGAAAATTTAAATTTTTTCATATTTTCCTAATGTAAGGGGACAGAACCCCATAGTTTTTTTACACAGCAAAAATATTTCAAATTTCCCTTTTCCCCATTAAAGCCGATATTTTAATAACTTCGAAATATTAAAAAACCCTTCATTAAAAAAAATTTCCCTATAGGTCTCTCAATTAAAAAAGAGAAAAAAAAACCGCAGTCACTTTAAAGGGTCCCCTTTTTCATTATAAAATTTTTTTTTTTTTAAATCCCCCAAAAAGGGAAAAGGGGGTTCATCAAATTTCACAAGATGAAAAAAAAATTTTTCGGGGAGCAAGGGGAAATATTTAAAAAGCACCCCAGTTTTTTCCTTTTCTGCTAGAATCTAAGATGGAGAATGTGAAATTTTTTCTTAAAACACAAAAACATCCACCCACATTGAAAAATTTTGTGTTTTTTTTTAAGGGGTTATTGCTGTTTAAAAAATCCATTTAATTTTATTTTCATTTTCTTTTTGATTCACTCTGTCCAAATGTTCCCGGGATACATCGAAAAAGTCTGGCCTCAAGCTCGGGCATCAAAGCCCTTAAAATTTTTATCAAAACATTTTTAAAAAAAATTTTTGTAAAGATCATTTTCCCATCCTAAATGTCATATGTCTTTAAACTACCCTTTAGGTCCACTAAGGGACAATCTCCTGAGCACTTGGGCCCACCATGATTTTAACAGACATATGTATAACACAATTGGCAATGTGTAAGGGATTATAAAGAACTTTCATATAGAAAAGATTTCAGAAGGTCATAAGGGTTCCATGTTTTTAAACTTTATTTGAACCAGGGGAAATTATTCTCCCATTGCTTTTTGTTAGGGAAGGGCATCGGGCATCCCAACCCTTGGGCCCGGGAATTTTTACTTTCTCTCTGTTGTTTCATAGAAATTGCATGCTATTCTTTTCAAAAAATTTTTCCTAAAATGTCCCGGGATTTCTTCATCTGGGGGGAACCAGTAAACTTTTTAAATCCAATAATGCCTGAATTTTACACAATACAACACCCATCCTGTCCATTTACCAAAAACTTTTCTTTTCATTGTTTTAAAAACGATCCCCTTCCCTTTATCTTCAGTCAAAAACATTCGGGATCTTTCCTCATTTAATTTCTTCACACCTTTTTAAAAAGATTGTGAATAATTTCCACCTTTTTAAATCAAAAAATGAAAAAGTTTATTTTTAATTTTTGAACAACTTAAAATGTTTAACACTGAATTCTTAAACCCTCAAAATAAAGTGGGCCCTTTAGCTCCAACAAACCTTCATCACGGGAATACTTTTTTTGGGGGGGTTGGTTTTTCCCACGGGGTTAAAACCAAATTTTTTTAAAAATTTATTTTATTTTTTTTTGTTTGTTTTTAAAATTGAAAACCCCCCTTTTGTCTCCCTTCCATAACCTGCCACCCCCTTTTCCCCCTTCTTTTTCTTGTAAAAAAGGGTGCTCCCCAACCCACCAACCCCCTCTCCTAAACACTCAAAAACCCCCCCCCCTATCTGGGGAAACAAGCCCCTCCCATCGGGGTCACCCCCTTCCCCCCCTTACACCTGAACCCCAACCCCCCCTTTTTACCCAAATTTCCCCTTTCCCACCCTTTCCTTTTCCCTAAAACCCGCTTCCAATGAGGTAAAGACCTTTTGCTTGTCCCCCCTTTTCCGTCCACCCCCTTTGGGGTCTATAAAAATGACCATGGCATCCGAAATTTTTTCGACAAATTATATAGGCCCAAGAAAGGCTTTTTTTTCCCTGGTTAAGTTAAGGGTTTTAAAAAACCCGATGACCCTAAAGGGCCCAGCAGGCGTTTTGCCTTTATGGACACTACTACGGGGTTTTTGGGGCCACACCCCATCTTTGATTTGTGCCCTTCATTGAAAAGGGAAAATTGCCTAAATCCCCCCCGGGGGTAGGGGGACATGACCTTTCGGGTTTAACATAAAAGGAAAGATCCCCAAATTTAAATAAAGGGTTCCAAAAGGTTTGGGAGGTTTTACCAATAAACTCCCTTTCCTAACATTCTCCATGCAAAAGGAATTTAACCTAAAGGTCTGCCCTGAAAAAACCATAAGATTTTTTTTCCCATCTATTTTTCCACCAGGGAATTTTAAAATCCCTTTAAAAAACCAGGGGATGCCCCCTTTTCATTGGGATCTGCCAGGGGGAGAAAATGGACCCAACCCTTTCCCCAAAAGGCCTCAAAAACTCCTGAAAGGGGGCCTCTCTTGCTCCCATCACACCCCCCAACCAAACCCACTCCCCAATGACCAAAAAATTTTTCATCCCCAGGGACCCCACCCAAAGGGGCTCCCCTCTTTCCCCCCCCCCCCCCGGGGGCCCCAAGATGAGTTTGACACCCCCCCCCTATTTTTTTTTCCCCAAAATTCTTTCAGGGGGCTCCCACAGTGCCTGGGGCCTGAAGCCCGAAAACCCGGGATGCGTTTGGCCCCTCTCTCAGGCCGGGGGCCCCCCCTGGGGCCAGCCCCACACCCTACCTCAGAATGCCCTGTCCACCCCAAAAGAAGTGTCCTGCGTTTTCCCAATAGCCCAAAAACTTCCGTTTTTTTCCCTTTGAGCAGCCTGAGCCCTGTTGTTGGTCAGACTAGGACTCAAATTTAACCCTACCAAATTTTTACCTTAAAAGTATCCCTAAGTTTTGAACGTTTGCGACGGTACCCCCCTTTCAGGTTTTATAAGCTAAATGATCCATATTTTGAAAACCTCCATTAAAAATTTTCCCAAAATGCCCTTTGTTTTTCATGGTTTAATTTAGTATTGTACTGTACCAAAATTTTCTTTACCATTTCTTTAAGGGACTTTCTAGGTTGATTCTAGTTTCTGGTATTATGAAAAAAGCTGCTAAAACAAGTTGAGCAATTCTTTTTTGGGATTGTCAAGAAAGCCCGGGAATTGTATAGAGGGGTCTTTTTCTTTTTTTTTTTTTCTTTTTTTTTTTTTTTTTTTTTTTTTTTTTTTTTTTTTTTTTTTTTGGTTTTTGTTTTTCGGGGACGGGGTTTTCTCGGGGTAGCCCGCCTCTCCTGGAACTCACTCTGCAGCCCCAGGCTGGCCTCGAACTCAAAAATCGGCCTCCCCTCGGCCCCCCAAAGTGATAGAGGGGTTCTTGAATTTAAAACTATTTTTATTTTTTCTGAGAAACCCCAAATTGATTCCAAAGTTTTTGCACAATTTTCCCCCTTTCCATCAGCAAGGGAAGAGTTTTCCCCCTTGATTTTACACCCCCCCTGCTTGGTTTTCCCATAAAGTTTTTTTTAAATTTAAAATTTAAAAAAATTTATAATTTTATTTATTCATTTTATACCCGCTCCTTGCCCCCTTGGGTATCCCCTTTTCACAATTTTTCCCAAAAATTTTCCCCCTTTCCTTCTTTTTGAGTGGGGGGGGCCCCCCTTAATTTTCCCTTTCCCCCACTCTGGCATTTAAAGACTTTGAGGCTGGGTGGGCCCTTTTTCCCTCTCCCACTAAGGCCAGAAAAGGGTACCCCAAAGCTAGTGGGAACTTTATCCCACACCAAGTATCACTTTTTGGATACCCCCTGTTCAAGGTTATTGCTGTCTGAAAAATCCATTTAATTATATTTTACAGTTCATTTTGATTCACTCTGTGCCATGTTCCCGGATACATCTGAAAAAGTCTGGCCCAAGCTCTGCATCTGAGGTCTGAAAACTTTGATCAAAACAGTTCTAAAAATATGTTGTAAAGATCATGTTCTCCATCCTCAGGTGTCATGATGTCATAACTATCCATAGTGTCCACTCAAGGGACAATCTCCTGAGCAGCTTGGGCCACACCATGAGTTAACAGACATATGTATGAACACAATTGGCAATAGTGATAATGGAAATTCATCAGAACTTTCATAGTAAGACAAGAGTTCACAAGGTCATAATGGTTCCATGTTATTAAGACTTTGAGTTGAACCATGGGAAATTATGTCTTCCATTGCTTAGTCTAGGGAAGGGCAGTCTGGCATACAACATTGAGCCAGGAATTAAGCATTCTCTCTGTTGTATGCATAGTATTGCATGCTAGTCATGTTCACAAAATTTCCTCAAATGTCCCGTGATTTCTGTCATCTGGAGAACCAGTCATCATGTTAAATCCAATAATGCCTGAAATTACACAGATACAACACCCATCCTGTCCAGTACCAGTAACATTCATTTCATTGATTTATAATGCTGATCTCTTGCCTGATCTTCAGTCAATAATAGTCAGGATCTTTCCTCAGTTGAAGTTTCTTCACACCTTATTAAAATGATTGTGAATAATTTCACACATTTTACTCAAATGAAATGAAAAAGTTTATTTTTAATTTTTGAACTACTTGATAATGATCACACTGAATTCTATAACCCTCAAAATGAAGTGGAGTCTTTAGCTCCAACTATCCATCATCACTGAATACATTTTCTGGGTGGTTGGTTCTTCACTGGGTTATAATCAAATATTTTTAAAATTTATTTATCATTTTATTTGTTTGCATTTTAAATGATATCCTCCTTTCTGGTCTCCCTTCCATGAACCTGCCACCCCTTTCTCCTTCTCTTTGCTTGTAAGAAGGTGCTCCCCAACCCACCTACCCACTCTGGCCTCACCACTCTAGCAGCCCCCTATGGTGGGGTAACAAGCCATCCCATCTGGTCATCCCCTTGCCCCTCCTTACACCTGACCCCAATCCCCCCATTTTATCCAGATTCTCTTTCCCACCCAGTTCTCTTCCTACAACCCTGCTTCCAAGTGAGGCTCAAGCATCCTTGCTTGTGCCCTCCTTCCTGTCCAGCCTCCTTGGGTCTATGAAATGTACCATGGGCATCCTGTATTTTCTGACTAATATTAGGACAAGAAAGGCAGTCTGGTTCCTGGTTAAGCTAAGGTTAGAAATCCCGATGACCCTAAAGGGACAGCAGGCGTTTTGCCTGGTTACTGGACACTAGGCTACTTGCATGTGGCCACAGCCCATCATAGATTTGTGTCCTTCAGTCATGTAAGGGAAATGCCTCAATCCCCTCTGTAGGTAGAGGACATGACCTGTGGTCAGGTAACCTCAACTAGATCTCCACTTTAATGAGGTACCTAAAGGATTGGAGGCTTAGCCAATAAACTCCCATTCCTAGACAGTTCCTCCATGCAAAAGGTATTAACCTCAGGTCTGCCCTGAGAACTCAGTAAGATTTTTATTCATCTACTGTTCCCCATGGAATTAAATGCCTTAAAACCATGGACTGTCTCTTTTCATTGGGATCTGCCATGGGGAGCAATGGAGCAAGCCTTCACCTAAAGTGCCATCTAATCTCCTGCAGAGGGCCTCTCAGTGCTCCCAATCACAGCCCCAAGCCAAGCCAGCTACCCAATGACCAAGCCAAGAATTCATCCCCATGGGATCCATCCAGAGCTCCCCTCTTTCCCCCCTCGCCTGGGGGCCAGATCAGCTTGAGCACCCCTATTTTATTTTCAGTTCTTCAGTGGCTCCCAGCAGTGCCTGGGTGCCTGAGAGCCGAGAACCGGATGCGCTTGGCCTCTCTGCAGGCCTGGGGACCCCTGAGCCAGCTCCAGCATCCCTGGGACCTCAGAATGCCCTGTCCACCCCTGGAGAAGTGTCCTGCGACTTTCCTATAGTCCAACTTCCGTTTCTTTCCTCTCTGAGCAGCTGAGCCCTGTTGTTGGTCAGACATAGGACTCTAATTAACCCTACACTAATATACACTTATAAGTGAGTACATACTGTGTATGTACGTTTGCGACTTGGTTACCTCACTCAGGATGATAAGCTCATGATCCATATACTTGCAAAATCCATTGAAAATTTCATAATGTCTTTGTTTTTCATGGATGAATAGTATTGTACTGTACCACATTTTCTTTATCCATTCTCTGTTAAGGGACATCTAGGTTGATTCTAGTTTCTGGCTATTATGAATAAAGCTGCTAAGAACATAGTTGAGCAAGTGTCTTTGTGGGATTGTCAAGCAAGCCCAGGAGTTGTATAGATGGGTCTTTTTCTTTTCTTTTCTTTTCTTTTCTTTTCTTTTCTTTTCTTTTTTTCTTCTTTTCTTTTCTTTTTTTCTTTCTTTCTTTTTTTTTTGTTTTTGTTTTTCGAGACAGGGTTTCTCTGGGTAGCCCGCACTCTCCTGGAACTCACTCTGCAGACCAGGCTGGCCTCGAACTCAGAAATCTGCCTGCCTCTGCCTCCCAAGTGATAGATGGGTCTTGAAGTAGAACTATTTTAGTTTTCTGAGAAACCACCAAATTGATTTCCAAAGTATTTGCACAAGTTTGCCCTTCCATCAGCAATGGAAGAGTGTTCCCCTTGATGTACATCCTCCCCTGCATGTGCTTTCCCATGAGATTTTTTTAAATTAAATTAAAATTTATAATTTTACTTATTCATTTTATATCCTGCTCCTTGGCCTTCCACGGGTCATCTCCTTTCACAATATTTCCCCAATCTCCCCTTTCCTTCTCTTCTGAGTGGGTGGGGCCCCCTGAGTATCCTTCCCACTCTGGCATTTCAAGACATGTGAGGCTAGGTAGGCACTTTCTCTCCCACTAAGGCCAGACAAGGTAGCCCAGCTAGTAGAACATATCCCACACACAAGTATCAGCTTTTTGGATAGCCCCTGTTCTAGTGGTTTGTGATAAAACATGAAGACGAAGATACACATTTGCTAGTTGTGTGGGGAGGCCTAGGTCAAGCCTGTGTTTTCTTTGGTGGTTCTGACTCTCAGAGCTCTAAGAGTTCAGATTAGTTTACTCTGTTGGTCTTCCCTGTCTCCTTTGGGGCCCATCATTCTTCTTCCTGTTCTTTCATAGGAGTTTGCAAGCTCCATCCACCTGTTTTGGTTGTGGGTGTCTGTATCTGTTTGAGTCAGCTGCTGGGTGGTACCTTTCAGAGAATAATATGTACAGGCTTTGAAGCAAGATCTAATTATCCTTTGAATTTCTTTACTGTTAGTAGCTATATGTCCCTTTTCCTTTCTCTTTTTGTTTTGTTTTTTTTTTTTTTTTTGGCTACTGTCTGTCTTTTGTTTTGTCTAGGGGTTTTCTATCCTGTTGATTTTGGTTTTGTTGATTCTTTGTATTGTTTTCTTTTGTTTCTAACTGATTGATTTCACCCCTTGTTTTGATTATTTCCTGATTTCTACTTCTCTTTGGTGTGCTTTCATCTATTTTTTTTCTAGAACTTTCAGGTGTACTTGTAAATTGCTAGTATGAGAATTTTCTAATTTCTACGTTGCAGTACTTAGTACTATGAATTTTCCTCTTAGCATTGCTTTCATTGTGTCCTAAAAATTTAGATATGTCATGCCTTAATTTTCACTGGACTCTACAAAGTTTTTAAATTATTTCTTCCCTGACCCAGAGATCAAAAGAGTTGTTCTTTTTCCATGAGTGTGCAGGGTTTCTGGTGTCTTTGCTGTTGCTGAAGTCCAGTTTCAATCCGTGGTTGTCTCATAAGGCACAAGGGTTTTTATTTCAATTCTCTTGTATATTTTTTAAAAAAATATTTATCTTTAATTTTTTTTACAGTCCAGTCATTATCCCTCTCCTGGTCCATCCCAACTTCAGTTCATTAGTTGGGTGTAATTATCTGAGTCTGTCTCAGTCAGTTGCTTGTTGGGCCTCTCAGAGGACCTCCATGCTAGCTTCCTGTCTGTAAGCACATCATAGGATCAGTAATAGTGTCAGGCTTTGGAGCCTCCCCTTGAGATGGATAGCAAGTTGGCCCAGTCACTGGACATCCTTTCCCCGAGTGTCTTCTCCATTGTTATCCCTGCAGTTCTTCAAGACAAGAACCATTCTGGGTTAGAGGTTTTGTCTGTGGGATGGCAACCCCATCCCTCCACTTGATGCCATACCTTTCTACCGGAGGTGGACTCTCCAAGTTCTGCCTCCCCAGTGTTGGACATTTCATCTAAGGTCTCTCCCTCCCTTTGAGTCCTGGGAGTCTCTCACCTCCCAGGTCTATGGTACATTCTAGAGGGTCCCACCACCTCTACCTCCTGAGGTTTCATATTTCCATTCATTCTGCTAGCCCTCAGTGCTTCACTGCTGTCCTCCTCCCAATACCTGATCATGTTCCTCTTTTCCACACCCTGTCCCCTCTACCACCCACATTTCTTCCTCCCTCTGCCTCCCATGATTGCTTTCTTCTCCCTCTCAAGTGAGATTGAAACATCCTTACTTGAACCCTTTGGCTTGTTTACCTTCTTGAGTTCTGTGGATTGTATCCTGGATATTTTGTATGGTATTTTTTTGTTGTTGTTGTTGTTGCTAATATCCACTTCTTAGTGAGTACATATCATGCATGTCCTTTTGGGTCTGAGTTGCCTCACTCAGAATGATATTTTCTAGTTCCATTCATTTGCCTGAAAAACTCTTGTTTGCCTCATTCTTAAAACCTGAATAGTATACCGTTGTTTAAATGAACCACATTTTCTGTATTCGTGCTGTTGTGGAACATCTGAATTGTTGCCAGCTTCTGGCTATCACAAATAAGGATGCTTTGAATATAGTGGAACATGTGCCTCTGGGTTACAGTGAGGTATCTATTGGTTATATGCTCAAGAGTGGTATAGCTGGGTCTTCAGGTAGAAATATTTCCAATTTTCTGAGGAACATCCAGATTGATTTCCATAGTGGTTGTACCAGTTTATAATTTCACCAGCAGTGGAGGGTTGTTCCTCTTTCTCTACATCCTTGCCAACATGTGCTGTCACCTGAGTTTTTTTTTTTTTTTTTTTTTTTATGCTAGCCATTCTGATTGGAATAAGGTGGGATGTGAGGGTCATTTTGATTTTGTTTGATTTCCCTGATCACTAAGGACTTTGGACATTTCTTTATGTGTTTCTCACCAGTCAAAGTTCTTCTGTTGTAAATTCTCTGTTTAGCTCTATACCCAATTTTTTGATTGGGTTGTTCGGTTTCTTTTTGGAGGTTATCTTCTTGAATTCTTTATATATTTTATATATTAGCCCTCTTTCAGATGTGGGGTTAGCGAAGATTTTTTCCCCCATTCTGTTGGTTGCCAATTTGTTTGATTGACCATACCCTTTGCCTTACAGAAGCTTTCAGTTTCATGAGGTCCCATTTATCAATTCTTGATCTTAGAGCTTGAGCCATTGGAGTTCTGTTTAGGAAATTTTCTTCAGTGCCAATGAGTTCAAGGCTCTTTCCCACATTTGTTCTCTTAAATTCAGTGTATCTTGTTTTATGTTAAGTCCTTGATCCATGTGAACTTGAGCTCTGTGCAAGGTGACAAATATTGATCTATTTTCATTTTCTACATAAAGACTGCCAGTTAGACCAGAAACATTTATTGAAGATGTTTTTTTTTCCATGTATATTTTTGTCCTCTTTGGATCTTTGATCAAAGATCAAGTATACATACATGTGTGGTTTTATTTCTGGGTCTTCAATTCTATCCCATCAATCAACCTGTCTGTCTCTGTCCCAATACCATGCAGTTTTTATCCCTATTTCTCTGTGTATAACTTGAGGTAGAGATTGAGATTTCCCCAGAAGTTCCTTTATTTTTCAGAATTGTTTTTGATATCTGAGATTTTTGCTTTTCCACATGAAATTGAGATTTGCTCTCTCAGTGTCTTCAAGAATTGTGTTGCAATTTTGAAGGGGATTGCAGTGAATCTGTAGATTGCTTTGGTAAGATGGCCATTTTTATATATTAATCATACCAATCCATGACCATGGGAGATATCACAATTTCTGAGGTCTTTTGATTTCTCTCTTGAGAGATTTAAAGTTATTTTTGTACAGATCTTTCACTTGTTGGTTAGAGTTTCTTAAGATTTTCTATATTTGTACACTATGAAGGTGTTGTTTTCCTATTTTCTTCTCAGTCCTTTATCATTTGTATAAAGGAAGGCTACTCATTTGTTTTAGATAATTTTATATAAGTCTTACCAAGCAGGTGAAAAATCTGTATGACAAGAACTTCTTCTAGTCTCTGAAGAAAGAAATTGAAGATCTGAGAAGATGTAAAGGTCTCCGACAGTTAGGGATTGGCATAATTAATACAGTAAAAATGGCCATCTTGACAAAAACATTCTACAGATTCAATGAAATCCCTATCAAAATTCCAATTAACTCTTCAAAGAGTTAGAAAAACCAATTTGCAAATTCGGTTGGAACAACAAAAACACCAGGATAGAGAATTTTTTTTCAACAATAAAAGAACTTCTAGGGGAATCACCATGCCTGATTGCAAGCTATATTACAGGGCAAAAATGATAAAAGCAGCATGGTATTGGTACATAGAAAGGCAAGTAGATCAGTAGAACAGAATTGAAGACTCAGAATTGATCTTACACAGCTATGGTCACTTGATTCTAGACAAAGAAACCATCCAATGGAAAAAAGACAGCATTTTCAACAAATGCTGCTGGTTCAACTGGAGATCAGCATGTAGAAGAATGCAAATCAATCCATTCTTATCTCCTTGTACAATGCTCAAATCCAAGTGTTTCAAGGATCATCCCATAAAAGCAGATACACTTAATCTAATAAATGAAAAATTGGGAAAGAACCTCAAACACATTGGATCAGGGAAAAAATTTCCTGAACAGAACACGAATGGCCCAGACTCTATGATCAACAATTGATAAATGGGGTCTCATAAAATTGAAAAGTTTCTGTAAGGCAAGGGACACTGTCATCAGGACAAAATGGTAATCTACAGATTGTGAAAAGGTCTTTAGCAATTCTACATCTGATAGAGGGCTAATATCCAATATATACAAAGAACTCAAGAAGTTAGACTCCAGAGACCCAAATAACCCTATTTAAAAATGAGGTACAGACCTCTGCAAAGATTTCTCAACTGAAGAATATCGAATGGCCGAGAAGCACCTAAAGAAATGTCCAACATCCTTAGTCATCAGGAAAACGCAAATCAAAAGGCCTCTGAGATTCCACCTCACACCAGAATGGATAAGATAAAAAACTCAGGTGACAGCAGATGCTGGGGAGGATGTGGAGAAAAAGGAACACTCTTTCATTCCTGGTGGTACTATAAACTGGTACAACCACTGGTACAGTGGTACAGCCTGGTAGTTCCTCAGATAATTAGACTACCTGATGACCTAGATATACCACTCCTGGGCTTTCCCCTACACTGGGGCATTGAATACTCTCGGGACCAATGTCTGCTCCTCTCACCAATGTCTACCAAGTCGATTCCCTGCTACATTTGTGGCTGGAACCATGGATCTCTCCATGTATACTCTTTGATTAGTGGTCTAGTCCCCAGGATCTCCATGGGGTCTCTCTGGTTGGAAGACTTTTAATGAGTGCTTCTATTTCTTTAGGGGCTATGGACTGTTTAGATGGTTTATCTGACCTGATTTAAATTTAGTACCTGATATCTGTCTATTATTTTTTCATTAATTAAGTAAGTAAATAATGTATTTATTTATTCATTTTACATCACATTTAGTGCTCCCTCGTGAAGTTATCCTCTAATATATAACATCCTCCATTCCCCACTATTCTATGTAAGGGTGGAATACCATCTAGGTATTCTACTGCCCAGGCACACGAAAACTCTGCAGGACTAGGGACATCTTCTCACTCTGAGAACAGACAAGGCAGTACAGTCAGTGGATGGTGCATGGGATCCAGCACCAGGAAGTCTGAGAATCACTGCTTTAAGTTATTTAACCCACATATAGGTATAGAAACCAACATCCAAATATAGCTGCATCACACCTACTCCATCTATGGCTCAGGGAACATCACTGAGGATGTGGTGGAAAGAATACCAGGTCACCTGCTGTGAAACATTCTCCCCAAAACTGTAATATTAATGGACATATGGGCATGGATCGGGGAAAATTTATGAAGTTCCATTTGTACCCCCTACATCAAGCAAATAACACCAAAACCTGCGGACAACTGGGAGAGGAAAAGTATCCTCTTTTAGAGATCAGAGTGTCATTTATTGGTTGTAGAATGCAGTGTGTTCAGTCTTAAATCCAAACACACACCAACAAATTCTTTTCATTCTAGAGCAGTGGTTCTTAACCTTGCTAATGCTGTTATTATTTAATACAATTACTCATGTTGTAATGATTCCAATATGTTTTCTGTTCCTACTTTAGAACTGTAATTTTGCCACTGAAGAATCTGCCCAACTTGGGATCCATCCCATGAAGAGTCACCAAATCCTGACACTATTATGATGCCGTGTTATGATTACAGATAGGAACATCTCATGACTCTCTTCTGAGAGGCTATACTAGCAGATAACTGAGACAGATGAAGACACTTACAGCCAACCATTGAACTGAGGACTTCAACAACTATGAAAGAATTAGGGGAAGGATTGGAGGAGATGAAGGGGATGGCAACCCAATAGGAAAAACAACAGTATCAACCAACCCAGACACCTCAGAGCTACCAAAAGCTTATCCACCAACCAAAGAGCATACATGGGCTGGTCTGTGTCCCCCAGAATGTATGTAGCAGAGATAGCCTTCTGTGGCCTCAGTGAGATAAGATGTGCCTAATCCTATAGAGCCTTGATTTCCCAAGGAAAGGGATACTGGGGAGGGTGAAGTGGGAGGTGTGGGAGAGGGTGGGGGGCAAATGGGGGAAGTACTCTCTCAGAGGCAAAAGAGATATGGGTATGGATTGAAGAATTTGGACTGGGGAGGAAAAAGCAGGCAACATTTGGAATGTAAATATATAAATTAATTAAAAATAATCACCTTGGTTCATATACCCCAGGTCGACATTTGGTGTTTTAAAAGCCTCTTGCAAAAATTATGAATCCAATTTAAAATTGTAGAAGTGAACTAAGAATGCAGAGGTATGATATTAAGAAGAAAGAATAGAAACAAAAAGATAGAAGTTGGAGGTGAGCTTTGGCTTTTTATTTTCTAATACCAGTGCCCTTGACTGAGAGAACAAGTGATGGTTTTGGTTCCAGAAGACTCTAGAAGCCACCAAGCTTTCTAACCTAATGCTCACCATAGGAAAATGAAACTTTCAAAGCTGAGAGAATCTTTGATTTTACATGTGAGATGTTATTCAGACCCCAAATTGCTCCTGTCTAAAAGAACTTCAGGGACAAAAATGGAGAAGAGACAGAAGAGACTACAGGAAAGGTGGTCCAGTGGCCTGCTAAACTTGGTATCCATCTCAAGGGGAGGCTCCAAGGCTTGGCATTATTACTAATGTTCTTGTGTGCTTATAGCAAGGAGCTTAGCATAGCTATCCTTGAGAGGCTCAACAAGCAACTGATTGAGACAGATGCTGATACTTACACTCAATCATTGGACTGAAGTCATGGACCCCTGTGGTTAAAATAGGAAATGACTGTAAGAAGCTTAGGAAGAGGGTAGCCTGATAGGAAGAGGAGCAGTTCTCAACTAACTTGGACCCATGAGATCTCTCAGACACTGAGCTAGCAACCAGGCAGCAAACAGAAGCTGGTTCAAGGCTCCTTGCATGTATACAGCAGAGGACAGCCTGGTGTGGCCTCCGTGGGAGATGATGGACCTGACTCTCGAGTAACTTGACCCCAAGGAGTGGAAAGGACTGGTGGCAGAGGATGGAGGGACATCCTCTTGGAGACAGAGGGAGAAGGATGGGATGAGGAACTGTGGGAGGGCAGACTGGAAGGGGGGGCAATGACTATACTGTAAAAAATAAAAGTAATAATAGTAATAATATGTTCTCTAATCAGTCATTTTGGTTATCAATTCACTGTGTAGCAGAAGTTGCCTTTGATGAACTTTTAGGCCTCTCCTCTATGTCCTTCTTGCAGAGATCACAGACACTTGGCAACAGCTCCCTCTAGCTTCCCAAACAACCTTTTGTGGATGTTCTTGTTTTTCTTGTTATATGTGGTTTAAAGATGTACTTCTTGTTCACAAGTACATCTGAGATGTGTGGAGTTGCATGCAAGAATATCAATCACTAGGGATGCTTAGGCAGGAAAATTGAATGTTCAAGACTAGTATGAGTTCTTGAATTTTTGTGTAAAATAGGATAGAAGACCTTCTCTTAGGAGAAAAAAAGTAAAATTGAGAATTTTTTAAACTATTGTTGTTGTTTGTTTGTTTTTATTTATTTCTATATTAAATCATGTGTGTGGGGAGAGACTCACATGTCCATGAGTTCATGAGGACAGAAGTGAGCACTGAAAACCAAGGACGTGGATTCATAAGCAGTTGTGAGCCTAAGAAGCAAAATCCCTTGATTACCAAACTATCTCTCCAGACCCAAACAGAAAATATTTGAAAATATCCACATTTATTTTAAAGGAATAGATACTAAAAATATCAGATGAGATCTAGGACCATAGAACCTACTGTGTTTTTGTGACAAAGTCTCATAATCCATTCTTGCCTCAGCCTAATTGTTTTGTGCTTAAGACACAGTCCTTGATTTGCATCAAATTTGACAACAAGTTACAATTTGATTTCTGTTGCTGTGCTAAAACAATGACCAAAGCAACATGAAGAAGTATGGGGTTGATTTGACTTCCTGTTTATAGTCTTGCATAGGGAAACCTAGGGAAGAACTGAAGCAGACCATGGTGGAATAAAATTACTGACTTGCTCAGCGCTTTTCTCTACTGCACAGTCCAGTACAGCTAAGGATAGTCCTGCCCACATTGGGTTGGGTGCTACCACACTGATCACTAATAAAGGAAATGCCCTAAAGTCATGTTCATATTCTCTCCTCTCAAGTGACTCTAATGTGTATCAAGGTGAAAAAAGAACCTAACGCACAGTGGCTTGTATATGCCTTATCACATTAATCTGTGAGGTGCATGATGTGAAATTCATAAAAAAAAAATATAAAGGTAAAAAATAAAGTTAAATGAAAAAAAAAGACATTATTGAAAAAGACATCTGGGTAAGAAATGTGTGGATAGAACTCAACAAATGGTGGAGGAATTTCAAAATACTTGTTCCTCCCATAAATGCTCATCAAAGTTGACCCTGGCTGAGGATTTGCTCAGTAATCAAGTAGACAGGATAACCTGTTTTGTGTACTGTCAATCTCTTTCTCCAGTCATTTCTATCATTGTCCAGTGAGCCCATAGAAATGTGATCATGATGGAAATGATCAGGTTATGCAAGGCTCTCCTGGCTACAGTTGCTGCTGAGTGCTATGTCTACCAACATAAGAGACCAACATTGAGCCATAGACATGACATCATTCTTTAGGGTTACCTGCCAATAATGTGATGGCAGGGTGACTACATTGAACTCTTTTCTCTCTAAAAAGGACAATGCTTTGTTCTTACCTGAATTGATACTCTTCTGCCTGTGGAGTTATCTTTCCTGTATGTAGGCTTCTCCTAAAACTCAATCTTACTGAATGTCTTACATAGACTTTCAGAATGCTTTTTCTCCGAAAACAAATTTGACACAATATTATACCACACTAACAAACATTCATGTCCAGGGAAGTGTGACAATGGCCCCAAAATGGAGATTACACATCTTATATCTGAAGTGCAGGAGATCTTTTAGGATATCTCCTGGTGCTACCAAGTCTTTGATTAAATTAAATTGGAAAATAAAACAGTCTATTCCAATCAGGATGACAAAGGATACAGATACATCAGAAATACACTACCTATGGAAAGGGTCACAACTTGCTGAGGTGCTGTAGAGGAAAGTGGAGAAAATATAAAATGGATAGAAGAGGAATTACTTATAAATGTCAGCTAAGGCCACATGACCAATTGTAGAAAAGAGAATTCACTCATGTGAGTTTTTATTTTATTTAATTTAGAATGCATTTATGTAGACATTTGTGTTTTCTTGTTGGGTTAAGTACTGTCCCGCATCGGCCTGACCGTGGGTCTAGCTAGGGCCACTTAGGAAGGCAGGACTCATGAAGTTTGACTTTGCTAACCCCAGTATGGCTCTGGGTGTGGGATGAGTGTTCTTGGATTGTCATGGGCAGCTGGCTGTGGTAAAGATCTTGAGTAGGATATTTCCATTAGTGGTTTTTCTCACTTAATGAAGCACAATCATTTCATAATGAAATTGTGTGTTTTTACATAAAATTAGAGTCTTATATTGCAGACACAATCTGAACCCCCTTGTCCTTTTCATAATGTGTTCCCTTCTCAGTATGTTATCTGATATTCTTAACATCTTCCTAGTACATTGTAGAAATATTCCAAAATCCAGCACTTTTGTGATGACCATCAAAAATATGCACTACTGTCACTGAGCTTCCCACTCTGCTAACATTCACTATTGTTTCTCTTTTCAAATCAGTGCCTTTTATTGCATCAGGAGTCTATGATACTCTAAATCTCAATAGAGGCAATTTACCGTGTAGGTGATGTAACAATCACTATGATCAAAAGAAACATGTGAGAAAGTTGTTTATTTAGTTATATACCTTTGTCACAGTGTATTGAAAGAAGCCAAGGCATGAAATTGAATGTAGGCACTCAATGAAAACAAATGGAATAATGCTGATTATTGGCTTCATGTTCATGTTGTCTGCAGTCCTCTTTCTTATAACTCCCAGAACAACTTACCTAGAGTTGGCACTGTCCACAGTCAGTAGGGTCACCTTATATTAATCATTAATTAAGTACATGGCTTACACACAAAATTACACGTCAAAATGATGGTAGCCATTCCTCAATTGAGATTTCTGGTTCTCAATATCTTTAGGTTTGTGTACTTATGAAAGAAACAATTTTCCACTAAACTTTATTAATTGGTATGACAATGGACCGTGCTGTCCTGTTTATAAGTTCAAATTTGTATATTACTTAAAATTTTTATATGATTAAGTACTACTTTTGCTAAGACAAAGGAAAAGATATGTTGAATATCATCTAAAATTTCATACAATTAAATTTTCAATGAAATAATTTATCTTTGTACTTCCATATAAAATTTGAATGTGGTCTAACTAAAATAACATAGCACTTTGAGACAAAGATACACCCTAGCAACCCTGCACTAGAAACCAAGATGGAAAAAACCTCCTCAACCACCATGACCTTCCCCTGGTGCTGTGGTAGACAGGGAGGAAGGTGATCCAGACACTACAGAACACCAGCATCCTGAAAGTTAGTAACTTGCTTCATTGAATCTGTCAGGAAGGTTCCTAGCCAGGAAAGCCAGAGCAAAGGTCCCCAGAGCCAAGGAGCCCAAGTATCCCAGGACAAAGTGGAAGGCAATGACTGAGCCTTTGTTGCAAATAATGATTGTCTTCCCATGTTCATATTGTATTCTCTGTCAATAAAGGGAGGAGATGTTACCAACCAGGTTCCACAGAGAACAAGTTGGTTAGGGTACAAATGGGAATGACCAACTTAGGTGTCCCTGATGCCAGCATCCCTCTCATTCTTCTTCCAGGAGTAGTGAGCTTGAAAGCCATGACCACAGTCATTGTTTTGGCCAACACTGTGGAAACAGCCATGGTGAAAAATACTCCAAATGTGGTTTGCTGCAGGATGCAGGTGGCCTGGTTAGGGTGTCCAATGAAGAGCAATGAACAGAGAAAACAGAATGTGAGAGAGATGAGCAGGATGTAGCTGAGAATGCAGTTATAGGCCTTCACAATAGGGTGTCATTGTGCTTCATAAAAGTGCCTAGTATTAAAACTGTGAGGACAGAGAAGGACAGGGCCATGCAGCCTAGAGCCATCCCCAATGGATCTTCATAAGCCAGGAATGACACAACCCTTTGGAGGCAATGGGTTTGCTGTAAGTTGGCATATTTATCATCTGGACAAATCACACACTGCTCCATATCTGCTTGTGAACAACAACAAACCCTTTGTCATATCATATTTATGAACTTAATAATTGAATGTTTGTATTATTGAGACAATACCCCAAAATATTTTGATGCTGAGCATTTATTCCTTTCCTTATTGCTGCAGGAAGCACTGATATAAGGTTGTTCTGTATTAACCTGTGCTTTGTGATGTAACAAAGCACCATCATGGAAAATTCAGGAGAAAAACTACTTATTTCTTTCCAGAAAGAAAACATGTCGTTTTCTAATGTGTTATGAATAATAACATGCATAATCTCAGATAATTTATTTTTTTTAAACATAACTCTCTACTCACAGACATGTGCAGTGTGCAGACATAGATATCAATGCCAGTTGATGAACTGCAGTATGAACTTTGTTGGGTTTGAGGGTTGTGCCCTTCACCTGTATCTTCACATAGGCACAACAGCATGCAATTGCTCATGCAAAATATTGTTTGCATAAAGTGTATTTCCATTACTGAAGCTGTATGCCTCACAGACCTATCCATGTCCCCTCATTGTGTTAAGATATCTTTTTTTCCCAACCATGCATTCCAAGCTACATGTCATGAAGTTTATGGATACTCACATTCATCCCCTTTTCCTTGCATAATCTGTGATTGCTGATATGCATTATCACATCTCTGGGTTCATTGTTGAAATCTTCACTCTTGCTCTAATTCTTTGACAAGAACTACTTAATTCTTTAAATCTTCCCTGCTCTTAAAATGTATTTCATTAAACAACAGCTGCTACCCTAAGCATCTGGTCTTTGTCAGGGACCAAGCTGAATGATAGGAGGGAAAGGTTGTGGACTGATCATGTAGTCCAATTACTTTGTACAATGAATCACGTAAGATTAAACCTAAGATTATGCCTAAGTTTTGTTTAAAATGGTTACAGATATATGTCCCCTAAATGTTTTGTGCATAATATAAAATCAATAGCCATCATATTGTGAGAGAAATGAGTTGTTAGTAGAAGATAATGCAAGTTATTTGCAGGATACAAAAGAAGTTGATACCATTCAAATGATTAAATTCAGAAACAAAGAGATTTTAAGTTTATAGTTTCCATCTAAGCCATTTTACAGTTTTAGTTTGGAATGAGAAGATATTAGAATTCAGCAATTTTTTTCTGCATGCAAGCATGTACCTGTCTCATTGTAACCTCATTTTCTGAGCACTGGATACAATCAAAGCAGCAGTCTGCTGTATGTTCCTGATGAATTTTCCTGAATCCAGAAGTGCATGTCACACTACACATGGAGGTGGGAACCTGAGGTAATATATATACATACATACATACGTATATGCACTGATATGTGTATGTGTGTGTGTATGTGTAATGCATGTATACATTGTATGTATAATGACTCACATATTTATTTATGGACATTAACAGATATGGCTATACTTATTTCTCTGCTAGCCAGCATCACATCAATTTCAGGCACTTATTATTTTCTATTACCTTGAAATGCCCTCAGTGTCACACAATATTTATTACATCATTTAATATTATATATTTAACATTTAAGTTGTAGCAGTTTAAAATTTTTCTTTCTAAGCTTATTAATCCAAAAGGAATGTTTATGTGGCATCAGTTTCTCTCACAAGAATTATAAATTAAAAAATGAGGACATTGAACTTGTGTGAGAGAAAAGGTAGGATAAATCAAGAAAGAGTTATCTGATGAATATCAACAAAACTTGTCATACAAAAATCTCTTAAATCCAATGACGTTTTTTCTAAGTTGAAAAGAACACCTTGAATCTGGAGAAATGTTTCTGTTAATGAATACATGTTGTACTTCTTTAGGATATAATGATGTTCACACAGAAACAAAAATTTCATGGTTTATATATATCTACAAAATTTTAATTATATATATTACTTTAAATTTAATAAATGCATTTATGTAGTGCGGGGTGGATAGGCATGCAAGTACAATTGAAAATGGAATCCAGAGGGCTTTGATTCTTATGACCTAGATTTACATGAAGTTGTGCGTTACTAAATTTTGATGCTAGTAACTGAGGTTGGGCCTTTCGCAAGAACAGCAATTGGTATTAACTATGGAGCTATAATTTCAATGCCTCATATTTAAAATTTCCATATCCTGAAAATAATTAAAATTGTTGTACACCCACCAATGTTCCTCTTGTGGCCCACTCCAAGTCTTCAGATATTTGAAGTTGTTGGCTCTGTGGGAAACAAGGAAAATAGCTTCCTATTTTCACTTTTAATCCAAGGCCTTGTGGAAAATTCCAAATGTTGAAAATGTCATACTCTGCACACGGGTTTTCCCTATGATTCATGTTCACCAGTTCACCAACAGGGTTAGTAAATACTCTAGTCTTCAGCACAGAAGCTACCTAAATGAGATGCATCACCAGATGATTACATGTACATATCGATTAAGGAAAAGTAAAATTGAGAATGTCCCCTAATTTTTAATAATTTTCAGAAAAGACAGCTATATTAAAATAACCCCGTGTGCTTATATATAATATAACTCATGGCTAATTAAAAATTCATATACTTCATTTTAATGTTCCAAGACAAAAAGCGTTAAAATAAATGCATTATAAATAATAAGTAACATGATGTGAGTGTGTGTATATGTATGTGTATGTGTGTTCTTGCATCTGTGTGTGGGAGGTGTGTGTGTGTACATGTGTGTCAAGAATAATTTTTAAAATTGAAGCCATGTATGTGAGAATGAGTGGGAAGTCTGAATATCTGGAAGTTTTGGAAACAAAGGATGGTAGTGTGTCATTCATGTACATACAGTTTTCATATATGAAATAAACATAAACTTATTAAAATGCACAGTCTTCATCATTTAGGTTTTTATAAATAATTGTTACTTTAAATGAATAACTATTAATCTCAGCAAATGTACCAATTATTGAGAAAATTATTCTTGAAAAAATTATTCTAGGCTAGTTATCACTTAATGCTTTTATATAAAACTCTTGAATCCTTTTTAAAATATTGAACTCATTTTATAAACTGTTGAGACACATTTTCACAAACTCACTGGTATTCATGCAAAAATATTGTCTTCTATTATATGTTATCCTTGTACATGTTACATATCCATGTAAAAGACTCATTAGGTAGTTTATAGTATTGAAATCTTTTTATTGCAAGAATACTCTCTAACAAATATATGTGAGTTTCTCAGAGGCCATTTAAAAATCATATTGATATATCTAGGCATAATGAAATGTAAGAAACTTTACCTGCTGACAGTCAGTGAACACTCCTTTATGTGCTGTCATTTTCTGAGGTTCTATTTGTTGACGAATGAATTCTTGGTAGTTGTGGGCCTCAGCATACACAGCATTATACAAATTGTAACTTTCTTCTCTCAGGGCCATGTCAAATTTGTGCAGTGCTAACCATTCCTCTGTGTTGTTGAATATAAAATGATCCATTTTGCTATTGCCCTTTCTAGAGATTGAACAATTAAAATAATTCCACCATAGCATACACTGAGAAATGTCTACTGGGTACATGGAAGTGTTCATGGTTTCCATAAAATTCCTTAATTTAGCAATCTCATTGTGGTGGTGTTCAAAAGTGACAGTCCCATGAAAGAAATCAAGGCTGAAATCTCTTTTATTTATGATGACATCCCATTGTGAGGTTGTGATCCAGATTCTCTGTGCATCTAAGTATCTCCATTTTCTAAAGCTGACTTCTAGGTTAGAGTTCATTTCACCATAAATGATAACAACCCTTGCTGTTGATGTCATAATTTGTTTATCATATAGCTTAGCATTTGTCATGTATATCTGCATGTTTTCTGGGATCATATTCACAAAAGCTAAACAGATCCCATACCTTTGCATTTCATCTCTCAAGTTTGAGAGAAACTGAATACCCTGGTCATCATTTGAGATGATCAGTCCAATCCAAGTCCATCTAAAATGAAGCATCAAGGAGACCATGCCATGGGACAAACAGGTGTCCTTGGTTGCTATCTGATAGACATAGGGAAATTGGTCATGGTCATTCAGGTTAGGATTAAATGGTCCAAAGAAAATCTAAAAGATGTAGAAGAGAGGATGAAACATCCACATGAGGAATATGATCTTAAGGAAGTTTGGACTTATCTACAAATAACATTTATCACCTTTCAGAACTTCCAGTAAGGATAGTAAAATTATTCTATAAATAACATGTATTATACCTTTTGTATTCTAGACTATTCTTGACAAGTCTGAGAATTCTAGAAAAGTGTTTTGCCTGTTTCCACGGTGGGTCTATGATCTGATTTTAAATCCTTTATAATATGTGTAAAACAGCACACATACAAACACATGCTGATCAAGTTTTCTCCCTAGTCACCTATAAATGGAATGAATATTGTTAACTCATCCAGTGTCATATATTCTTACCTTTGGTTCCCTAGAATTTTTTTTTTTTTTTGGGTTTTTTCGAGACAGGGTTTCTCTGTGTAGTCCGGGCTGTCGCCAGTTTTAAGGATGTCATCCATGATGGTCCTGTAAGTCGTATAAAATATACTGTCTGTATTTCACAGTTATAATTAATAAAATTAAAATTATTGCTTTGTGGCAAATTTCGTTCAACCAAACAAATTCCATAAGTGTCTTCACACAGGCCAACAGTGTGGGAGAATATCAAAGACATGTTGGGTAAGAGATAAGGATTCTTGTTGATCAGTAGCAAAAAACATTACTAAAATATCCTCATATCTTCTTGCTGGTATTCTACAAGAAGGCATAGGAGATGATTAAGGAGGATGTACAAAACATGAAATTTTCTGCTCAATTGCAGTAATCTTTGTGCTATGAGCAATGCTAACTTTCTGTGTAAGTGCTTCTTTTCCTTAAATAAGTGTCAGAAATTAGAGATCTTTGGGGTTGAATATAATTTAAATATTCCCCCAAATATGTTATTCCAGTATGATAGTTTTTATGTTCATGAATTCCATAAAGACCTTGTTTTATCTCTGAATGCCATTCCTGAACTGGTGTCAGGAGCTTACAAGGAGAAGCTAAAAACTAGCAGGTGATCTTCCTGAGATGGGTCTGCCCTAGAGTAAAAAAACTCTATGATATATATTCTCTTGTAAGCAAGGCCCAGGGGACATTAATTTTAGGAATGGTTCCTGCTATTTATATGCTTTTCTGTTGTTATTAAATATCTATGACAAGCACGATGTATTAGCCCATCTTTGAGCAGATCTCTGCAGATAAAGATATACTGTCTTGTAGTGATGCTATACTGATAAGTCCATGATTTCTTAATCCTTAATGATGATCCTATAGGAATTCCTAAAATATAGCAATCTTTAACTCTCTTATAATACAATGCTATTAAATTCTTTCTCATATTAAAAACTGCAATGAGTACTCTGCCAGTCTTTAGTGTTATGAGTTAATTGCTTCTGAGATAGCAAGCAGGCGGTACTACACAAAGCACATTCCAAGAGCTTGTAAAACTATTAACCGAAGGTTCTTAAAAGGGGACTAACAATTTAGTATAAGTGCTAGAACATAAAATAGAATATTGACTGGCTTTATCCTTACAAAACTTCACTAAATACTTAGCCATAGAAGTTATAGTTTTTAACTCTACATGAAGCTGTAGAACTGTGACACATGATGAAAGGTTAGCCACATAATTACTCCTAATGGATATGCATGTAAACATTGCCTGTTGTAAACTTTTATTTGATTTCGATTTGAATTTCTATGTAAAGCTGTGGTGAACTGTTTACTATGTGATCATATATTGTGAAAGATTTCATGCACAGGGAGGAAAATTATCAATAATGATATTTCCATGAAGTTTACAGAGTATACTTTTTATATTTTTCAAATGTTAATGTTCATCAAACATGATAATTATTTTAGAATACATTTCATTTACATTTATATATCTATTTCAAAATATAACAGATAATATACCACAAAACAGGAATATTATCCTTTAGGCTCATCTACACATAAATTTAATGTTAGCTTTTAGTGGGAATGTTACTATGTCAACTTATTAAAAAAGATGTCAGAGTCCTCTATACACCTCAGTTTTCCTAATTCTTTGCCATCCTTTAATTGATATCTGAGCATTGAGATCTATTCTTCATATGAAATGTATAATAAATGTGTTTTACGTCTGTTACTATTAGTGATTACTTCCCATCAGAAGGAAAAACACCAAACATGGTCAGTTGAGAATTTACAGCTAAGTTTGTCTTTTTAAACTACAAATATGTATCAACACAGTTCATATATTTGTACTTCTGATCTTTATTACTACTTACAGAAGTGTCACTAATG
Organism: Mastomys natalensis; assembly: GCA_021653895.1. Taxonomy (NCBI): domain Eukaryota; kingdom Metazoa; phylum Chordata; class Mammalia; order Rodentia; family Muridae; genus Mastomys; species Mastomys natalensis. The sequence goes on along the minus strand of JAJTUV010002205.1, from coordinate 264,098 downwards.
ATAAGTGCTATTATTTTCCCCATGAGGTATGGGATAACATAGACACATTAGAAATAAGATTCCTTCTGACCTGACACCCAGGAATAATAATGTGAAGCAACATATCAAAGTGTGTACAGTGTACTTTGGCTAGCAAAAGGAAAATGTATTCTTAAAATCCCAAAGAGATAAAAAAGAAATAAAAGATGGGAGGAGAGTCAGAGACAGAAAAGCACAGGAAACCTCAGTTCATGAAACAAAGAAGTCCCAGTCACTTTGAAAGGTGAATGATTTCAACACTCCTTCTCTCATGATTTGCAATCAACACTGGTATCTCACACTTGAGATCTGAGAACTATGTAGACATATTGAGAACAGCTTCTTATTCACTAGAATAATTCTCCTATAATTTCTATAATGTTATATTTATTTATTTAATGTTATATTTATAGGAAAATTGACCACCTATCTGAGAGTGATCATGAACCTAATCTGTGACTGGGCATATGCACAAGTGGACCAAAATAGTACCCTGGTAACATAATCTGAAGCCTGGATTGTTGTTTTACATTTACATTGTTCATGATGACAGGAGAGGCTTATTGAGAGACTATATTTAAAAGCAATGTGTATGTATGTTCACAAATATATATGTAATATTATGCACATAATCATGTATACTAGACACACACAAATTACAAGGTATAAATGTATGTCTAAAAGTTAGAGACCTAAATTAAATAACTTTTCAGGAAGGCCTTTAGAATGCATGCTCATATTGGCATCTTTGGCAGACAATTGAAGACAGGCAGTCTCTTCATATTGATCTCTTAAGAATGGGGAGAAGTGTGAATTCAAAACAGACTAAGATACCTTGTGCAATGCCATCTTTCAACATCTGAAATACACAAGGAGGCAAAAAATAGAATCTAGTCTTTATCACTGTCCAGTTTGTGACCTGGAGACCAATGTACTAAAGCCAAATAAACTGTGACACATTTCAAAGAATTAGAGATTGATATGGTAATTAATTTTCAGTACTTCCTAATGTAATGGGAAAAACAGGACAGAATCCCATAGTTGTGTACACAGATATATATATTTCTAATTCATGTCATTGAAGCAGGAAGTAAACTTAATAACTTACCTAAAATTAATAACATAATAATGACTTACCTAAAATCAAGGACATAATTCTAAAAATTTTCTTCTATTGGTTTATCAATTGTAAAAAGAACAAAACCGCAGTCATTTCACAAATCTCCATCATTATCTTCATTATTCTGTATCCTCCAAAAACAACTGAGATCAATCAAACTGTATAAGATGAGAGAAAACTTCAGGAGCAAGAAGGAATTAGTGAAAGCACACAGCTTCTTCATGTCTGCTAGTATCTAAGATGGAGCAGTTGTGAAATCTGTTTCTTACACAGACAAACATCACACACAAATTCACACCTATGTGCCTGATTTAAGGCTATTGCTGTCTGAAAATCCATTTAATTATATTTTACAATTCCTTTCGATTTACCCTGTGTCATGTTCCCTGGATACATCTGAAAAAAATCTGGCCTCAAGCTCTGCATCTGAGGTCTGAAAACTTTTGATCAAAACAGTTCTAAAAACATGTTGTAAAGATCATGTTCTCCATCCTCAGGAGTCATGATTTCATAACTATCCATGACATTCACTCAAGGGACGATTTCCTGAGCCGCTTGGGCCATACCATGAGTTAACAGACATATGTATGAACACAATTGGCAATCGTGATGATGGAATTTATCAGAATTTCCATAGTAAGACAAGAATTCAGAATATCATAATAGTCCCATGTTATTAAGACTTTGAGTTGAATCCTGGGAAATTATGTCTTCCATTGCTTAGTCTAGGGAAGGGCAGTCTGACATACAACATTGAGCCAGGAGTTAAGCATTCTCTCTGCTTAACTTTTGATGAAATATTTCTTCAGTTGAAGTTTCTTCATACCTTATTGAGATGATTGTGAACAATTTCACACATTTTACTCAAATGAAATGAAAGAATTTGATGTGTAATTTTTGAACTACTTATAATGACCACACTGAATTCTCCACCCCCCAAAATGAAGTGGAGTCTTTAACTCCAACTATCCATCATCACTGAATACATTTTCTGGATGGTTGGTACTTAATGGGGTTATAATAGAATCTTTTTAAAAATTCATTTATCATTTTATTTGTTTGCATTTCAAATGTTATCCTCCTTTCCAGTCTACCTTCCATGAACCTCCCTCCCCATTCCTTTTCCCTTTGCTTGTAAGAAGGTGCTCCCCCACCCACCTACCCACTCCTGCCTCACCACTCTAGCATCCCCCTATGCTGGGGCAACAAGCCTCCACAAAACCAAGTGCCTCCCCTCTCAGTGATGACAAACAAGGGAGTCCTCTGCTACATATGTAGCAGGAGTCATGGACTGGCCCATGTATATGCTGTGGTTGGTTGTTCAGTCCCTGGGAGCCTCTGTGGGGTCTAGTTAATTGATACTGATGTTCTTCCCATGGGATTGCAATCCCCTTCACTTCCTTCAGCCCTTCCCCTAACGATTCCTTTGGCATCCCTGGGCTCAGTCCAATGTTTGGGTGTATCTGCCTCTGTCTTAGTCAGGTGCTGGCGGAGCCTCTAAGAGGACAGCTGTACAAGGTTCCTGACTGCAAGCACATCTTGACATCAGTGATAGTGTCAGAGTTTGGTGTCTGTGGATGGAATGGATCACATGGTGGGGTGGTCTCTGGATGACCTTTCCTTCAACCTCTGCTCCATATTTGTCCCTACCTTTCCTCTAGACAGGAACGATTCTGATTTAAAAATTTTGAGATGTTTGAGTGACCTCATCCCTCTACTGGGGAACATTTTTATCTACTGGAGTTGGTCTCTTAAGGTTCTATCTTCCTGTGGTTGGATATTTTGGCTAACATCATGCCTATTGGTTACTGAGAGCCTCTTGAATGCCTTCCATTTGAGACTTTGTATTGGTTCCCCAAGTTCCCCACCATCTACTGCTACTTATTTCTACTCCTTCTCCTGGCCCTTGGACTGGTCTCTTGTCTCTTCCCATACCTGGTCCCTCCCTGTCTCTGCCTCCTGTGATTATTTTGTTTCCCCTTCTAAGTAGGATTGTAGTATCCACAGTTGGGCCTTCCTTCTCAGTAAGCTTCATATGAGCTCTGATTTGTATCAGAGGTATTCTGAGCTTTTTGGCTAATATCCACTTATCAGTGAGTATATACCATGTAAGTCCTTTTGTGTCTGGGTTACCTCACTCAGGATGATGTTTTCTAGTTTAACCCATTTGACTGCAAATTTCATGATGTCCTCATTTTTAATAGCTGAGTAGTATTTCTTGCAAAAGCCCATCCTCAGTTATCAGCATGAAAATTTGATAACCTACAACTTCCTATAAATCTGGGTCATAGAATTTGAAGGTCCCTGGATTCCATGTTCAAATGCACTAACATGCTTATTTATCCCATAATAGAGAAATCCATGTCTAAAATTTAAATATATATGTATATGTATGAAATTTAAATATATATATATATATATGTGTATATATATATTCAAAATATTGTAACTACACATATACCATAAAATTTTGTGATTCTGTTTGAATATTGTTGTAGTCTAATGAAGTACAGTATATACTCAATAACAGAAATATTTCTCTCCATTCCAGATTTTGTTTTAAACTTACAAAATCTTTAGTAATTCTATAAGAGTCTTGTATAACATGTTTGTTCATATTCATGAAATAACTCTTACTTAATCTACCCGCCCTTCTCTACTTAATCCAAAAAGTATCCTTATTTTCTGTGTATAAATCATCTGAGAGAAACTTATGCCACATAAATACTTGTTTTTATTTAATCATTTTAGGAATAAAAATTTCAAAAATCTATATAACTCAAACGTTACACATGTAATATTTCATGATGTTGTAAATATTGATAAGTGATGCTAGTTATCAGACATATATGTATAGTAATCTGTTAATAATATATATACATTAAAAATTAAGTAACTACATATAAACTATGAAATTTCATCATATACATATGTAAATGTATACATATATTTGTCATTATACACATTATGTATACACACATTATACACACACATACACATATTCATCAGTGATGTGCACTTCTGGATTCAGGAAAATTCATCAGAAACTAACAGGACACTGCTGCTTTGATTGTGCCCAGTGACCACAAAACAAGATTTCCAATGAGACAGGTTTAAGCCAGCATGCAAAAAAAAAAAAAAAATTGCTTAATTTAAGTATCTTCTTTTTCCAAAGTAGAAATGTAAAATGGCCTAGATGGAAAAGGGACTTAAAATCTCTGTTTCATAATTTAATTATTTGAATAATATCAACATTATTTGAACCCTGAAAATAAACTGCAATATCTTCTACAAACACATACTTTCTTTCACAATATGGTGGTTAGTGCTTTTATACTTTGTAGAAAACATTTAAGACAACAAACATTTTTTTTTATTGGAAATTTTATTTATATCTCAGTTGTTCTCCCCTTACCATATTTTCCCCCTCCCACCCAGGAACTCACTATCCCATCCCCCCTCCTCCTGCTTCTATGAGGGTATAGCCCCACCTACACCCCCCACCTCCACTACCCACCCTAGAATCTCCCCCCCAAGATGTCCAGCCTTCATGGGACCAAGGATGTCTTCTTCCACCTATAACAACCTATCATATATAGCTGGAGCCATGGGTCCCTCCATAAGTGCTCCCAGACTAGTGGTTTAGACCCTGGGGCTCTGGTTGGTTGATATTGTTGTTCTCCTCACGGGGTCTCAAATCCTTTCAACTCCTTCAGTCTTCACTCTTACTCCTCTATTGGGAACCCCATGATCAGTTTAATGGTTAGCTGTGAGCATCTGCCTCTGAATATGTCAGACTCTTGCAGACATCTAAGGAGACAGCTATATCAAGTTCCTGTCAGTATGAACTTACTGACATCCACATCAATGTCTACCTTTGGTGACTGCACATGGGATGGATACCTAGGTGGAATGGTCGGCAGATCAGCCCCTCCTTCAGTTTCTGTCCTGCACTTTGTATCCTTATTTGCTCCCATGAGAATTTTGTTACTCCTTCTAAGAAGGACTGAAGCCCCCCCACTGCCCCAACTTGGTCATCATTCTTCATGAGCTTCATGTGGTCTGTGAGTTGAATCTTGGGTATTTCAAGCTTCTGGGCTAAAATCCAATAATCAGTGAGTGAATACCATGTATATTCTTTTGTGATTGGGTTACATCACTCAGGATGATATTTTCTAGTTCCATCCATTTACATAAGAATTTCTCAAATTCATTATTTTTAGCTGGGCGGTGGTGGCACACGCCTTTAATCCCAGCACTTGGGAGGCAGAGGCAGGTGGATTTCTGAGTTCGAGGCCAGCCTGGTCTACAGAGTGAGTTCCAGGACAGCCCGAGCTACACAGAGAAACCCTGTCTCGAAAACCAAAAAAAAAAAAAAAAAAAAAAATTCATTATTTTTAATAGCTGAGTAATACTCCATTGTGTAAAATGTTCCACATTTTTTGTATCCATTCCTCTGTTGAAGGGCATGTGGGTTCTTTCCAGCTTCTGGCTATTATAAACAAAGCTGCTATGAACATAGTGGAGCATATGTCCTTGTTATATGTTAGAGCATCTTCTGAGTATATGCCCAGGAGTGGTATAGCTGGGTCCTGAGGTAGTGATATGTCCAATTTTCTGAGGAACCACCAGACTGTTTTCCAGAGTGGTTGCACCATCTTGCAATCCCACCAACAATGGAGGAGTGTTCCTCTTTCTCCACATCCTCGACAGTATCTACTATCACCTGAGTTTTTGATCTTAGCCATTCTGACTTGTGTGAGGTGGAATCTCAGGGTTGTTTTGATTTGCATTTCCCTGATGACTAAGGATGCTGAACATTTCTTTAGGTGCTTCTCGGCTATTCGCATTTCCTCAGTTGAGAATTCTTTGTTTAGCTCGGTATCACATTTTTTTTTCTCATTTTTTCACAATGTATATTTTTATTTGTATAATAGGCTGTCACATTGAAGACACTTTATTGTTATCAAATTAAAAATAAAATGACTATACATGTTGAGATTTAATGGACCAAATATAGTTCCTTCTATTTTTAATTCCTCCATGAGATGCCAAATTTTCACTGACATTACATATTAGTCAATTTAAAAATATTTTGTGACTTGCTGTAGGTTCATAGCAACCCTCATCTCATTTATAAACTTCTTTTTAAAATCTAAGTTTTACAGCTATCATTTATTTCTAAAACACAGATTAGTTAAAATTTTACTTAGAAAACTTTTTTTTTTTGTGATGTACTAGCCTTGCTTTTTTTTTTTTTAATTTTATTTTTTTGCTTATTCACTTTATAACCCGGCCCAGTCACCCCCTCCCACAATCCTTCCCCATCTCTTCTTTTCTGAGTACCCCCTCCTCCTGTATCCCCCACCCTGCCACTTTAAGTCTCTGAGAGGCTAGGTGCTTCCTCTCCCATTGAGGCCAGATGAGGCACCCAGCTAGAAGACCATACCCCAGTGTACTTTGCCTTACAAAATCTTTACAATTTTATGAAGTCTCATTTGTCAATTTGTCAATTCTTGATCTTAGAGCATAAGCCATTGGTGTTCTGTTCAGGAACTTTTCCCCTGTGCCTAGGTATTCGAGAGTCTTCCCCACCTTCTCTTCTATTAGTTTCAGTGTGTCTGGTTTTATGTGAAGGTCATTAATCCACTTGGACTTGAGCTTTGTACAAGGAGATAAAAATGGAGCGATTTGCATTCCTTTGCATGTTGTCCTCCAGTTGAACCAGCAACATTTGTTGAAAATGCTGTCCTTGTTCCACTGGATGGTTTTAGCTCCTTTGTCAAAGATCAAATGACCATAGGTGTGTGGGTTCATTTCTGGGTCTTCAACTCTATTCCACTGATCTTCCTGCCTGCCTCTGTACCAATACCAGGCAGTTTTTATCACTACTGCTCTGTAGTACAGCTTGAGGTCAGGGATGGCGATTCCTCCAGAAGTTCTTTTATTGTTGAGAATGGTTTTCGCTATCCTGGGTTTTTGTTATTCCAAATAAATTTGAGAATTTCTCTTTCTAGCTCTTTAAAGAATTGAGTTGGTATTTTAATGGGGATTGCATTGAATCTGTAGATTGCTTTTGGCAAGATGGCCATTTTTACTATATTAGTCCTGCCGATCCATGAGCATGGGAGATCTTTCCATTTCCTGAGATCTTCTTCAATTTCTTTCTTCAGAGACTTGAAGTTCTTGTCATACAGATCTTTCACTTGCTTGGATAGAATCACGACGTATTTTATATTATTTGTGACTATTGTGAAGGGTGTCATTTCCCTAATTTCTTTTTCAGCCTGTTTATCTTTCACATAGAGGAAGGCTACTGATTTGTTTGAGTTGATTTTATAACCTGCCACCTTGATGAAGTTGTTTATCAGGTTTAGGAGTTCTTTGGTGGAAGTTCTGGGGTCACTTAAGTATACTATCATATCATCTGCGAATAGTGATATTTTGACTTCTTCCTTTCCTATCTGTATTCCTTTCACTTCTTTCTGTTGTCTAATTGCTCTGGTTAGGACTTCCAGTACTATATTGAATAGGTAGGGAGAGCGTGGGCAGCCTTGTCTAGTCCCCGATCTTAGTCAGATTGCTTCAAGTTTCTCTCCATTTAGTTTGATGTTGGCTACTAGCTTGCTGTATATTGCTTTTACTATGTTTAGGTATGGGGCTTGAATTCCTGATCTTTTCAAGACTTTTACCATGAAGGGATGTTGAATTTTGTCAAATGCTTTCTCAGTATCTAGTGAGATGATCATGTGGTTTTTTTCTTTGAGTTTGTTTATATAGTGGACTACATTGATGAATTTCTGAATATTGAACCATCCCTGCATTCCTGGGATAAAGCCCACTTGATTATGATGGATGATTGTTTTGATGTATTCTTGGATTCGGTTTGCTAGAATTTTATTGAGTATTTTTGCATCGATATTCATAAGAGAGATTGGTCTGAAGTTCTCTTTCTTTGTTGGGTCTTTGTGAGGTTTAGGGATGAGTGTGATTGTAGCTTCACAGAATGAACTGGGTAGTGCTCCTTCTGTTTCTATTTTGTGGAATAGTTTGAAGAGAATTGGTTTTAGGTCTTCCTTGAATTTCTGATAGAATTCTCCACTAAAACCATCTGCTCCTGGGCTTTTTTTGGTGGGGAGACTTTTAATGACTGCTGCTATTCCTTTAGGGGTTATGGGACTGTTTAGATGGTTTGTTTGCTCCTCATTTAACTTGGGTACTTGGTATCTGTCTAGAAAATTGTCCATTTCACCCAGATTTTCCAGTTTTGTTGAGTATAGGCCTTTGTAGTAAGATCTGATGATATTTTGAATTTCCTCAGCTTCTGTTATTATGTCTCCCTTTTCAGAACTGATTTTATTAATTTGGATATTGTCCCTGTGCCCTCTGGTTAATCTGGCTAAGGGTTTATCTATCTTGTTGATTTTCTCAAAGAACCAACTCCTGGTTTTGTTGATATTTTGTGCAGCTCTTTCTGTTTCTACTCGGTTGATTTCAGCCCTGAGTTTGATAATTTCCTGACGTCTACTCCTCTTGGGTGTATTTGTTTCTTTTTGTTCTAGAGCTTTCAGGTGTGCTGTCAAGTTGTTGATGTGTGCTCTCTCCAATTTCTTTTTGTAGGCACTTAGAGCTATGAGTTTTCCTCTTAGTACTGCTTTCATGGAGTCCCACATGTTCTGGTATTATGTGTCCTCATTTTCATTAAATTCTAGAAAGTTATTAATTTCTTTCTTTATTTCTTCCTTGACTAAGTCATCCTTGAGTAGAGCATTGTTCAGTATCCACATGCATGTGGGTTTTCCATTGGTCTTGTCATTATTAAAGACCAGCCTTAGTCTGTGGTGATCTGATAGGATGCAAGGGATTATTTCAATCTTTTTGTATCTGTTGAGGACTGTTTTGTGACCAATTATATGGTCTATTTTGGAGAAGGTACCATGAAGTGTTGAGAAAAAAATATATTCTTTTGCTTTAGGATGAAATGTTCTATAGGTATCTGTTAAATCAATTTTATTCATAACCTCTATTAATTTCAATGTGTCTTTGTTTAGTTTCTGTTTCCATGATCCGTCCATTGGAGAGAGTGGGGTGTTAAAATTCCCCACTATTATTGTGTGAGGTGCAATGTGTGCTTTGAGCTTTAGTAAAGTTTCTTTTATGTATGTGGGTGCCCTTGCATTTGGAGCATAGATGTTCAGAATTGGGAGTTCATCTTGGTAGATTTTTCCTTTGAGGAGCATGAAGTGTCCTTCCTTATCTTTTTTGATTACTTTTGTTTGAAAGTCGATTTTATTTGATATTAGAATGGCTATTCCAGCTTGTTTCTTGGGACCATTTGCTTGGTAAATTGTTTTCCAGCCTTTTATTCTGAGGTAGTGTCTGTCTTTGTCACTGAGGTGCATTTCTTGTATGCAGCAAAATTCTGGGTCCTGTTTATGTATCCAGTCTGATAGTCTACGTCTTTTTATTGGAGAATTGAGTAAATTGATGTTAAGAGATATTAAGGAAAAATGATTGTTACTTCCTATTATTTTTGTTATTAGAGGTGGAATTATGTTTTTATAGCTATCTTATTTTGGGGTTGTTGGAAGATTACTTCCATGCTTTTTCTAGGTTGTAGTTTCCCTCTTTGTGTTGGCGTTTTCCATCAATTATCCTTTGAAATGCTGGGTTTGTGGGAAGATATTGTGCAAATTTGGTTTTGTCATGGAATATCTTGGTTTCTCCATCTACAGTGATTGAGAGTTTTGCTGGGTATAGCAGTCTGGGCTGGCATTTGTGTTCCCTTAAGGTCTGTATGGTATCAACCAGGATCTTCTGGCTTTTCTGGTGAAAAGTCTGGTGTAATTCTTACAGGTCTGCCTTTATATGTTACTTGACCTTTTTCCCTTACTGCTTTTCGTATTTTTTCTTTGTTTTGTGCATTTGATGTTTTGATTATTATGTGATGGGAGGTATTTCCTTTCTGGTCTAGTATGTTTGGTGTTCTGTAGGCTTCTTGTATGTTTACCGGCATCTCATTCTTTAGGTTAGGGAAATTTTCCTCTATAATTTTGTTGAAGATATTTACTGGCCCTTTAAATTGGGAATCTCCACTCTCATCTATACCTATTATCCTTAGGTTTGGTCTTCTCATTGTGCCTTGGATTTCCTGGATGTTCTGGGTTAGGAGCTTTTTGCATTTTGCATTTTCTTTGATGGTTGTGTCAATGATTTCCATGGTATCTTCTGTGCATGAGATTCTCTCTTCTATCTCTTGTATTCTGTTGGTGATGCTTGTATCTGTGACTCATGATCTCTTTCCTGCATTTTCTATCTCCAGAGTAGTCTCCCTTTGAGATTTCTTTATTGTTTATATTTCCATTTTTAGATCCTGGATAGTTTTGTTCAATTCCTTCACCTGTTTGGTTGTGTTTTCTTGCAATTCGTTAAGGGATTTTTGTGTTTCCTCTTTAAGGGCTTCTACCTGTTTACCTGTGTTCTCTTGCAATTCTTTAAAGGATTTTTGTGTTTCCTCTTTAAGGGCTTCTACCTGTTTAACCTGTGTTCTCCTGTATTTCTTTAAGGGATTTACTTATGTCTTTCTTAAAATTTTCTATCATCATCATGAGAAGTGATTTTAATTCTGAATCCTGTTTTCCCTGTGTGATGGGATATCCAGGGCTTGCTGTGGTGGGAGAACTGAGTTCTGATGATGCCAGGTAACTTTGGTTTCTGTTGCTTGTGTTCTTGTGCTTGCCTTTCACCATCTGGTTGACTCTAGTGTTACCTGTGCTCACTGTGTCTGACTGGAGTCTGTCTTTCCAGTTATTTTGCTTGTGTCAAAACTCCTGAGATTCCAGATGTCTCTGTGTTCCTGTGATCCTAAGCTCCTGGGTGGAAGTACTCCTGGGGCTCAGGCCACCTCGGGGATCCTGAAATCCTGCTGTCCTGAGTTCAGCAGCTCCTCTAGGATGACTCAGGATAAGTGTCTCCACCAGAACAGACCAGCTAGGTATTCACTGGTCTCAGTGTAGTGGCTCCTCTGGAATGGGTCAGGGTAAGGTGTCTCCACAGGAGCAGTACAGCTTGCTGTCTTCCCAAGCCAGAAGGACCAGACCTCTGGTCTGAATGCAGTGGCTCCTCAAGGATGATTCAGTATCAGGTGTCTCCACAGGAGCAAGACAGCTCAGTGTCTTCCCCAGTCACAAGGACCAGGCTGGGGTGGAAGGGAAGTGGTATTCCTCTGCTCTGAGTGCAATGGCTCCACTAGGATGTCACAGGATCAGGTGTTTCCACAGGAGCAGACCAGCTAAGTGTCTGCCCCAGCCAGAAGCTCTAAACCACAATTTTGAAAGATGCTCTCTCTTTTTTTGTGTAAGCTAAAGAAGCTTGTAGGCTTTACAGAGTAAGGGAAATTTGATTTAAATCAAGATAGGTATAAAAGTTTTATGTTAACACCAAAAAGACTAGGATATTTGAAAACTACTTTCATTATATAGCATTCACAGTGAGTCCAGGCCAAAAATAAAGAAGAAAAGAGTACCATAGTTTATGAAGGACATACATTACTAGAGAAGTCTCTGGAAAACTATTGAGAAGCCTTAAGACAAAGTGTTACTGTTTGATGCTAGGAAAGGCCTATGTGCTGTTCTCACTATATGTATTTAGTGATAAACTGTGATCGAGAGAAAGAGAGAAAGAGAGAGAGAGAGAGAGAGAGAGGAGAGAGAGAGAGAGAGAGAGAGAGATTAAACAAATACAACACACACAAAAAATACAGACACGCAAATAAATGTTCCTGCCACATCAGGGACTGATCTCAAACTGACAGTGTCCTGCCTAAAGATATTCTTCAATGTTTTTCTTTCTGCTCCAACTCATGGGTGCTGGGGTTATAAGCATGGGCACTAAGTCTAATTGCACAGTACTTGTGAATCAGATCATGTCTTTTCCTACATTAAACAACAACTCTACAAATTATCATTACTATCAATATCTTTTAAATTAAGTAAGAGTGCAAGAGAAAAAAGTCCCATAAGGAGCAGTACACATGATAAAACAACACCAGCAAGGTGGATAACAATAAACAATTAAATGGAAACTAACAATTAAAATTCTAACATCTTTAATAAGAAAAATTAATATGTGCGGGTTTGGCCTGCAGAATGTCTTCATACCACACACATGCAATTCACACAGAAACCAGAAGCAGGCATCAGATTCCACCAGAATTTCAGTTAAAGGTTTGTAGCTGTCATGTGGGTCCCATGAGACTGCAACAAATTTTCTTAATGGAGAACACATCTCTCCTGCCCATACTACACTTGACTTTTGTTTTTCGAACCAAGTATGCTGGATCACTCCCAATCAAAGAGTAAAAATTCTGGAAACTTTTAATGACCAGTATATAAGGAAGGCATGCTAATTGTCTTAAGCTGCCACACATTCATACAAGGCTCTTGTGAGTTCAGAAACCAGCCACAGGATCACTGATTGTCAGTTTGAAACAGATTTGTCACCTTGCATCTAGGATAACAATGCAGATTAGGGCCATTAGATGACATACATATACAATTGAGAAAACCCTCCTTGTTGTGAAGGTGGGTAAGCAAAGGGTGAACATCTCAGTCAGCAATGTTGGGAGGAACCTTACTACTAGCAGGAGTGGATAGAGCCTGCCTCAGGCTTAACATCCTTCTGGTAGAGAGTGTGTCTCTACAAGACTGGGAGGGTTAGTTAATACTAGTCTTTTACTGCTGGAGATCTCATAGCACATTGAAGAAGAGTTTCTTCTAGTGCTGTTTTTGTGAAGATCTCTATAAAGAATCTCATTGCTGAGAGTGACAGTGAATCAGGGAGTCAATGTGTGGGACTTATAACTTAAAGTTATACCTTGAGCATCTCCAGCCTTGTACTGTAAAATCAAGGATAAAAAGAATCTACTGTCACCTGATCTTCATGTGAGTGCGGTGCCAGGTCTTGCCCTACAGAACCTAAGACATCTGGATTTCCATTCCTCACTTAATCTGGAATATCTATCTGATGTCTTCATAATAAGTTATTATGTCAGGAGCCATAAGAGGACAAGCTGAATACTAGCTGGTTTTCTTGTTGAGATGGTGTGCTTCAAATTATTATATAATCTGTGACAGATCTTCTCTTATTAGGCAAGGCCCTAAGAGAATTCATTTTAAAAAGATTACTGCTACTAATATGCTTTTCTTGTTATTAGTTAAACATATATAGCAATCACTAAGTAATATCTCAACCTTTTGGAGTAGATTTCTACAAATCTATGAAGATGTACTGTCTTGTAATGATGCTATATAGACAAGTAGATGACTTCTTAAGTCTCAACAGTGATCCCATAAGATTTCTAAAATTGTATACTGATAAGCTCTTTATAGTGGGACTGCTTTTCTGATACTCAAAACTGCAATGGGTATTCTGCCAATCTCCCATATATCACCAGTTAATTGCTCTCTGATGGTAACCAGACTTTCTCCTACTCAGAGCACATTCAAGAGTTTGTAAAACAATTAAACAAAGGTCATTAAAAGGGAACTAATGATTTATTATAGTTGCTGGGACAGAAGATAAAATATTGACTGGGTTTATCTACACAAAACTTCACTAAAAACTTGTTATGGTTTTAACCTTTCAGTGAACATGTGGAGTTGTGACAGGTGATGGATGTTTAACCAGGTAACTACTCCTAATGGATATACATGTAAACATTCTCTGTTGTAAACTTTTTTATTTAGATTTTATTTTTTAATCGATAATTTATTTATTCACCTTTTAGATGTTATCCCCTTTCCCTATTCTCTGACCCCATCCCATCCTAACCCTCCTCCTCCTTTTTTGCTTTTATATTGCAAAAATGCAAGTCAGTTCTAGGTTGAGGAACTAGCAATACAATAGATGCAAATAGTCAAGGAACAAGCAAGATAATAAACACAAATAGTGAAAGAATAAGCAAGGCAAGAAACAAAATTTTGGGAACCTCCCATGATCACTGTTTCTAAGGGCTTATCAGGATGACCAAAATATCTGAGCCAACCTCCCAGTCCTAGCCCAAAGTCTCGTTCATGTCTGAAGCCTACTTCCTTGTTCTACCCTAAGATTTAGATTCCTACCTGAAATTACTTCTGTGTTGTAGCCTAATGTCAGATACCTGCCTGAATCCCACTTCTTTGTCCTTAGCCAGTGTCATATTCCTGCCAAGCAGCAAATTTCTTTGTCCTTGGCCCATGTCAGATTCTTGCTAAGCAGCCCCAAAAGCTCTCTGCCTCTCCCCCTTTTTTTATTTCATAAACAAGACTGAGCCTATCTCAGGTTGTTCTGCCAAGAATGCCTTCCTTTCCCATCATGGAATATGTATTATCAAAAGCAATGCACTTTGTCTTTGGTTGGTAAGGCTCTGTGCAGAATTTTACCCATCCTTGGTCTGCCCCCCTTTTAAATTATTAGCTCTATCTGTGTGCTCATTTCCTTTTTCAAGTCATGTACTTTGTTGCCAACTTGTTCTGTTGTTAGAGACAACTTCAACATGATGGGCAGGAATAAATGTATTCCCAGAAGAGAAAGGGCTAGCACGTCAAGCTATATAAACCTTCCTTCAGTTTGAACCAAAATGGAAAACTGACCTCAAGCCATGGATAATTTTATCAACATTATCTGCACCTCTGAAGTCGCATACAGCATCTTGTACAATTTAATCTGCTTGCAAAGTTAAATCTAGAGATTATTATTATGTGTCATTTCCTTTTATCAAGTTGTACTTGGTTGCAATTTTTATTTTTAGAAAAATTCAACATGTGCGAATTGTATCAAGATGAAAGGAACACACAGCTATGTATTCATCCTTCAGTTGGCTCAAATTTAAACACCTCACTCCATGATAATTTAATAGGATATAGCACCCTTGATGTCCAAGACACTACTTAAATCTCATCTGTATACTGCAAAATTAGAAATTTGGTTTAAATTAACAAATTATCCTTAATTCTATTTCAAAGCTATTTCTAATATGGTGCTACATTAATGTTAATTAAACGTAATCACAATAAAAAGCCTATGTCTTGCTTCTGAGTATAGCTTCCTGAACCTCATTAACCTACCTCTCAGAGTAGTTTGAAAATCTATTGAGCTCATTTGTAGTCAACAGTTCAACTAAAATCATCATTTAACAACATATTAGTAAATTGCATTTTCTAAATGAATAACTAAGTGTAGCTGTCTTAACTTTTTACTAAACTATTCTAAACATGTAGCATTAACTTGTTTGAAACAATTTCAAACCTTACGAACTTATTCATAAAGCACACTAGTTTGGACTGCAGCTATTAAGTTTCCATTAAAATATCAGACACTATTATGAACTTTTGAATTATTTTGGAGTAATTTCTGACGTACATACTGGATCACTTAATGTAAAAATACAAAGTCATTATAATCCTTTTTTTGATTAACTTGTTTAACTTGTTTACTAAAGTTTAAAAGAGGAAAGCAGTTTGTCCCATCTGGGATATAGGCAAGAAAAGTTGGGTCAGGAACAAATGTTCAATACAGCTTCCTTATTACCCTTGTCAGGGCACGCTCACAGTCACATCATTTTTTGTCTCAGCAACAGCATGACTCACCAATCATTCTGCAGCCACCATGCTCGGTCAGCATCCTGTAGAAAAAAACTCAGATAGTCTTTCCCAATATAGATACTGGTTGGGATCATGCTATATGCCAGTAAGTGCATCCTTCCTTTTCACCTAGGCATAAGTATGCCAGAGACACTCAGCAGAAAGTTCCTTGGTATCCAATTTTTTAAAAAAACCAAAACATTAAAACAAAAAGAGCATGATTTAAAAAAAATTTGTGATGTACAGGGATATACCTCCCCCTTTTTTATTTTGTAAAGATATTGTTTTAAAGTTTCATGGGCCCCTCCCGCAATACCTCGTCCTTGAGGATTATAAGGACTCCCCATAATAAATTGTGACAAAGAGTCTAAACTGCTTGACTACAATTGCTAGTTCTGTTATCTGGGTTTTTTGTTTATTGAATATTTCATTTATTTACCTTTATATGTTATTCCCTATCTACGTTCTTCCCAAAACCCTTTATCCGATCTGCCTCCTCCTACTTTTTTGGATGGTGTATCCCCACCCATCCACCCATTCCTGCTCTCCAATTCCCAACACTAGGACATCCAGCCTTTCAGGGACCAAGACCCTCCTCTCTCACTGATGCCTGTCAAGGCCATCCTCAACTACATATACAAGTGGAGTCATAGGTCCCTCCCTTTGTGTTTCCAGGCTGGAGGTTTAGACCCTGGGAGATCTGGTTGGTTGGTATTGTCACTCTCCCCATAGGGCTCCCAGCCCATCAGCTGTTTAGTCTTCTTTCTAACTCCTCCATTGTGGACCTTGTGATCAGTTCAATGGTTACCTGCAAGTATCTGCCTCTGTTTATGTCAGGCTTGGGAAAGTCTTCCAGGAGACAGGTTTGTCAGCCTCCTGTCAGATGTACTTTCTGGCATCCACAACAGTGTCTCATTTGGTGACTGCACATGGGATGGATTCCCAGGGGGCTGTTTCCATACCACATTTTCTGCATCATCCTCTATTGAAGGACATCTGAGTTCTTTTCAGGTTCTGGTTAATATAAATAAGGCATGTGTCCTTGTTATATGTTGGAGCATCTTTTGGGTATCTGCCCAGGAGTGTGGTATAACTGGGTCCTCAGAGAATCCAGAGTTGCAAACCTGAGAAACTATAGGTATGTTCCCATTGTCTTTAATCAGAAGACATAGTATTATCAAGAGAATACATTAACCACTAGTTCTCAACCTGTGAGTCACAGCCTTTGGGGATCTAAGAACCCTTTCACCAGTGTTGTCTAAGACCATCTGCATATCAAATATTCATATTTCAATTATCACAATTGCAATATTCAATTAGGAAGCAGCAAAAAATTAATATCATTTAGGTAACCATAACAGGATTGTATCAAGTGTCCAGCATCAGACGTTGAAGAATGACCACAGTAAGCATCTGCAGTTCCAGAGTCAAAGCTTGCTAAATCTTTGGAGAAGCAATGATTCCTGTTAGCATGTGTAGGCCTCAAGCCCCTCCCGAGTGGGCTTATGCTAATGAGGTATTGGCAGCTTAACCTATCCTGAGAGAACACGCCACTCAGCCCGCCTTGGGCAGTTATATAAGCAGCTCATTTCTGCTGCTTCAGAGCCCAGCCCATCCCCTTCCTGTCCAGGTCCTGGGCCATTCGTCCCCATCCTAGGCCCCCGTCCAGTTCCCCATCCCTAAGTCAAGAGTCGTTCCTGGAATAAAGCTGACTGAGAAGGATCTGACCGTGTCGTGTCTTACTTGCTGGCCAAGGCGGACGCGACAATCATACTCTGGGGGTAACCATAACATGAGGATTTGTATTAAAGTGTTACAGCATCAGAACACTTGAGAATCACCACAAGAGCATCTGCAGTCTAGACATAAGCCTTTCTAAATCCTTTTGGAGAAGCATTTGAATTCCCCATGCAATTAATCAGCCTTTCTAACACTGTTATTCTTTTCAAATCCTGTTGGTTTAAGGGCCTTTAATGCCAGAATTGGCCAATGGGAAGACTGAAGGTTTGTCATAATTCTTGGAAGGAGAGCTCATGTATCTATAACTAAAGCTTGCAGGCCAATAGAACTAAGATCAAAGAAAAAGAAATCAGTTTCTCCTAGTGAGTGACTAAGGGTGATAACTTTGATGTGCATCTTTTTCTCCTTGGATGGTTTTTAGCCACCAAACAGTGAGGACAAAGGAAGCCATCATGGCAATCTGGCTTGAGGTGGCTGTCAGAATTATAAAATAATCTCCTGAGACCAACACATTGAGTCAATTGTAAATTATTGTTCTAGAAATAAAGTATATAGGGGTTTTAGGGATACAGGTGGAAAAGTTTAATTGGTCATAATAGTATACCTAATGATCTTGTGGGCAGGGAAGCCAGAGTGGGACTTGTGTGCTGAGTTTAAGCAGCTTCCCAGAAGACATTCTTTAGAAAAGGACAGACACCTGGGTTCAGGAACAGTGTCCAGACAAAGTCAGGCAGAAAAATGAAAGCTCTGCTGATAAAGGGAGTCCTCCATTTAGAGCTGAGTTCCACTGAGACTTGGGGATTTGTGAACTTCACACAGGTTTTCCAAATCCTTGATTCCTGAAATCATGGATCTATGGTTATGAGAGAAACCATACCAAACACTAGATGATGATTGAAAATATATATAGCCTAGGACCTGCCCAGCTCTCCAGGTGGCTGTTCCATAATTGGCTGTGTAAAAGTGTCTTCTAAAGGTCATTGTATTTTTCTGTCAGTTCAGCTACTTGAGGTATCAAGGAATATGTAATTAATACCATTAGAATCCATGATTATTGGCCCACTGTCTCACTTCTCTGCTGTGAAATGAGTTCTTGGTCAGAAGCAATACTGTGTGGAATGCCATTGTGGTGAATGAGGCACTCAGTATGTGCATGGATAGTGTTTGTCAGAAGCAATATGTGCATGAAAATCAAAATTATAAGCAGAATACGTGTCTGTCCATGAAGAATAAAGCATTGTCCTTTGCCCAGAAGAAAGGGTCAAATGTAGTCAACCTGCCACCAAGTTACTAGCTGGTTAACCCAGGATATTTTCATATCTAGGAATCAGTGTTGGTTTCTGCTGTTGGTAGCTCTGGACTCACCAGCAGAGCTGGTCATGTCAGGCTTGGTGAGGGGAAGACTACTGTTGTACCCATGCATAAACCCCACAATTTCCACCATAGCCCTATGTTCATGGGTTCATTGGAAAAATGACAGATATGGCTGGAGACAAGGCTGACTTCCCACAGAATGGATCATCCTACCTAATTGATTACTGAAATGTTTGTTCAGCTGAAATTACCTTTTGATGAATATTTATATGGAACAAAAGTATTTTTACATCCTTTAACCATTTTGAGAGACTATCCACGTACTTCTTCCTTTTATGTCTTAAGACTACAAAATTGTGGCAAAGGGTAGACCATACTAAATACACTCACAGTGTTTCTGTCTTAGAGTTTGCATTGCTATGAAGAGACTTCATAAACACGGCATCTCCTATAAAAGCAACCATTTAATTGGGTTGGCTTACAGTTTCAGAGATTTAGTCCATTTTCATCACAGCAGGAAGCATAGCAGGCATACAAGAAGACATGATGCTGGAGAGGAAGATAAGAGTTCTGCATCTTGATCCACAGGCAGCCAGAAAGAGACTGTCATCTAGGGAGCTACTAGGAGGATCCATTCAGCACTGGGTAGAACTTCAAAGCCCACCCCCACAGTGATGCACTTCCTCCAACAAGGCCACATCTCATAATAGTGCCAGTCCCTGAGTCAAGCATATTTAAACTACCACATGCCACTTCCTGGCCCCCATATGCTTGTTCAAACACATGAGTGTATGGCGACCATATTTTAAAATAGCATAATGCAAAATACATGAGGGTCAAATGAAAAAGTCCCCATCATCTATAGCAGTCTCAAAAATGTTAAAAGTCCAAAGTTCAAAGTCTCTTCAGAGATTCATCTAATCATGTAGCTGTAATCCCTGTATTTTCAAAATAAATAGCACATCATATACATCCAAATTCACAGGAAATAGACTTCATCATTCCTAAATGCCATTGTGAGGAAATACTGCACCATAAGAAGACAAAAGCCAGCAGGGCAATCTCCAAAATCTGCATCTCCATGTCTGATGTCAAAGCATTCTTTAAATCTCTAACTCCTTTCTGCTTTCTTCACTGAAGCACAATTCTTTCTCTTTGGCTGGTTTTTATTCCCTGGAAGAATTTTCCTGAGCAGGTAACCCACAGCTCTGCCCTTCAAAATCTTGGGGTCTCCAAGGGAACTTCAATGTTACAGCTTCATGTTTCATTATCTGGGATCCACAAATGATGTTCTGTACATCTCAAAAGAGATTGGGTCACTTCTTCAGCTCTCCCCTCTATAGCACTCTAGGTTCTGGTTGAATCCAAAAAAACTGCTGCTGCTGTCTTTCTATTCATCTCATGGTACTGACATCTTCAATATGTTAGGTTCTCCTGCAGCAATTAGGCTTCACTGCTTTCCTTTCATATACACCTTCATGGTGCCAAGTCTTAGCTGTTCTCCATAACACATTCATGCCTTAAAACATGTGCCATGTTAGGGATATTTATACATGACCAAGGGCATCGCACACAAATTACAACCTTGGATATCTCTGGAACACAGCTTCATTGTCCTCTCAGAAAACAGTATCCAGAAGATTTAACCTCAGTGATGGTGGTTTGTTCTACACCACCACTAATTTTTTAACTATAGCTAACCAGTATTAACTGTGTCAGTAGTCCCTTCTTGTCTTGCCTCTAAAGCCAGAGCCATATGGACAAAGATGCTGAGTTCTGCTGCTTGCTGGGGCTGGAACATGGCCCCTTCTATTACATTATCACTAACTTTCTAATTTTCAACAACTTCACTGCCTAAGCTTGGTGGTCCTGGAACTTACTCAATAGTTTAACCTTGAACTCAGAGGTCTGCATGCTCTGACTCCTGAATGTTGGGATAATAGGTGTGTGTGTGACACTTTGCCTGTACCTAAGCTTTCCTCTACCTAATATTTGTTCTGGACCAGAATGACTTGAAACAGAAATGTGCTTCAATCTCATCTCCTGGGAATAAAGGCATGTACCACAATGCCTGGACCTACGTATTTCCTTTTAGATCTTAAATTGAACACCCAGAATACTAATGACAATCCATTTTGTCAATTTGACACATACTTGTATCTCCTTATGTCCACATGGAAACAATAACCAGGTAATAATAATGCCTATCATGATACAGTTCTCCTTCATTCAACTTCACATCCATTAAATGGATGGAATCTTGCCATAACATCACCATCTCTTTAATACAATCAGCTAACTTTGATCATAGGATTTCGTTTCATTCAACTTCCTAGTGAGTCCTTTTGTCTTTGAAACTAACACTTCATAGTTTTCCTTTCTAAGATTACTATGTTTGACCAAAACAATCACCATGAGAGCAAACACAGGCCAGAAGCTATGCTTGACTTTCTGGAGACTTTATTTGTCAATGCAATCAACATAAACCTCGATACCTTAGCCTCAAGGACAATCTTCAGACAAGGGAAAAAGGCAGCAACATTCCTCAGTATAACATCATAAAACTATATACAAAGTTCAAATCACCCTTAGTACATATTTGTTCCATATTCCTAACAGAATGGACCATTAAGTTCCACTTAATGCATGTACTAATCAGAGTCTGAAAATTCATATTGCTCCAAACAAAAACATGGTCAAGCCTATCATAGCAACACTTCTGTGTAGGGTAACAAGTTTTGTCTTAGATAGAATTTCCATTGCTAAGAAGAGACACTGTGAACAAGGCAATTGTTTTAGAGGCAAGTATTTCATTGGGCCTGGCTACAGTTTCAAAGTTTATCAATTACCATCATAGAAGGAAGAATGGCAACATGCAGGCAGCCATGATACTGGAGATGGAGCTTAGAGTTTTGACCTTCATGAGAAGGCAGCCAGGAATACATGGTCTTCCAGCCAAAGAGTAGGAGGGTCTGTTTTTATCCTTGCCAGAGCTCCAAAGACCCCCATCATAGGAACTCACCTCATTCAACCAAGTAATATCTACTCCAAGAAGGTCAAATATCTTAATATTGCCACTTCTTAAGTCTAAGCATATTCAAATCACTGCAGTTTACTTTTACTATAAATTCTTCATGCAGTTAAACATGATTAGGACATGCAGAGGCTTTAACACATGGATTATTTTCAGAAGATTTTCCTCTAGTATCTGTTCATTTTTGCATTCAGAGAATACTATGGCACGTAAAGGATTTTCCAACTTGAGTACATTCACAAGGTTTCTATCCAATATGTCCTCTTTTGTTTCTTTGGAAACTATAGTGATACACACAGGCTTTTCCATGTTCATTTCATTCATAAGGTTTCTCTAAAGTATGTGCTCCTTGAAGTACTTGGAGAGTACAGTGACATACAAAGGCTTTACCACATTCATTGCACTCATAGGGTTTCTCTCTATTATGTGCTCCTTCATATATTTCGAGACAACAGTGATATGCAAAGGCTTTCCCACATTGATTAAATTAACAAGGTTTCTCTCCTGTACATTTTCTTTGTGTATTCAGAGATGACTGTCTTGGAAAGTCTTTACCTCAGACATGACATTCATGCAGTTTCTCTACAGTATGTGTTGTTTTATGTATTGGGCAATAAGTGTAATTACCAAGGGATTAATACACTTATTACCTTCACAGAGTTAATCTTTTGAATGTGTTCTATTTTGTAGTTGCAAATGACAGTGAATTGACAAGATTTTACCACAGTGATTACATGAACAGGGGTTCTCTCCAGATTGATTTTTTTGCTTATAAAGATGATATGAAAAGGCTTTACCACAATGATAGCATTCATTTGGTTTATCTCTTGTATGGATCTTATAAGACTGCAGATGACTGTGACTTTCAAATGTTTTACAACACTGATTACATTCATGAGGTTTCTCTCCACTATCTGTTCTTTTATAATAATAGAGACTACAAGATGGTGAAAAGTCTTTAAAGCACTGATTACATTCATGAGGTTCTTTCCAGTATGGGTCTTTTATGTTTTGGAATGTAATGGGAGATGCAAAGGCTTTAGCACACTGAGTACTACCTTAGTCAGAGTTTTTATTCTTGTATAAAACTTCATGAACTGGAAGGAAGATGGGGAGGAAAGGGTTTATTGAGCTTACAGTTCCACATTGTTATTCATCACCAATGAAAGTCAGGACTGGAACTAGAAAAGCAGGAGATGATGCAGAAGCCATGGAAGCATGTTATTTACTGGTTTGCTTCCCCTGGCTTGCTCTGCCTGTTCTTTTATAGAACCAAAGACAACCATCTCAAGGATGAAACCATGCACAGTGTGCCCTCCCCACTTAACACTAATTGAGATAATGCCATACAGCTGAATCTCATGGAGGCATTTCCTCAAATGAAGATCCTTTCTCTGTGATAACTCCAGCCTGTGTGAACTTACACACAAAACCAGCCAGTACAATTACATTCATAGTTTCTTTCCAACATTGGCACTTTGAGATTTTTGCAAAAAATCACTTGTAAAAATGCTTTTGTCACATTGAGTATATTAATAAGATTTCTCTCCAGTATGTGGTTTTTACAGTTTTGCAGACGTCTTCCTGGTAAATAGGCTTTACCACATTGATTACATTCATAAGGTTTCTCTCCAGTATGTGTTCTTTTATGAATTTTGAGATGATAGGATCTTGCGAAAGCTTTACCACATTGATTACATTCATGAGGTTTCTCTCCAGTATGTGTTCTTTTATGACTTTGGAGAGCACTCTGCCGTGAGAAGGCTTTACCACATTGATTACATTCATGAGGTTTCTCTCCAGTATGTGTTCTTTTATGACCTTGGAGAGTACTGTGCTGTGAAAAGGCTTTACCACATTGATTACATTCATAAGGTTTCTCTCCAGTATGGGTTCTTTTATGACGTCGGAGATTACTCTGAAAAACAAAGGCTTTACTACATTGATTACATTCATAAGGTTTCTCTCCAGTATGTGTTCTTTTATGTAATTGGAGAGTACTCTGATGTGAAAAGGCTTTACCGCATTGATTACATTTGTAAGGTTTCTCTCCAGTATGTTTTCTTTTATGATATTGGAGATGACAATGTAGGGCAAAGGCTTTACCACATTGATTACATACATAGGGTTTCTGTCCAGTATGTGTCCTTTTATGTAATTGGAGATGACTGGGTCTTTCAAAGGCTTTACCACACTGATTAAATTCATGAAGTTTCTTTCCAGTATGTGTTCTTTTATGATATTGTAGAGTACTCTGACGTGAAAAGACTTTACCACATTGATTACATTCAAATGGTTTCTCTCCAGTATGTGTTCTTTTATGACTTTTGAGATGATCGGATCTTGCAAAGGCTTTATTACATTGATTACATTCATAAGGTTTCTCTCCAGTATGTGTTCTTTTATGACTTTGGAGAGTACTCTGCTGTGTAAAAGCTTTACCACATTGATTACATTCATAAGGTTTTTCTCCCGAATGTATTCTTTTATGTCTTTGGAGATGACTGAGTGTTATAAAGGCTTTACCACATTGATTACATTCATATGGCTTCTGCTGGCTATTACTTCTTACATGCCTGCAACAATAATTGGCACAAGTGAAAGCTTCACTGCATTCATTAGCCTGATCAATCAATTAATCAATATGAATTAATTTTACAGTTTGATTTAATTAAAAAAAAGAATCATATCTTAAGATTTTATCACTTCATAGGTTCATGATGTTCTTCCCAACTATGGCTTGATTTGCCTCTTTGAAAATACCTCAGCTGGCCAGTGGAGGCCTACAGCTCTAGTTGCCGCCCTCCAAGACTCAGCCAGTCAGCCAGTCTCTCCTGAGTTCGAATCCTGGCCTGTGCCTGTCCGTCAGACACAGGAAAAAAAAACAAACCTGTCCAGGTGTTGGTGTTGCATGCCTTTAATCCCAGCTCTTGGGACGCAGAGGCAGGCGGATTTCTGAGTTCGAGGTCAGCCTGGTCTACAGAGTGAGTTCCAGGACAGGCAGGGCTACACAGAAACCCTGTGCCGAAAAACCAAAAAAAAAAAAGAAAGAAAATACTGTGATGACAAAAATATTTATTACATGGCTCACGGGTATAACATCCTTTTTCTATATGATATTTCTGTATGATGTATTTCATGTATCTAAAGGAAAATGAAAAAATGCAGACCTTTATAACACTGGTTATTTTCATAAATTTTCTGTAGTGTGAATCATACACCACATTAGCACTCTGAAGCAGAAAAAACAGAAAAATTTATAAATTTCTGTTACCCATGGGGCTTGCAATGTGACTTTGATGATGTTCACAGTAAAGTCAGAAAACCAATGAATAGCAAACTTCTATCATATTCAGAACATCTACAAAAGGCAGAATACTACATACCTTCTCACTGCTCTGGAATAGAGAGAGGTACTTTCCTCCTTTAAATATTCTTATGCTCACATCGTTTTTTTTTTTTTTTTTTTTCTTTTTTATTCTGACACTTGATATACCCATAAAAAGAAGAAATGAATGGTTTCCACATTGGATTAACACCATTTGACCTTTTCTTTTTCTAAACATACTGTATGTAGATTGAAGTTTCTCCACGGAAACATTCTTGACTCTCATAAAGTGACCTCTCAATATACTTAGGAATGTCACTACAAGAATATGAGTATCACCAACTTTATCATGGACTATTTACACATTGGATGGTTTTGATATATATTTACTACTATTCAATGTGCAATCTCTAAATGTTATGAGACTATTCAGATGGGTAGTTCCACAGCATAGCTCTAATGGAGCTACAAATCAAATAAACCTATCTCTTAAGGCATTGTTTGTATGTCTTCTTCCTTAGAGGAATGCCTTGCAAACAGAAATCAGATAACTGATATTGCAGTACATGGATTTGTGAGAACATTTTAATCATAGCCATACTGAAAGGACTGATATTTTATGTACTTTCTTTTCTTTAGAGTTTTCAGGACATATTAAAATTTCCTCAGAGGCATATTTGCATTAGTTTGCACATTAATATTACCTTTTGTGCCTTCTAGAACGTTGAAATTCTTTTTCAAAATGGTGGTCTTCCCAATTGTACCCTACAATACAGTACAAGAAAATGAAAGATACTGTATTGGAATTTAGGCAAAATTCAAGATACTGTCAATTTTTACAGCACTAACCCTGATTTATTCTGCTCAATCGTCCTTGTTCTCAATTGAAATAACAGAGTACCATAAATAACCAAGAAATATTTGTCCCCTTATTTTTGAAAAGCAAAAGAAAATTCACAGTCTTACCTATATCAGTGAGGTTACAGTAGGTCTCCAGCATCACATCTTTGTAGAGATTCTTCTGGGAAGTATCCAGTAAATTCCACTCTTCTCCAGTGAAGTTGATATGCACATCATCAAAAGTCACTGCATCCTAAAATATGTGTACAACACAAAGCATGATACTAACATCACTATAAACAAATGTATGCTTCCTAGACAATATAATTATATATTTTGGGCACTACTTCCATTTATTTCTTGACACAGAAGGTATAATCCAATTATTATGTCATTTTAGAAGGAAGTTGTATTATGAGAATTGCATGTGTGTGTCGCTTCTGAACCCACTGAATAGAATATAGCTTTGCAAGAGAAATGCCAATTGAGAGGGAGATGTATAGGGAAAGAGACCACCAGCACTGAGCACTCATTAAAGAAATTGTATGAACAATTAGTAACTACATAAATGATGGACAACCTGGGTGATTTTGCTCATGTCTTTAATCCCAGAGGGACAGGCAGTTGTATATCATTGAGCTTGATGCCTGCATGGTCAATGTAACAAGTTCCAAGACAGCAAAAGTGACATATTAAGACACTCATGCCCCAGTAAAAATCAACCAAGGAAACAGAAATGATAGAGAGAACTCACAGTTCTTTACTGAAGTTCCTACAAAGAATTATACATTCCTGCCAGGCAGTAGTGGCTCATGCCTTTAATCCCAGCACTTGGGAGGCAGAGGCAGGCGGATTTCTGAGTTTGAGGCCAGCCTGGTCTGCGGAGTGAGTTCCAGGACAGCCCGGGCTACACAGAGAAACCCTGTCTCGAAAAAAAATAAAAAATAAAAAAAAAAAAAAAAGAATTATACATTCAAAGCTGTTCTGTATTCATCTTATAGAAACATAAAGTGTACCAGTTTAAAATGCAACATTAATAAAATTTTACTAAAAGGGAATGCATGTTTAAACAGATACAAATGAACAGATGAAAATATTAGTAATATAAATGTTGATCATAAATAAGCAACATAGGGTAGGAGAATGAGATAACTCAGAAGTGGAAAGCTCTGGCTGGTCTTCCACATAATGGTGATCAATTACTAATATTTACATGGGGACCAACAACTACCCATAAACTGAAGATCAAGAGTTCTGAGGCCACATCTCACAAAACTAAACATGAGGCGCACATGGTAATCATATTCATCCAAGAGGCAAAATACTCCTATTTGTCCAAAAATTTCAAAAGAAACACAAGAGTAAGGAAGAACTTCATACATGTGGAATCCAATGGCTCTGCAGCCTCAGGTAGTATTGATATCATGAGCATATGCCATCTTAGAAATAGAATATAACCTATATATTTGGACAAATTTCAAAGTTAAAGATGTGGATGAAGAGCAGCACAGAAGCCTGTGCTTATTTTACAATAACATATCAGGTGGCTGGTGTGGATTCTATATGTACTATCAGGACAGGAAAGGCTTCACAGAGAAATTTTATCCTGAAACACAAAAAAAAAAAAAAGAATAAAGTTAAAAATATAAAACCAACAGGCTTTCAAAATAGATTAAACTTAATAGCAAATGTTTATACTGTATCTTATGTGATTTAGCGACAGAGACCAGATGATGCATGTATGGAATCATGAGAAGAAAGCTGAAGGATCAAATTCAACAACAACATAGTAGACACACAGAACAAAATTTTTCCTGTCTAAAAGAAGTGCAGGTGTAAAGCTGCAGCACAGAATGAAGAAATGGCCAATGAAAACTTGCCCAACTGGCCGGATGGTGGTGGCACACGCCTTTAATCCCAGCACTTGGGAAGCAGGGCAGGTGGATTTCTGCGTTCGAGGCCAGCCTGGTCTACAGAGTGAGTTCCAGGACAGCCCTGGCTACACAAAGAAACCCTGTCTCGAAAGATCAAAAAAAAGAAAAAAAAAAAAGAAAAAAAAAAAGAAAACTTGCCCAACTAGAGACATACCCAGCTGTTAAGCTTAATAAGAATACTCTGTTATACTCCCACACAGGAGCCTTGCATAACTGTCTATTGAGACGCTCCACCCTGCAGCTGACAGAAACAGATGCAGAGAACCACAGTCAAATTTTGAGTTGACCTTGGGGACTGTTATGTAAAAGTTGGGGGAAGGATTGAAGGTCCTCAAGGGGATAGGAACTCTACAGGAAGGACAACAGACTCAACTAAACAGGACCCTTAGGGACACTCAGTGACTGAGCCACAAACAAAATAGCATACACAGGCTGGACTAACACTCCCCCCCCCCAAAACACATATTTAGCAGTTATGCAGCTCAGTCTTCATGACCATCCTCCAACTACTGTATCAGGGCTTGTCCTAAAGCTGCTGCCTATCTTTGAAATCAGTTCTCTTCTCCCTCAGTGGGAGAAGATGCACTTAACCCAAGACTTGATGCACCATGGAGTGGAGATACCCATGAGGCCAACACCCTCTCCAAGGAGAAACAAAAGAGATTCGTGGGAGGGTCTCTGTGAGGGCAGGATACTTATACTAGGGACAGTGATCAGGGTTATAATAAATGTATAAATTATTGCAGAAAAAAAAAGAAAGTAATTAAGAAAGAAAAAATTTTAAGAGTGTACACACTATTCTATCCCCAAAAGGAATCTGGAAAGGCTCCTCCTACAAGAGCTTCCACAAGCTCCACAAAGAAAGCCAGATATGACAGACTTCTGTTCAAAAACACCATCCTATCAAGAAGCTTTTTTGTTTCAATCAACTGCATTCTGACCCTGGAAACTAGAGCCTCATGTCCACCCTGTAAGGTAAATGAATTAAGTATACAGTGGTCCTAATAATTTGTAGGAGCTCCTAAATTGTTCAAATGTCTAAAGTCTCTTCTGACACTCAAGGCAATATCTTGAAAGCCACATCTTATAAAATCAGAAGGCAAGTTATATCTTTCCAACATACAATGGCACAGAATACCTCTTCCCATTCCAATAGATAGGAATGTGCCCATGGGGAGAGAAGACTGGATCAAGACAAGAGACACAGAATGGCAAACGTCCAAATCCTATAGCTTTTTCTCAGACACAGTGGATTTCAGATTCTAAAAGCTTAGAGGGCCCTTTTCCTGTAACTAGTCATACATCCCTCAGTTTGGGTATTTCCTCTCCCTGTATGTATCTCTCCATGGCCTATTTCTCCATGCCTTAGGTATCTCAACAAGTTTTAGTTGCAAAATGCAACCTAGCATCATCCTCAACAAATTCAATGCAATGAACTTTCATAGAATCTTCACTGTGGCTTTGACTCTGCCAAAAATGGCTGGAATAGTGCTAAACTGAAACCATAGAGGAAGACTCCATGTCCCTGAATTTTTCATCTTTTAGTTTCCAGAAGCAGCACAATATGGGTGATCCTGTCAAGTTTGCCTTCTAAGTTGATGGCGTATGGGCAGAAAACATAGACAAGGAATAAAGAAAGATAGCTGGAGTGACTGGTGATTCTTTTATATTGAGCACACATCTGGCATACCTGGCAAAGGTAGCATGTGGTAGAGGCAGGTACTAACTTAAGCAGTTGCTAATTCTCTAAGAGCAGGCCATTGAAATAGCCTGTACCCTAACAACTACAGAGGCAAGATTCACACAGAGAACAGGAATAGAAGAGAGAATTTCAGGCATTAAAGAAGAATAGAAAAATGGACATATCAGTCAAAAAAAATTATGGAGTCTAAAAGATTCCTGGCACTAAACAACCTGCATTTCTGAAACATCTGGATAGGCAAAGACTACAGGTGATTGGAATAAAAGAATAATATCAGCCCAAAGGTCTACAAAATATTTTCCATGAAATAATAAATGAAAGTTTTCTTAAACCAAAGAAGTAGATGCCTATTAAGGTAAAAGAAGAGTCCAAAATACGAAATCGCTTGGAAAAAATAAGAGTCCCTTTGCAACATAATAACCAAAAAATTGAACATATAAATAAAGAAATATAAAACACTGCAAGAGGCCGGGCGGTGGTGGCGCACGCCTTTAATCCCAGCACTTGGGAGGCAGAGGCAGGCGGATTTCTGAGTTCGACGCCAGCCTGGTCTACAGAGTGAGATTCAGGACAGCCCAGGCTACACAGAGAAACCCTGTCTCGAAAAACCAAAAAAAAAAAAAAAAAAAAAAAAAAAACTGCAAGAGAAAGAAATTAAAAATAACTAAACAGAACAAAAATAAATAGTGAATGTAACCAGACCTATGTCAGCCAGTGTTGGCAAACGACTTTAATCCCAGCACTTGAGAGGCAGAGGGAGGCAGATTTTTGAGTTCAAGGTCAGCTTGGTCTACCTAGTGAGTTCCAGGACAGCCCGGGCTACTCAGAGAAACTCTGTCTTGAAAAACCAAAAATAAAAAAAGAAACCAGACTTATTAGATTTATACCTGTCTTCTTAATGTATACTACAAAAGACAAAAATATTTGAACACTTGTGCTGCAGAGTCACAGAAACCACCCATGTTTCTACAGGAAAGCAACTGGTCCAAATGTTTTGGGCAGATTCAGAATCAGCCATCTTAGTGAAGTTATTCAGAGGTCACTGCCTGATCTAACAAGTGAGGGGCATCACAAGGGACCTCACAGGTGATCACACCTTGCTGATGCTTCCCATCCAGACCCAGAGGAGACCCACCACCCCAGCTCCTATTGCTCAGACACCTGCCCCTACCCAGTGATCCTATGCTCATCATGTCTTGACTTCAGAGCTTCCTAGAGCTTCCCTGAGGTCCCTCACAC
The DNA here is from genome assembly GCA_021653895.1 of Mastomys natalensis. NCBI lineage: Eukaryota > Metazoa > Chordata > Mammalia > Rodentia > Muridae > Mastomys > Mastomys natalensis. The sequence continues at coordinate 233,208 of JAJTUV010002205.1, read as the reverse complement.
ACCTAACATCAGAGTGCAGAACAGAACACAGAGAACCATCCAAGCCTGTACAGCTGCAGTGAAGTGGCAGAAGGGCACCTGGAAGACCCTGCCTCTTTTCTGACTGGCAGGTCAGCCTGGAGGCCTTGATTGGCCAGTGAGTATTCCTCAAGGTTACAGTGTGCTTCTGGTCCAGGACCAGGCCTTTTCCAGGTGTCAGGAGTGGTTTGCACTCCATTAGCATTCGTGCCTGTCCCACAAGAGGACTCTCCTGGCATGAGGGAGTATCCACCATTTGAGCTCAGGCTATTAAGCTCCCTGCTCCTTCTCTCTGTGAGCAATGATCCTGCACTTTCCAGGACCTGATTTCAGACCTTGCCTGAGCTTTCCTCCCAGCACTCGCCTTCTTCTTCCTAAAATGAAGGTTAATAGCTTGCATAGCCCATTACTCAAAGTGCAGTGGGGTATCAATCTGACCCACAAGTGGAAGAGTGCCCAGGCTATTAACATTAAAGAGGGATTTTAGGAAACAAGAATTTTGTTTTGTGGCTTCAGGGTGGGCTTAGGGAAACTGCAGCTCCCTTTAAGCAGGTGATAAGTATGAAACAACCCTGGGAGAAAAGGCAGAAACATAAGAGAAACACTGTGGAGCACTATTGTTAGCCAGCTCATCTTCATCAGTGGCAAAGTAGAGAAAAACAACAGTTGTATGAGTACAGGTTCTCTAGATAATCCTATCTCAAATCATAGAGAGAATGAATCTCTCTAAGTATATAGAAAGGGTCTTTAATAGAATGTCCAAAAAAAGGCAGTTGGCCAAGGGAAATTAGAAAAATCAAGGACTGGTTGATTTCACGTTGTATGATATTATTGCTCATCTTCAACTATTTCAAAAGTTTGAAGAAAAAAGTTCTTACTAATGCCAGTTTTAAAAACAAACCAAATAAATAAATAACCTTTGGTTTGTAAAAATGTAGGGTAAATAGAAAAAACAAAACAAAACAAAACAAAAAAACCCGAAAGAACTATCATATTCAATGACCTTTATATATGTAGGTTGCCGGCCGGGCGGTGGTGGCGCACGCCTTTAATCCCAGCACTTGCGAGGCAGAGGCAGGTGGATTTCTGAGTTCAAGGCCAGCCTGGTCTACAGAGTGAGTTCCAGTACAGCCAGAGCTATACAGAGAAACCCTGTCTCGAAAAACCAAAACCAAAAACAAAAAAAAAAAAAACTAAAACAAAAACTAAGACAGGATTTCTCACTTCAAAAGGTATAATTAAGAAATATTCCCCACAGTAAGCAGGGTTAGAGTTAGGGTTAGAGGGTTATGGTTAAGATTAAGATAAGGGTTGTTAGGATTAGGGTTAGGGAGTTAGGAAAATGGCCTAGCACTGAATAGCAAATGTTTATACTGTATCTTATGTGATTTAGGTACAGAGATCAAATGGTGAATGTATGAGTGCATGAGAAGAAAGCTGAATGATCAGATTCAACCACAACACAGTAGACAAACAGAACAAAATTTGTCCTGTCTAAAACAAAGGCAGGGGTATAGCTGCAGCAGAGAATGAGGGAATGGCCAATGAAAACTTGCCCAACTGGAGACCCAAGTTTTATGGGCAAACTCTAATTCTTGACATTATTAAAGATACTCTGTTATGCTCCCACACAAGAGCCTTGCATAAGTGTCCATTGAAAGGCTCCACCCAGTAGATGACTGAAACAGATGCACAGAACCAGAGTCAAACTGTGAATCGACCTTAGAGACTGTTTTGGAAAAGTTGGGGGAGGGATTGAAGGTCCTCAAGAAGATAGGAAATCCACAGGAAGAACAACAAACTCAACTAACCTGGACCCTTGGGGACACTCAGTGACTGAGCCACAAACAAAATAGTATACATAGGCAGGACTAAAACCCCTGGCATATACATAGCAGATGTGGAGCTCAGTATTCATGAGGGTTCTCCAACAACTTTAGCAGGGGCTGTCCCTAAAATTGCTGCCTATCTTTGGAATCTGTTCTCTGAACAGTGCCTCAGTGGGAGAGGATGCACATAACTCAGCGGAGACTTGATGCACCATGGTGTGAGGATACACATGGGGCCAGCACCCTCTCAAAGGAGAAATAGAAGATTGGTGGGAGGAACTCTGTGAGGGCAGAGGACCAAGAGTGGGAACAGTAATCAATCAATAAATTATTGCAGAAACAAAATAGAAGAAAGAACTTTATTAAGACTGTACACTCAGCCGGCTGTGGTGGCACATGACTTTAATTCCAGCACTTGGGAGGCAGAGGGAGGCAGATTTCTGAGTTTGAAGCCAGCCTGGTCTATGGAATGAGTTCCAAGATAGCCAGGACTACACAGAGAAACCCTGTCTCGAAAAACCAAAATAAAATAAAAGAGTGTACACACTATTCTATCTCCCAAAAGCAATCTGGAAAGGCCCCTCCTACAAGAGCTTCCACAAGCTCCACATAGAAAGGTAGATATGCAGACAAGTATTCAAAGACATCATCCTATCTAGAAGCTTTCTGTTTCAATCAACTTTATTCTGACCCTGGACACTATAGGCTCATGTTCATCATTTGATGAAAATGCATTCAGTCTATAGTGATCCTAATACTCTGTAGCAGCTCCTAAAGTGTTCATATGCCTAAAGTCTCTTATGAAACTCAAGGCAATATCTGGCAAGCCACATCTAGTAAAATACCATAACCTTTAGCTTTGTCTGAAACACATTGTACTTCACTTTCTAAAAGCTTAGAAGGCCAGTTTCCTGTAACTTTGCATACATCCCTCAGTTTGGGTACTTCTTCTCCCTCTATGTATCTCTCCATGGCAGATTTATAAATGCTTTAGTATCTCAACAAGTTGTAGTCACAAAATGCAACACAAGCATCATCTGCACAACTTCAATGCAATGAACTCAGAGTCTTCCCTGGAGCTCTGACTCTGTCAAAATATGGATGGAATAGTGAAAACCTGAAATGATAGAGGAACAATCCATGACTTTGGCATTTTCTTCTTTCAGTTTCCAAAAGCAGCACAATATGGATGATCCGGTTAAGTTTGGCTTCTAAGTTAATAGATCGTACCACTCTTGGACCACAGTTGCAGCAGGTTTTATTTGACTCCTTTCTGGGACTAATTTTCCTACTCCTTCTATTAATTTATTACTTAGCAGAGGAGTTGCAACACTTAGGGAATATTTTTAGGCATATACACAGAAGGGAAAGTGCTCCCCTAAGTTGATAGATGTTTTATTTATTACATCTAGAAACTGCACACAATCCAGCTATCCTTCACCCAAAGTATGGATACAGAAAATGTGGTTCATTTAGAAGATATAATACTATTTAGCTATTTAAAACCAGTACATCATGATTTTTGCAATCAAATGGATACAACTAGAAACTATCATCCTGAGGTAACCCAGACCCAAAGGACATGCATGTATGTACTCACTCACAAGTGAATATTAACCATAAAGTACAGGTTATCCATACTACACTCCATAGACCTAAAGAAGCTAAACAAGAAGGAAGGCTTAAATGAGCATGGTAGATCTTACCCAAGAGGGGGAATAAAACAGTCACATCGGGCAGTCGGAAGAAAGAGAACTGGATGGGAGAACAAATAAGAAAGAAAAGGGGCGTTCAGCAACAGGTATGGTGAGACACAAGGTAGGGCAAGAAGGCGAGGAATATGAATCAAAATCTCTAGTTAGAGAGAGTGGAAAAGTAGGAGCATCTTTAGGATTGCCAGAGACCACACATGGGAGGGCACAAAGGTTTCTATGGGGGTGATCTTAGCTGAGATGCAAAGCAGTGAGGTATAGACCCTGATGAGGCCACATCCTGCAGCCAGGCAGGACCCTCACTAGAGAGTTAAGGACACCAACTGAAAAAAAAAAAACAAAAACATTTCCATTGTTTCTTGGTTCTGTCTACAAGAAATGAAGGCACAAAGATGGAGTAGAGATTGAGGGAATAGCCAAACTATACCCTGCCCAACATGAGACCCAACCCATGGGCAAGCACCAATCCCTGACATTAGTGAAGATACTCTGTTATACTTCCAGACAGTATCTTAGCATAGTTATCCTCTGAGAGTCTCCACCAGAACATGACTGAAACAGATGCAGAGACCCACAGTTTAGCATTGAACAGGGCTCAGGAAATCTTTTGGAAGAGTTGCAAAAAGGATTAAGGACTTCAGAAGAAACAGGAAGTCCATAAGAAGACTATCAGAGTCAACTAACCTGGGCCCTAGGAGATTCTCAGAGACTGAGTCACAAACGAAAGAGCATACACAGGATGGACCAAGGCCCCCACCATATATGCAATACATGTGCTACTCAGTCTTCACATGGGTCCCTCAACAACTGGATCAGGGGATGTCCCTTAAGATGTTGCCTGTCTTTCCAAACTATTCCCCTAACTTGCCTACCTGTTGACCTTATTGGAAAAGGATGTACCTAACCCTGCAGAGACTTGATATGGCATGGTTGGGGGACATGCAAGTGATCCCCAACCTCCCTGGAGATAAAAAAAAAAAAAAAAAACAGGGATGAGGGACAGTGTAAGGAGGAATGGGCAGTGATTCCAACTGAGATGTAAATTGAATATATAAATAAATGACAAAGTGGACAAATGAAAAAAAGTAAAATAAAAATATAGAAATCATCTCATTATTTCTAAATTTTGACCTACTCAATATCTCAGAGCATAAGCATACTACTAAAGATTTTTGGCCAGAATATCACACAAATGAACTCTAGCTACATTTTTCAGAGTCTATTTTCCATGAAATATCATGACCTCAAGTTAGCAACTTTATCTGAGGTAATAAATGGTTGTTGTGCATGGTTCTGTCAGATCACAGTTCATTGTACTGGGAGCCAAGAATAGAAACTGAAGCTAGAAAATGAAAGCAAAAGTCATGGACAAACATTGTCTCCAATACTGCAACATATGAGAAGACAAAAACTACTGATGATTGGAATAGAAGAGAATATCGTTCAAAAGTCTTGAAAATATTTTCAATAAATCATAAATGAAAAAATTCTTAAACTAAGAAAGAAGATTCCTATTAAGGTAAAGCATCCAAAATAACAAATAGATTAGATCAAAAAAAAAAATTCCCTTTGCCGCATATCAATCAAAACACTAAACATATAAAGAATTATAAAAAAAACCCTGCAACCATAAAATTTACAAAAACTAAACAAAACAAATAACATAAAAAGGCAGACCTATTAGATATATACCTGTACCTTAATGTATACTATAAAAGAAAAAGTGGACACATTTGCTGCAGACTCAAAGAAACCTTACCCATGTTTCTCCAAGAAAGCCAATGATCCAAATATTTTGGGCAAATTCAGAATCAGCCATGTTTAGTGAAGTTATTCATACATAGGTCATCACCTGATTTGGCACGTGAGGAGCACCACAAGGAAACACACAGGTGGTCACATCAGGCTGATGGTTTCCCTCCAGCCCCAGAGAGGACCCCCCACCCCAGCTCCCACTGCTCAGCCACCTGCTACTCCCCATTGTGGGTATTTTTTTCGTGTACTCACCATGTCTCTATTTCAGAGCTTCCCTGGAGTCCTCTCACAGCACCCAACAGCACAGCTCAGAGCAGGAAGCAGAGAACCATCCAAGCCTGCACAGCTACAGCAAACTTGCAGAGAGGAACCCGGAAGAAACCCGGAAGATCCCGAAGGAAGATCCCGCCTCTTCGTCTTACTGGCAAGTCCACTTGGAGGCTTGATTGGCCAGGAAATTTTCCTTTCATCCAGGGTCAGACCTTTCCAGATCTCAGGAGTGGTTTGCACTCTATTAGCATTTGTGCCTCTCCTCCAAGAGGAATCTCACCTGGGGTAGAACCCACCATTCCACCATTTTTTTCTTTTCTTTTCTTTTCTTTTCTTTTCTTTTCTTTTCTTTTCTTTTCTTTTCTTTTCTTTTCTTTCTTTCTTTTCTTTCCTTTCCTTTCCTTTCCTTTCCTTTCCTTTCCTTTCCTTTCCTTTCCTTTTTCCTTTCTGTCTTTCTCTTTCTTCTTTCTTTCTTTCTTTCTTTCTTTCTTTCTTTCTTTCTTTTTTTTTTTTTTTTTGAGACAGGGTTTCTCTGTGTGTAGCCCTGGCTGTCCTGGAACTCACTCATAGACCAGGCTGGCCTTGAACTCAGAAATCTGCCTGCCTCCTAAGTGCTGGGATTAAAGGTGTGTGCCACCACTGCCTCGAGAGAACCCACCATTTCAGCTCAGGCTATTTCAGATACTTGATCCTCCCCCTCTGTGAACATTGATCCTGCACTCATCAAGACCTGACTTCAGACCTTGCCTGAGCTTTCCTCACAACACTTGCCTTCTTCTTCATGAAATCTAGGTGAATAGCTTTCATAGATGCAGTGGTGCTGTCAATCTGACCCAGGAATGGAAGAGTGCCCAGTCGATTAACACTTAAGAGGGATTTTAGGAAACAATAGTTCTGTTTTGTTGCTTCAGGCTGTGTTCAGGGAATCTGCAACTTCCTTTCACAGATGATAGGCACCAAACCACCCTGGGATAAAAGCCAGAAACCTAAGGGAAACACTGTTGCCCACTATTGTTAACCAGTGCATCTTTATCAGTGATGAAGCAGAGAAAAACCACACATGTATTAGTACAGGTTCTCAAGATAAACATATCTGAAATCATAGAGACAATGAATCTCTCTAGACATATAGAAAGGCTATTTAATAAAATATCCCAATAAAGGCTATCGGCCAAGGGAAATTAGAAAAATCAAGGACTCTGGACGGTCGTGGCCCATCCCTTTAATCCCAGCACTTGGGAGGCAGAGGCAGGCGGATTTCTGAGTTCGAGGACACCCCGGTCTACAGAGTGAGTTCCAGGACAGCCAGGCCTATACAGAAAAACCTTGTCTCAAAAATCAAAACAAAAAAACCAACCAAACAAACAAAAAGTTTAGCTTCTAAGTTAATAAACTGTGGCTCACTTGGACCAGAGTTGCAGGAGGTTTTATTTAAGGTTTCTTTCTGGGACTAATTTCCCTACTCCTTCTATTAATTTATGACTTAGCAGGAGGAGGTGCAACACTTAGGGAATACTTTTAGGCATATACGCAGAAGGGAAAGTGCTCCACTAAGTTCATAGATGTTTTATGTATTACAGCTAGAAACTGCACACAATCCACCTGTCCCTCACTCAAAAAATGGATACAGAAAAATGTGGTTCATTTAGAAGATGTAATACTATTTAGCTATTTAAAACAGGGACATCATGATTTTTACAATCAAATAGATACAATTAGAAAACATCATCCTGAGGTACCCCAGACCCAAGGGACATGCATGTATATACCCACTTATAAGTGAATATTAACCATAAAGTACAGGATATCCGTACTACACTCCATAGACCTAAAGAAGCTAAACAAGAAGGTAGGCTCAAGTGAGCATGGTAGATCTCACTCAGGAGGAGGAATAAAACAGTCAGCCCCAATCCCTGACATTAGTGAAGACTTTTATACTTACAGACAGTATCTTAGTATAATTGTCCTCTGAGAGTCTCCACCAGAACCTGACTGAAACAGATGCAGAATCCCACAGCTTAACATTGGACAGGGCTCAAGAAGTCTTTTGGAAGAATTGGAAAAGGTCCTCAGAAGGAACAAGAAGTCCATAAGAAGACTATCAGAGTCAACTAACCTGAGCCCTAGGAGACTCTCAGAGACTGAGTCACAAACCAAAGAGCATATACAGGATGGACCAAGGCCTACATTATATATGTAGTACAAATGCTACTCAGTCTTCACATGGGTCGCCAACAACTGCAGCAGCGAATGTCACTTAAGATGATGTCTGTCTGTCCAAACTATTCCCCTAACTTGCCTACCTTGTTGACCTCATTGGGAAAGGATGTGCCTAACCCTGCAGAGACTTGATATGGCATGGTTGGGGGACATGCATGTGGTCCCCAACCACCCTGGGGATATAAAGTAGACAGGGATAAGGGACAGTGTAAGGAGGAATGGGCGGTGATAGCAATTGAGATGTAAATTGAATATATAAATAAATGAGAAACATGGACAAATACAAATAAATAAAATTATAGAAATCATCCCATTATTTCTAAATTTTGACCTACTCAGTATCTCAGAGCATAAGCATACTACTAAAGATTTTCGGCCAGAATATCACACAAATGAAATCCAGCTAAATTTTTCGGAGTCTATTTTCCATGAAATACCATGACCTCAAGTTAGTAACTCTATCTGAGGTAATAAATGGTTTTTGTACATGGTTCTGTCAGCTCACAGTTCATTGTACTGTGAGCCAAGAATAGAATCTGAAAGCTAGAAAATGAAGACAAAAGCCATGGACAAACATTGTCTCCTGGCTTGCCTTCTTGCTTGGTCACTGACTCATGCTCACCTAGCTCTCTCATCTGGCCCAGAACACTTGCTTAAGGATCCTGCCAACCTCAGAGCAAGAGCCTTCCCACATCAATCATCAACATAATCTCTCACAGACATAGCAACCAGCCATTCTGATGAGGGCATGCCCTCAATTGAGGCTCCTTCTGGTGACTGTAGTTCTGAAATGTTGAGAACTGAAGACAGTTATGACACATAGATAATCATAAATGAGGAAGTTTTAATAACCCAAAACCAATGATATAACCATATCAATTACAGGAGCCCCTGCCACCACAAGAGGGAGGCAGAGTTGTGGTTGGGCTACGACTAAATGAGTAGGGCACCTGACTCACAGCAGATTAGGATACACTAAAATAGGGAGTTCAGAGGTCGTGCTACTCTGGGATAAGGTATCTTTAACACCAGGTTACCCAGCCAGTGCTACCAAAGAGGTGGCTAAAATAGCTGGAATCTGAATAGCGAAATAGATTGCCTCACCAAACTGGAAATGGCTGCCTCCAAAACTACAGAGTTACATATACTGGGCAGAAGGTAGATCATGAGATGGAAAAATGAGGTCTTTGTATTTTCCACTCTGTAAAAAGGGTAGGGAGAGCATGATTTTGCCTTAAATGCTATCTCAAAATGCTTTCTGTCATGGACTATTCAATGGGTCTAGGTCCAGTTGGTAAGGATTTCACCCAAAGTGAGGGGATAGTAACTAACTCAATTGAGATGGAAATGGTCTCATTTCCTCTCTTAGTCACAAAATAAAAAAGTGTCACACACATAACAGACGGCCACAAGGGGGCGGTAAAGGTAACTCTAGTGATTCTTCCACGTGGACAAAGGATAAAATGAAGATAGGATGGCAACTGCTAGCCATAAAGTAGGGTTCCAAGTCTGCTAGAACCTTCCCAGAAACTAAAACAAAGAAAACAGCATCTCCTATACCAGGGTCTGGAACATTATCCAAGCCATTTTTGGTTATGACTCTCCAGTGCATCCACTATACTGTGCTTCCCCATTCACTTTAGTCATTTCCCTCCAGCAATACTCAAGAAATATCTGAAAAATAAGGTACACAGACACAAATCTGACAGATGAGCCACTGACACAAAGAACAACAATGACTTATCTTAACAGCTGGCCTTTCAACCCTTCAGTTGGGACTCATGAGGGTCTTGGTGTTCCAGTCAATGCATCAAGATATTATGTCCAAGTCACAAAGATCCCAAAGACCAACAAGAGCTTATTGCAATGCTGACACACAAAGGTCTTTATTATGAGCTCAGTAACAAGGTGTCTAACCAGTCAACCTCGAATCAGGTCCAAACAGAGAGACCAAGTCTAGGGGTGTTGTGTATTCATTGTAGTTACAGCAAGATTAGGGGATTAACCTATAGGTCAGCAACTTAATATTTTAGAAACTATATGCCTGGCATAAATTGCAGGAACCAAACAAGGGGGTAAAATTATCTGACAACCATGAATGATGAATGGTAGGCTTATTTTATTTTTCTCTGGAAGGTATATTAGTTGTATATATGACCCATATGACCATTATATATATATATTTGTGTGTGTGTGTGTGTGTGTGTGTAGTTTAATCCTGATGTTGCAACTTGACTGGCTGTTGGTAAGGAGATTTGTCATATGATGTTTGCTCAACTGAATTTTGTGCACTCTCAGATACATAACTTATTGGGCTTTACAAACACAACTTTGTGTCTAAGCCCCTTATTATAGAAAGATACTGCTGTTCAACCACAAGCCATGCCTGCCAGTAGAAAAGGTACTTTTTCAAAAGACCTACCTCACTATCTGCTACTGCAGATCTTAATATCAGTTGCCCTTATCACTGGAACAGTATACCAGTGGAAGTTACCTCTCCTGCTGTGCATGGCTCCTACAGACACTGAAGATAATCCCCACCTGCCCTTCCTTTCCTGCCTCATCCCTGTGTCACAGCCCACATTTAGGCAGATACACTGTGTTCAACCACATGTCATGCCTGAAAATATTCAATGCTAGCTTTCAATATATCTACCACACTATTTGTTATCCCAGATGCAATTTCCACAGTTGCCTCTTCCACTGTACTACACACCAGAGGCAACTTAACCTTGCTCCTCACTATGTCTCTTTGTGGATTGCTAAGATCATCTCTTCCTGCCTGCCTCTTCTCCCTGCTTTCAACATAAGCAAGCATTACCTCTTGAACATACCCACCAAACAGATCAGTAGAAGAGGCAACACTCAGTCAACACTCTGAAAATCCAAAAATCAAATAGTAACCCAGGAACAAAACTTCCAAACAAACAAGACAAACCCAGAAACCAGTACCTAGACCAATAGTCACCTCAAACCCAGATACCTAGAAACCAACATAGGAATATAAAAAAATAACAGCAAGGAAAATATGTCGTCAAGAAATCGAAGCTATCCTATCACAGCAGGTCATTAGAAATCAAAACATGTAACAGATATTTTGCAAAAGAGGTTGTTTGGGGGAAGTGAGAAGAGTGAGACACTGGGGAAGGGATAGAGGTACACAAGAGGACCTACAGACAGGCAGACAGACAGGGAGCATAGAGAGAGCCATGAGGGTAGAGACAGAGAATAGAGAAGGGGCATGTGCAGAGAACAGAGACAGGGAAGAAACTTAGAGAGTTCCTGTATTTGGTGGTCCATGTATATAAAGCACACCTGACAACATCAGCAGTTGGGGGAGGCAGGGAATGACATAAGCATTTGCTAAGTCCCTGAATGCAGGCAACTGAAATTGTCTGTACACTGACAACTACAGAGGCAAGGTTCACCCACAGAACAGGAAGGGAAGATAAATAGAAAAATAGACTCATTGAACAAAAATAAAAATGTTGACTCTAACAGTCTCGTGGCAATAAGCAACTAGGAACACTGCAATATATGAGAAGTCAAAAACTATAGACTGGAGCCGGCCAGTGGTAGTGCACCGCCGTAGTCGCTGAGCTCTGGAGTCCGAGGCAGCCATCTCTTCTGAGTTTGAATCCCCACCTGTGCTTGCTCACAGGAAAAAAAAAAAAAAAAAAAAAAAACAAAAAAACAAAAAACCCAAAACCCTATAGACTATTGGATAGAAGAAGAGAATATGAGCCCAAAAGTCTAGAAAACATTTTTCAATAAAATCATAAATGAAAAAAGGCCCTTTGCTGCAGAATAATCAAAACACTAAACATAAAAGAATTATAAAAAACTGTACCCAAAAAATTGATAAAAACAAGGAACTTTTTGTGCCTCTCTTCCAAGAGGAATCTCACCTCACCCAGCCCTGGGAGAGAACCCACCATTCCAGGTCAGGCTATTTCAGATGCTTGATCCTCCCCCTCTGTGAGCATTGTTTCTGCACTTATCAGGACCTGACTTCAGATGAGGAAAGAATCTCATTACTGAGAATGACAGTGAATCAGAGAGTCAATGTGTGGGACAAGAAACCTTGTGCATCTCCAGCCTGGTGCTGAAAAACCAAGGATAAAAAGAATCTACTGTCACCTGATCTTCATGTGAGTGGGGTTGCCAGGTCTTGTCCTACAGAACCTAAGACATCTGGTTTTCCATTCCTGCCTCCCAAGTGCTGGGATTAAAGGCGTGAGCCATCACTGCCTGGCAGGATTTTTTTATAGTCTTTGTTTACATGATGTGAGAGGACTAAGTTCTTTCAAAGGGATAGATATATCAAATCCATAGAGGATGATATCCATTAACAGTGTCTCTCATTCCTGAGCATATTCAATGAATCTGTGTATAATCACATAACTCACACAGAATATTACTTCCAATCAGCACCTTAGGTTTTCTTTCAGGTTCCATTTAATGGAATTCAGATCTGGTTTGCATTGCCACAACAAATACCTGAACTACCTTCCTTACCTCATTTGAAGAAATGGTTATAGGACAATCTGTGTTACATTTCTGTATTTAGTCTTTCCCGTTCTTCAGTTTCTCACAAATGCTCCATGAATCTACCACTGGTGATGCTGTGGCAAGATGAATATGAGTGGACTGGCACTGTATTCAGCCTTGAGAGGAAATCTGTACTCTTTTGGTGTTTGTAAAATGGATCATTTTACATTTTTATACTGACCAAAGCGGTGATATAATAGAGCAGCAGTTATGTTGCCTCACAGAAGAGACCTCAAGTGTGCCAAAATAAAACTAAAGTGAAGACAAGGATTCTGAAAATAAGACTGTCATCAAAGATGTCATGGAAATATTCTGTGATGTAAGTGGGAAACAGTCACAAAAGTCGGACTGTTAGGACTATTATAACTTCTACTCAAGATATTAGTAACTAATTATTTCTTCAAATTCTAGTATATAATGAAGTTCAGCAGTAATTTCCTGCAACACGAAATCAACCAGTCCTTGGTTTTGCTAATTTTCCTTGGCCTACAACCTTTATTGGGACATTCTATTAAATATCGTTTCTATATGTACAGAGTGTTTCATTCTCTCTATGATTCATATGATCTCATATGATTCAGATATGTTTATCTAGAGAACCTGTACTAATTAATACAAGTGTGTTTTTCTCTGCTTCATCACTGATGAAGATGTGTTAGCTAACAGTAGTGGGCAAAGGTGTTTCCCTTATGTTTCTGGCTTCTCTCCTAAGGTTTTTTTTTTTTTTTTTTTTTTTTTGGTTTTTTCGAAACAGGGTTTCTCTGCATAGCCCTGGCTGTCCCTCGAACTCAGAAATCAGCCTGCTCTGCCCAGCAAAGTTATTATGACACGGATGGCCGTTTCCGACTCCAGACTGTGGCGACTAAAGCAGTGTGCCACCGCTGGATGGCTTCTCCTAAGGTTTTTTTCATACCTATCATCTGGTGAAAGGGAGTTGGCAGTTTCCCAGAGCCCAGCCTGAAGCCACAAAACAAAACTGTTGTTTCCTAAAATACCTCTTTAGTGTTAATAGACTGGGCACTCTTACTTTCCTGGGTCAGATTGATAACTCCACTGCACCTCTGAAAGATAATCACCTTGATTTCAGGAAGAAGAGGGCAAGTGCTATGATAAAGGCTTAGGCTAGGTCTGAAGTCAGATCCTGATAAGTGCAGAAACAGTGCTCACAGAGGTGGGTTGGATGAAGTATTTGAATAGCCTGAGCTGGAATGGTGGATTCTCCCCCAGGGCTGGGTGAGGTGAGATTCCTTTTGGAAGAGAGGCACAAATGCTAATGGAGTGCAAACCACTCTCGAGATCTGGAAAAGTCTGACCCTGGACAGGAAGTACTCTTTAACCCTGAGGAAAAGTCACTGGCCAATCAGGCCTCCAGTGGATCTGCCAGTCAGACAAAGAGGCGGATCTTCCAGGTTTGCTACAATTGTACAGGCTTGGCTGGTTCTCTGCTTCCTGCTCTGGGCTGTGCTGTTGAGTGCTGTGAGAAGATCCCAGGGAAGCTCTGAAATCAAGACATGGTGAGCACAGGAAAACCGTGCCCACAATGGGTAGTAGCAGGTGGCTGAGCAGTGGGAGCTGGGGTGGTGGGTCCTCTCTGGGCCTGGAGGGAAACCATCAGCCTGATGTGACCGCTGTGCGGTCCCTTGTGGTGCTCCTCACTTGCCAAATCAGGCAGTGACCTATGAATAACTTCACTGTCATAGCTGATTCTGAATTTGCCCAAAACATTTGGGTCATTGGCTTTCTTGGAGAAACATGGGTGGTTTCTTTGAGTCTTCAGCAAATGTGTCCACTTTTTTTTTTTTTTTAAAGTATACATTAAGAAGACAGATATTTATCTAATAGGTCTGCTTTTATATGTTACTTGTTTTTGTTTTGTTTAGTTTTTGTCAATGTGTTTGTTGCAGTTTTTTATAATTCTTTATATGTTTTTTGTTTTGATTATTATTCGGCAAAGGAGTTTTTTTTTTTTTTTTTTTTTGTCTATTTGGTATTTTCGATGCTTTACCTTAACAGACAGCGGCGGCTTCTCCTTCTCCTTCTCCTTCTCCTTCTCTCTTCTTCTTCTTCTTCTTCTTTTTTTTTTTTTTTTTTTTTTTTTTTTTGATTTTTTTCAAGGCAGGGAATCTCTGTGTGTAGCCCTGGCTGTCCTGGAACTTACTCTGTAGACCAGGCTGTCCTTGAACTCAGAAATCAGCCTTCTGCCTCCCAAGTGCTGGGATTAAAGGCGTGCAGCACTGCCCCATCTTCTTCTTTAGTTCAGAAAATTTTTCATTTATGATTTAATTGAAAATATTTTTGCCGGGCGGTGGTGGCGCACACCTTTAATCCCAGCCCTTGGGAGGCAGAGGCAGGTGGATTTCTGAGTTCGACGCCAGCCTGATCTACAGAGTGAGTTCCAGGACAGCCAGGGCTATATAGAGAAACCCTGTCTTGAAAAAACTAAAAAAACAAACAAACAAAAAAACCAACCCCCTCCACCCAAAAAAGAAAATATTTTGGAGACTTTTGTGCTCATATTTTCTTTTTCTATTCCAATCATCTGTAGTTTTTGACTTCTCATATTGCTAGTTTCTTATTGCCATGATACTTTTAGACTCAACATTTTTGTTTTTGACCACTATGTCCATTTTTCTATTTATCTTTCCTTCCTGTTCTGTGGGTGAACCATGTTTCCGTAGTTGTCAGTTTACATACAATTACAATTGCCTGCATTCAGGGACTTAGCAAATGCTTATGTCATTCCCTGCCTCCCCCAACTGCTGATGTTGTCAGGTGTGCTTTATATACATGGACCACCAAATACAGGAACTCTCTAAGTTTCTTCCCTGTCTCTGTTCTCTGCACATGCCCCTTCTCTATTCTCTGTCTCTACCCTCATGGCTCTCTCTATGCTCCCTGTCTGTCTGCCTGTCTGTAGGTCCTCTTGTGTACCTCTATCCCTTCCCCAGTGTCTCACTCTTCTCACTTCCCCCAAACAACCTCTTTTGCAAAATATCTGTTACATGTTTTGATTTCTAATGACCTGCTGTGATAGGATAGCTTCGATTTCTTGACGACATATTTTCCTTGCTGTTATTTTTTTATATTCCTATGTTGGTTTCTAGGTATCTGGGTTTGAGGTGACTATTGGTCTAGGTACTGGTTTCTGGGTTTGTCTTGTTTGTTTGGAAGTTTTGTTCCTGGGTTACTATTTGATTTTTGGATTTTCAGAGTGTTGACTGAGTGTTGCCTCTTTACTGATCTGTTTGGTGGGTATGTTCAAGAGGTAATGCTTGCTTATGTTGAAAGCAGGGAGAAGAGGCAGGCAGGAAGAGATGATCTTAGCAATCCACAAAGAGACATAGTGAGGAGCAAGGTTAAGTTGCCTCTGGTGTGTAGTACAGTGGAAGAGGCAACTGTGGAAATTGCATCTGGGATAACAAATAGTGTGGTAGATATATTGAAAGCTAGCATTGAATATTTTCAGGCATGACATGTGGTTGAACACAGTGTATCTGCCTAAATGTGGGCTGTGACACAGGGATGAGGCAGGAAAGGAAGGGCAGGTGGGGATTATCTTCAGTGTCTGTAGGAGCCATGCACAGCAGGAGAGGTAACTTCCACTGGTATACTGTTCCAGTGATAAGGGCAACTGATATTAAGATCTGCAGTAGCAGATAGTGAGGTAGGTCTTTTGAAAAAGTACCTTTTCTACTGGCAGGCATGGCTTGTGGTTGAACAGCAGTATCTTTCTATAATAAGGGGCTAAGACACAAAGTTGTGTTTGTAAAGCCCGAACAATTCTGTATTTGAGAGTGCACAAAATTCAGTTGAGCTGTTAAATAAGTCACTGTTGTTCTTTCTGTCAGTGACTTGTCTGTCAGATTTGTGTCTGTGTGCCTTATTTTTCAGATATTTCTTGAGTATTTGTGAAGGGAAATGACAAAAGCGAATGTGGAAGCACAATGTAGTGTATGCACTGGAGAGTCATGGCTAAAAATGGCTTGGAAGATATTCCAGAGTCTGGTATAAGAGATGATGTTTTCTTGGTTGTAATTTCTGGGAAGGTTACAGCAGACTTGGAACCCTGCTTCATGGCTGGCAGCTGCCATCCCATCTTCATTTTCTCCTCTGTCCAAGTGGAGAAATCACCTGAGTTACCTTTACCGCCCCTTGTGGCTCTCTGTTATTGTGTAACACTATTATTTTGTGACTAAGAGAGGAAATGAGACTGTTTCCATCTCAATTGAGTTAGTTACTAACCCCTCACTTTGGGTGAAATCCTTATTATTATCAATAGGACTTAGACCCATTGAATAGTCCATGACAGAAAGCTCTTTGAGACAGCATTTAGGGCAAAATCAGGCTCCCCTACTCTGTATTACAGGGTGGAAAATGCAAAGACCTCATTTTTCTGCCTCATGATTTATGTTCTTCCCAGTCCATATGTGACTCTCTAGTTTTGGAGTTGTCATTAGATGGAAGGGTGATCTTGATCCATTCCAACAAGAGTCAGCATATCTAACTTGGACCAGAGATCCTATAATTTTGGGAAGGCTATTTCCAGTTCTGTGAGACAATCTGCTTTCTATCCAGGTTCCAGCTATTTTAACCACCACTTTGGTAACACTGACTGGCAAACCTGGTGATAAAGACACCTTTTCCCAGAGTTGCATGACTTCTAAACTCCCCATTCCAGTGTATCCTTCTCTGCTCTGAGTCAGGTGCCTTACTCATTTTGTCCTGGCTCAAGCACAACTCCACCTCCCTTTTGTGGTGGCAGGGGCTCCTGTAATTGATATGGCTAGATCATTGGTTTTGGGTTTTTACCACTTCCTCATTTGTTATTGTCTCTGTGTCATAACTGTCTTCATTTCTCAACATTTCAGGGCAACACTCATCTGAAAAAGCCTCAGTTGAGGGTATGCCCTCATCAGAATGGCTGGTTGCTATGTCTGTGAGAGATTATGTTGATGATTGATGTGGGAAGGCTCTTGCACTCAGGGTGGCAGAGTCCCTAAGCAAGTGTTCTGGGCTGGATGAGAGAGCTAGGTGAGCATGAGTAACTGACAAGCAAGAAGGTAATCCAGGAGACAATGTTTGTCCATGGCTTTTGTCTTCATTTTCTAGCTTCAGTTTCTATTCTTGGCTCCCAGTACAATGAACTGTGAGCTGACAGAACTATGTACAACAACCATTTATTACCTCAGATAGAGTACTAAGTTGCAGTCATGGTATTTCATCGAAAATAGACTCTGAAAAATTTAGCTAAAGTCTATTTGTGTGACATTTTGGCCTAAAATCTTTAGTAGTATACTTATGCTCTGAGATACTGAGTAGGTCAAAATTTAGAAATAATGGGATGATTTCTATATTTTTATTTTATTTATTTGTATTTGTCCACTTTTCTCATTTATTTATATATTCAATTTACATCTCAATTGCTACCACAACCCATTCCTCCTTACACTGTCCCTCATCCTTCACTCCTTTTTATATTCCCAGGGAGGTTGGGGACCACTTGCATATCCCCCAACAATGCCATATCAAGTCTCTGCAGGGTTAGGTACATCCTTTCCCAATGAGGTCAACAAGGTAGGCAAGTTAGGGGAATAGTTTGGAAAGACAAGCTACATCTTAAATGACACCCCCTGCTGCAGTTGTTGGGGGACCCATGTGAAAACTGAGTAGCACATGTACTACACATATGGTGGGGGCCTTAGTCCATCCTGTGTAAGAGCTTTGTTTGTGACTCAGTCTCTGAGAGTCTTCTAGGGTCCAGATTACTTTATTCTTGATAGTTTTCTTATGGAAGGAACTTCCTGTTCCTTCTGAGGTCCTTAATCCTTTTTCCAACTCTTCCAAAAGACTCTCTGAGCTCTGTCCAATGTTAAGCTCTGGATCTCCTCATCTGTTTCATTCAAGGTCTGGCAGAGACTCTCAGAGGACAATTATGCTAAGAAACTGTCTGGAAGTATAACAGAGTATCTTCACTAATGTCAGGGATTGGTGCTTGCCCATGGGATGGGTCTCATGTTGGACAGGGTATAGTTTGGCCATTCCCTCAATCTCTGCTAGATCTTTGTACCTGCATTTCTTGCAAGAAAGAATGGAAAAGCTTTTGGTTCAGTTGGTGTGCTTAACTCTCCACTGGGGGTCCTGCCTGGTGTAGGATGTGGCTTCTTCAGGGTCTATACCTCACTGCTTTGCATCTCAGCTAAGATCACCCCCATAGACTCCTTGGTGCCCTCCCATGTGTGGTCTCTGGCAATCCTAAAGATGCCCCTACATTTCTTCTCCCACACGCCCTACCTTGTGTCTCACCATACTTGTTGCTGACCCCCCCCTTCCCTTTCTTATCTGCTCTCCTATCCAGTTCTCTTTCTTCCATCTGCCTCATATGACTGTTTTGTTCCCTCTTCTGAGTGAGATCTACCATGTGTCTTTGAGCCTTCCTTCTTGTTTAGCTTCTTTGGGTCTATGGAGTGTAGTGTGGATATCCTGTACTTTATGGTTAATATTCACTTGTGAGTACGTACATGCATGTCCTTTTGAGTCCTGGTTACCTCAGGATGATAGTTTCTAGTTGTATCTATTTGATTGCAAATATCATGATGTCTTTGTTTTAAATAGCTACATAATATTACATCTTGTAAATGAACCGTATTTTCTATATCCATATTTCAGGTGAGGGACAGCTAGATTTTGTGCAGTTTCTAGCTGTAATAAATAAAACAGCTATGAACTTAGTGGAGCACATTCCCTTCTGAATATATGCCTAAAAGGGTTTCCTTGGTGTTGCACCTCCTCCTGCTAAGTCATAAATTAATGGAAGGTGTAAGGAAATTAGTCCCTGGAAGGAACCTTAAATAAAACCTGCTTCAAATGTGGTCCAAGCGCAGCACAGTCTATCAACTTAGAAGCCAAACTTGGCATGATCATCCATATTGACATGCTTCTGGAAACTGAAAGATGAAAATGTCAAGGTCATTCTTCCTCTATGGTTTCAGTTTATCACTATTCTATCCATTTTTTGGCAGAGTCAGAGCCCCAGGGAGTTTGAGTTCATTGCATTGAAATTGTGAGGCTGATGCTTGTGTTGCATTTTGTGAATACAACTTGTTGAGATACCTAAAGCATTTATAAATCTCCTATGGAGAGATACATGCAGGGTGAAGTACACAAATTGAGGGATGTATGAAAAGTTACAGGAAACGGGCCTTCAAATGCTTTAGAAAATGAAGTCCAGCCAGGCAGTGGTGGTGCACGCCTTTAATCCTAGCACTTGGGAGGCAGAGGCAGACGGATTCTGAGTTCGAGGCCAACCTGGTCTACAGAGTGAGTTCCAGGACAGCCAGGGATACACAGAGAAACCCTGTCTTGAAAAACCAAAAAAAAAAAAAAAAAAAGAAAATGAAGTCCAATGTGTTTGAGTCAAAGCAACAAAGGAATAGGATTTGGTATTTTACAAGATGTGGCTTTCCAGATATTGCCTTGAGTTTCAGAAGAGACTTTAGACATTTGAACACTTTAGGAGCTCCCACAGACTATTTGGATTACTGTAGACTGAATGTATTTTTATCCAAGGATCAACAGGAGCCTATACTGTCCAGGGTCAGAGTGAAGTTGATTGAAACAAAAAGCTTCTAGGTAGGATGTCTTTGGACACTTGTCTGTCATATCTGGCTTTCTTTGTGGAGCTTGTGGAAGCTCTTGTAGTACGAGTCTTTCCAGATTCCTTTTGCAGGATAGAATAATGTGTATAGTCTTTTAAAAAATTCTTTCTTTCTTTTTTTTTTTTTTTTGCAACAATTTACATATTAATTATAACCCTGATCACTGTCCCCATTCTCGGTCCCATGCCCTCACAGAGTTCTCCCACCAATCTCCTCTGTTTCTGTTTTGAGAGGGTGCGGGGCCCCATGGGTATCCTCACACCATGGTGCATCAAGTCTCTGCTTGGTTAAGTGCATCCTCTTCCACTGAGCTCAGACATGGCAGCCCCATTAAGAGAACAGATTCCAAAGATAGGCAGCAGCTTTAGGGACAGCCCCTGCTAAAGTTGTTGGATGACACTCATGAAGACTGAGCTCCACATCTGCTATGTATATGCCAGGGGCCTTAGTCCAGCCTGTGCATACTATTTTGTTTGAGGCTCATTCTTTCTTTGACTGTCCACAAGGGTCCAGGTTAGTTGACTTTGTTGGTCTTCTTGTGGAGTGCCTATCCTCTTGAGGACCTTCAGTCCTTCCCCCAGCTTTTCTGTAACAGTTCTCAGGGTCCATTCACAGTTTGACTCTGGTTCTGTGGATCTGTTTCAGTCATCTACTGGGAGGAACCTCTCAATGGACAATTATGCAAGGCTCCTGTTTGGGAGCATAACAGAATACCCTTAATAATGTCATGTATTAGATCTTGCCAGTAAGGTGAGTCTTCAGTTGGGTGAGTTTTCATTGGCCATTCCCTCATTCTCTGCTGCAGGTTTACCCCCACATTTGTTGTTTTAGACAGGACAAATTTTGTTCTGTGTGTCTACTGTATTGTGGTTGGATCTGATCCTTCAGTTTTCTTCTCATGCTGTCATACATTTACCATTTGGTCTCTGTCCATAAATGACTTAAGATACAGTATAAACATTTGCTATTCAATGATAAGCCATTTTCCTAACACTGTAACCCTAATCCTAACAACCCTTATTTTAATCCTAACCATAACCTTCTAATCCCCTAATTCTAACTCTAACCCTGTCTACTGTGGGGAATATTTCTTTTTTTTTGTTTTGTTTTTGTTTTTCGAGACAGGGTTTCTCTGTGTAGCCTGGGCTGTCCTGGAACTCACTCTGTAGACCAGGCTGGCCTCGAACTCAGAAATCCACCTGTCTCTGCCTCCCAAGTGGTGGGATTAAAGGCGTGCGCCACCACCGCCAGGCCGGAATATTTCTTAATTGTACTTTTTGAAGTGAGAAATCCTGCCTTAATCTTGATTTTTTTTGAGATGTTCAGATCCAACTTTGATCTAGGCTATAGATTCTTTTATCAACCTACATTCATAAAAGTCATTGAATAGGATAGTTCTTTCATATTTTTGTACATAACCTACATTTTTACAAAACAAAGGTGATTTATTTGTTTGTTTGTTTTTAAACTGGCATTAGTAAGTTCTTTTTTCTTCAAAATTTTCAAATATACTGAAGATGAGCTGGAATAGCCCACACATGAAATAAACCAGTCCTTGGTTTTTTTAAATTTCCCTTGGCCGACTGCCTTTATTGGGACATTCTATTAAAGACCCTTTCTATATACCTAGAGAGATTCATTCTCTCTATGATCTGAGATATGATTATCTAGAGAACCTGTACTCATACAACTGTTGTTTTTCCCTACTTTGCCACTGATGAAGATGAGCTGGCTAACAATAGTGCTCCACAGTGTTTCTCTTATGTTTCTGCCTTTTCTCCCAGGGTTGTTTCATACCTATCACCAGTTGCAAGGGAGCTGCAATTTCCCTGAGCCCACCATGAGGTCACAAATGAAAACTCTTGTTTCCTAATACCCGTCTTAAATGTTAATAGCCTGGGCACTCTTCCACTTGTGGGTCAGATTTATCCCTCCATTGTACCTTGAGTAATGGGCTATGCAAGCTATTAACCTTCATTTTAGGAAGAAGAAGGCAAGTGCTGTTAGGAAAGCTCAGGTAAGGTCTGAAATCAGGTCCTGGTAAGTACCGGATAATTGCTCACAGAAGGAAGGAGCAGGGAGCTGAATAGCCTGAGCTTGAATGGTGGATACTCCCCCTTGCCTGAAGAGTCCTCTTGTGGGACAGGCACAAATGCTAATGGAGTTCAAACCATTCCTGAGACCTGGAAAAGGCCTGGTCCTGGACCAAAAGCACACTTTAACCTTGAGGAATACTCACTGGCCAATCAAGGCCTCCAGGCTGACCTTTCAGTCAGACAAAGAAGTAGGATCTTCTGGCTGATTTTCTGCATGTTCACTGCAGCTGTACAGACTTGGATGGTTCTTTGTGTTCTGCTCTGAGCTCTGATGTTAGGTGTTTGAGGGGACCTCAGGGAAGCTCTGAAGTCAAGGTAATGGTGAGCACAGGATTAATGCCCACAATGGTCAGGGGCAGGTTTTTCAACAAATGGAGCTGGGGTGGTGGGTCCTCTCTGGGGCTGGATGGGAAGCATCAACAAGGTGTGATGATCTGTGAAGTCCCTTGTGATGATCCTCATTTATTAGATCAGGCAGTGACCTCTGAATAACTTCACTAAGATGACTGATTCTGAATCTGCCCAAAACATTTGAACCAGTTGCTTTTTTGTATAAACATGGGTGGTTTCTTTTAGTCTGCAGCACATGTGTTCAAATACTTTGTCTTTTATAGTATACATTAAGAAGACAAGTATAAATCTAATAGGTCTGGTTTCATATATTATTTGTTTTTGTTCTGTTTAGTTTTTGTTGATTTCTTTCTGTTGCAGTTTTTTATATTTCTTTATTTATATGTTCAGTTTTTTGATTATTATGTTTCAAATAACTCTTATTTTTCCAATCTATTTGGTATTTTACATGCTTCTTTTACCTTAATAGGCATCTTTTTTTTTTTTTTTATGTAAGCCATATTTTTATTGCAGTTGAAACAGAAAATGAGGTAATACATCATTCAATATTATCAAATTTAAGTTATACCCAATATTAATACAATTTATATCCATATAATTTCCAGAAACAATCAGAAAAGAAGATTGCATAACATTAACATACATGGATTTTTTTAATGTACATGCTCATTTTGATCTACACATATTTTTAATGTCTATAACTAAGGCAAGCAGTAACATTGTATATAAATTAATACATATAACATTATGTATAAATTAACTTAATTTTACTAATTTGTATAAAATAACAAAACTGCAGCTAAGAAGATAGAAATACAAAGATCTCTATAGGAAGAAAGATGAATAAATTCACTGAGGTGTTTATAAAAATAGTAAATGTACTTTTTTTTCTTTTTCAAACCAAGTGGACAGATCATCTCATGTCTTTTTTTTTTTGGAAATTTTTTATTGGAAATTTTTTTTTTACATTTCAGATGTTCTCTCCTTACCCCATTTCCCCCCCTCCCTCCCAGGAACTCACTATCCCTTCCCCCCTCCTCCACGTTGGTGTACCCCATTCCACCCTCCCCTGTACCTCACCTCCCCACCCTCGAGTATCCCCCCCACGACGTCCAGCCTTCATGGGACCAAGGATCTCTTCTCCCACTTATATATAGCTCCCTTGCATATATAGCTGGAGCCATGGGTCCCTCCCTAAGCGCTCCCAGGCTGGTGGTTTAGACCCTGGGGGCTCTGGTTGGTTGAGATTGTTGCTTTCCTCATGGTGTCTCAAATCCTCTCAACTCCTTCAGCCTTCACTCTATCTTCTCCATTGGGAACCCCATGATCAGTTTAATGGTTAGCTGTGAGCATCTGCCTCTGAGTATGTCAGACTCTTGCAGACCTCTAAGGAGACAGCTATATCAGGCTCCTGTCAGCGTGTACATCCTGACATCCACATCAACCTCTACCTTTGGTGACTGCACATAGGATGGATATCCAGGTGGAATAGTCTGTAGACGGTCCCTCCTTCAGTTTCGGTCCTGCACTGTGTCTCCATATTTGCACCCTTGAGTATTTTGTTACTCCTTCTAAGAAGGACTGAAGGCTCCCCTATTTGGTCATCATTCTTCATGAGCTTTATGTGGTCTGTGAGTTGAATCTTGGGTATTTCAGGCTTCTTGGCTAAAATCCAGTAATCAGTGAGTCAATACCATGTATGTTCTTTTGTGATTGGGTTACGTCACTCAGGATGATATTTTCTAGTTCCATCCATTTATATAAGAATTTATCAAATTCATTGTTTTTAATAGCTGAGTAATATTCCATTGTATAAATATACCACATTTTTTGTATCCATTCCTCTGTTGAAGGGCATCTGGGTTCTTTCCAGTTTCTGGCTATTATAAATAATGCTGCTATGAACATAGTGGAGCATATGTCCTTGTTATGTGTTAGAGCATCTTCTGGATATATACCCAGGAGTGATATAGCTGGGTCCTCAGGTAGTGATATGTCCAATTTTCTTAGGAACCGCCAGACTGATTTCCATAGTGGTTGCACCATCTTGCAATCCCACCAACAATGGAGGAGTGTTCCTCTTTCTCCACATCCTCGCCAGCATCTGCTATCACCTGAGTTTTTTATTTTAGCCATTCTGACTGGTGTGAAGTGGAATCTCAGGGTTGTTTTGATTTGCATTTCCCTGATGACCAAGGATGCTGAACATTTCTTTAGGTGCTTCTGGGCCATTCGCATTTCCTCAGTTGAGAATTCTTTGTTTAGCTCCTTACTCCATTTTTTAATAGGGTTATTTGGTTGTCTACTGTCTAATTTCTTGAGTTCTTTGTATATATTGGATATTAGTCCTCTATCGGATGTGGAATTGGTAAAGATCTTTTCCCAATCTGTTGGTTGCCGTTTTGTCCTATTGATAGTGTCCTTTGCCTTACAGAAACTTTACAATTTTATGAGGTCCCATTTGTCAATTCTTGATCTTAGAGCATAGGCCATTGGTGTTCTGTTCAGGAACTTTCCCCCTGTGCCTAGGTATTCGAGGGTCTTCCCCACTTTCTCTTCTATTAGTTTCAGTGTGTCTGGTTTTATGTGAAGGTCCTTTATCCACCTGGACTTGAGCTTTGTACAAGGAGATAGGAATGGATCGATTTGCATTTTTCTGCATGCTGTCCTCCAGTTGAACCAGCACCATTTGTTGAAAATGCTGTCCTTGTTCCACTGGATGGTTTTAGCTCCTTTGTCAAAGATCAAATGACCATAGGTTGTGTGGGTTCATTTCTGGGTCTTCAACTCTATTCCACTGATCTTCCTGCCTGTCTCTGTACCAATACCAGGCAGTTTTTATCACTACTGCTCTGTAGTAAAGCTTGAGGTCAGGGATGGCGATTCCTCCAGAAGTTCTTTTATTGTTGAGAATGGTTTTCGCTATCCTGGGTTTTTGTTATTCCAAATAAATTTCAGAATTTCTCTTTCTAGCTCTTTAAAGAATTGAGTTGGTATTTTAATGGGGATTGCATTGAATCTGTAGATTGCTTTTGGCAAGATGGCCATTTTTACTATATTAGTCTTGCCGATCCATGATCATGGGAGGTCTTTCCATTTCCTGAGATCTTCTTCAATTTCTTTCTTCAGAGACTTGAAGTTCTTGTCATACAGATCTTTCACTTGCTTGGTTAGATTCACCCGAGGTATTTTATATTATTTGTGACTACTGTGAAGGGTGTCATTTCCCTAATTTCTTTTTCAGCCTGTTTATCTTTCACATAGAGGAAGGCTACTGATTTGTTTGAGTTGATTTTATAACCTGCCACCTTGCTGAAGTTGTTTATCAGGTTTAGCAGTTTTCTGGTGGAAGTTCTGGGGTCACTTAAGTATACTATCATATCATCTGTGAATAGTGATATTTTGACTTCTTCCTTTCCTATTTGTATTCCTTTGATTTCTTTTTGTTGTCTGATTGCTCTGGTTAGGACTTCCAGTACTATATTGAATAGGTAGGGAGAGAGTGGGCAGCCTTGTCTAGTCCTTGATTTTAGTGGGAATGCTTCAAGTTTCTCTCCATTTAGTTTGATGTTAGCTACTGGTTTGCTGTATATTGCTTTTACTATGTTTAGGTATGGTCCTTGAATTTCTGTTCTTTCCAAGACTTTTACCATGAAGGGATGTTGAATTTTGTCAAATGCTTTCTCAGCATCTAAGGAGATGATCATGTGGTTTTTTTCTTTGAGTTTGTTTATATAGTGGATTACATTGATGAATTTCCGAATATTGAACCATCCCTGCATTCCTGGGATAAAGCCCACTTGATTATGATGAATGATTGTTTTGATGTGTTCTTGGATTCGGTTTGCTAGAATTTTATTGAGTATTTTTGCATCGATATTCATAAGAGAGATTGGTCTGAAGTTCGCTTTCTTTGTTGGGTCTTTGTGAGGTTTAGGTATGAGTGTGATTGTAGCTTCATAGAACAAATTGGGTAGTGCTCCTTCTGTTTCTATTTTGTGGAATGGTTTGAAGAGAATTGGTATTAGGTCTTCTTCCTTGAAGGTCTGATAGAATTCTGCACTAAAACCATCTGGTCCTGGGCTTTTTTGGATGGGGAGACTTTTAATGACTGCTGCTATTTCTTTAGGGGTTATGGGACTGTTTAGATGGTTTATTTGCTCCTCATTTAACTTTGGTACCTGGTATCTGTCTAGAAAATTGTCCATTTCATCCATATTTTCCAGTTTTGTTGAGTATAGGCCTTTGTAGTAGGATCTGATGATTTTTTGAATTTCCTCAGTTTCTGTTGTTATGTCTCCCTTTTCAGATCTGATTTTATTAATTTGGGTACTGTCTCTGTGCCCTCTGGTTAATCTGGCTAAGGGTTTATCTATCTTGTTGATTTTCTCAAAGAACCAACTCCTGGTTTTGTTGATATTTTGTATAGTTCTTTCTGTTTCTACTCGGTTGATTTCAGCCCTGAGTTTGATTATTTCCTGACGCCTACTCCTCTTGGGTGCATTTGCTTCTTTTTGTTCTAGAGCTTTCAGATGTGCTGTCAAGTTGTTAATGTGTGCTCTCTCCAATTTCTTTTTGTAGGCACTTAGAGCTATGAGTTTTCCTCTTAGCACTGCTTTCATGGAGTCCCACAAGTTCTGGTATGATGTTTCCTCATTTTCATTAAATTCTAGGAAGTCTTTAATTTCTTTCTTTATTTCTTCCTTGACTAAGTCATCCTTGAGTAGAGCATTGTTCAGTTTCCACATGGATGTGGGTTTTCCCTTGGTTCTGTCATTATTAAAGACCAGCCTTAGTCCGTGGTGATCTGATAGGATGCAGGGGATTATTTCAATCTTTTTGTATCTGTTGAGGACTGTTCTTTTACCAATTATATGGTCTATTTTGGAGAAGGTACCATGAGGTGCTGAGAAAAAGGTATATTCTTTTACTTTAGGATGAAATGTTCTATAGATATCTGTTAAATCCATTTGGTCCATAACTTCTGCTAATTTCAATGTGTCTTTGTTTAGTTTCTGTTTCCATGATCTGTCCATTGGAGAGAGCGGGGTGTTAAAATCCCCCACTATTATTGTGTGAGGTGCAATGTGTGCTTTGAGCTTTAGTAAAGCTTCTTTTATGTATGTAGGTGCCCTTGCATTTGGAGCATAGATGTTCAGAATTGAAAGTTCATCTTGGTAGATTTTTCCTTTAATGAGTATGAAGTGTCCTTCCTTATCTTTTTTGATTACTTTGGGTTGAAAGTCGATTTTATTTGATATTAGAATGGCTACTCCAGCTTGTTTCTTGGGACCATTTGCTTGGAAAATTGTTTTCCAGCCTTTTACTCTGAGGTAATGTCTGTCTTTGTCACTGAGGTGCGTTTCTTGTATACAACAAAATTCTGGGTCCTGTTTATGTATCCAGTCTGATAGTCTATGTCTTTTTATTGGAGAATTGAGTCCATTGATGTTAAGGGATATTAAGGAAAAATGATTGTTGCTTCCTGTTATTTTTGTTATTAGAGGTGGAATTATGTTTGTGTAGCTACCTTTTTTAGGGGGGTTGTTGGAAGATTACTTCCATGCTTCTTCTCGGTTGTAGTTTCCTTCCTTGTGTTGGCGTTTTCCATCAATTATACTTTGAAGTGCTGGGTTTGTGGGAAGATATTGTGCAAATTTGGTTTTGTCATGGAATATCTTGGTTTCTCCATCTATAGTGATTGAGAGTTTTGCTGGGTATAGCAGTCTGGGCTGGCAGTTGTGTTCCCTTAGGGTCTGTATGATATCAGACCAGGATCTTCTGGCTTTTATAGTCTCTGGTGAAAAGTCTGGTGTAATTCTTATAGGTCTGCCTTTATATGTTACTTGACCTTTTTCCCTTACTGCTTTTAGTATTTTTTCTTTGTTTTGTGCATTTGGTGTTTTGATTATTATGTGACGGGAGGTATTTCTTTTCTGGTTTAGTCTGTTTGGTGTTCTGTAGGCTTCTTGTATGTTTATGGGTGTCTCGTTCTTTAGGTTGGGGAAATTTTCCTCTATAATTTTGTTGAAGATATTTACTGGCCCTTTAGATTGGGAATCTTCACTCTCATCTATACCTATTATCCTTAGGTTTGGTCTTCTCATTGCATCTTGGATTTCCTGGATGTTCTGTGTTAGGAGCTTTTTGCATTTTGCATTTTCTTTGACTGTTGTGTCAAGGTTTTCCATGGTATCTTCTGTGCATGAGATTCCCTCTTCTATCTCTTGTATTCTGTTGGTGATGCTTGCATCTATGACTCCTGATCTCTTTCCTACGTTTTCTATCTCCAGAGTAGTCTCCCTTTGAGATTTCTTTATTGTTTCTATTTCCAGTTTTAGATCCTGGATGGTTTTGTTCAATTCCTTCACCTGTTTGGTTGTGTTTTCTTGAAATTCTTTAAAGGATTTTTGTGTTTCCTCTTTAAGGGCTTCTACCTGTTTACCTGTATTCTCTTTCAATTCTTTCAAGGATTTTTGTGTTTCCTCTTTGAGGGCTTCTACCTGTTTACCTGTGTTCTCCTGTATTTCTTTAAGGGAGTTACTTATGTCCTTCTTAAAATCCTCCATCATCATCATGAGAAGTGATTTTAATTCTGAGTCCAGTTTTTCCTGTGTGATGGAGTATCCAGGGCTTGCTATGGTGGGAGAACTGGGTTCTGATGATGTCAGGTAACTTTGGTTTCTGTTGCTTGTGTTCTTGTGCTTGCCTTTCGCCATCTGGTTGACTCTAGTGTTACCTGTGCTCACTGTGTCTGACTGGAGTCTGTCTTTCCAGTTATCTTACTTGTGTCAGATCTCCTCGGATTCCAGATGTCTCTGTGTTCCTGTGATCGTAAGCTCCCTCTGCTCTGGATGCAGTAGGTCTTTTAGGATGTCTCCAGATCAGATGTTTCCACAGACGCAGGCCCGCTAAGTGTCCTCTGCTCCTCTGCTCTGGGTGCAGTGGGTCCCTCTAGGATGTCTCAGGATCTGGTGTTTCCACAGGAGCAGACCAGCCTCTGCTCTGGGTGCAGTGGGTCCCTCTAGGATGTCTCAAGATCCAGTGTTTCCACAGGAGCAGACCAGCCTCTGCTCTGGGTGCAGTGGGTCCCTCTAGGATTTCTCAGGATCCGGTGTTTCCACAGGAGCAGACCAGCTGCAGGTCGCCCCAGGCCCGGCATCTTCTTTAATTTAGGAAAATTTTCATTTATTATTTCATTGAAAATATTTTCTAGACCTTTGGGCTGATATTATTCTTCTATTCCAATCACCTGTAATCTTTACCTATTCATATGTTTCAGAGTTGCTGGTTGTTTAGTGCCAGTAATCTTTTAGACTCTATAATTCATTTTTGATGGATATGTCCAGCCTGTGTATGCTATTTTGTTTGTGGATCAGTCACTGAGTGTCTACAAGGGTCCTGATTAGTTGAGTCTGTTGTTCTTCCTGTATAGTTCCTATCCTCTTGAGGACCTTCAATCCTTCCCCCAACTCTTAGATAACAGTCCTCAAGATCCATTCAACGTTTTTCTCTGGTTCTCTGCATCTGTTTCAGTCAGCTGCTTTGTGGATCCTCACAATGGACATTTATGAGAGGCTCCTGTGTGGGAGTATAATAGAGTATCCTTTATAATGTCATGGATTAGAGATTGCCAGTAAGGTGGGTCTTTAATTGGGCAAGTTTTCATTGGCCAGTCCCTCATTCTCTGCTCCAGCTTTACTCTTGTATTTCTGTTAGACAGGACAAATTTTGTTCTGTGTGTTTACTGTATTGTGGTTGAATTTGATCCTTCAGCTTTCTTCTCATGATTCCATACATTCACCCTTTGGTCTCTGTTCCTAAATCACATAAGATACAGTATAAACATTTGCTATTAAATGTTAATCTATTTTGAAAGCCTGTTGGTTTTATATTTTTAACTTTATTCTTGTTGTTTTTGTTTTTCAAGACAAAATTTGTGTATGAAGCCCTTCCTGTCCTGATAGTAGATACAGAATCCAAACAAGACCTGACATGTTATTGTAGAATAAGCACATGCTTCTGTGCACTTCATCCACATCTTTAACTTTGCAATTTGTTTAAATATATAGATTATATTCTATTTCTAAGGATGGCATATGCTCTTCAATACTACCTGAGGCTTCAGAGTCATTGGATTCCAGGTGTATGATGTTCTGCCTTACTCTTGTGTTGCTTCTGAAATTTGTGAACAAATAGGTGTATTTTGCCTGTGTGGATGAATATGATCTCATATATGCCTCATCTTTAGTTTTGTCTGAATGTGGCCTCAGAACTCTTGATCTTCATGTTATGAGTAGTTGTTGGTCCCCATGTAGATGTTAGAAATTGCCCACCATTATGTGGAAGACCAGCCAGAGCTTTCCACTTCTGAGTTATCTCATTCTCCTTCCCTATGTTGCTTATTTATGATCAATATTTAGATTACTAATATATTATCTGTCCATTTGTATGTTTAAACATGCATTCCCTTTTAGTAAAATTTTATTAGAGTTGCATTTTAAACTGGTACACTTTATGTTTCTATAAAATGAATACAAAACTGTTTGAATGCATAATTTTTTTGTAGCAACTTCAGTAAGAACTGTGAGTTCTCTCTATCATTTCTGTTTCCTTGGATGATTTTTTTTTTCTCCTTGATTGAATTTTTCAGGGGTATGAGGGTCTTATTATGTAACTTTTGCTGTCCTGGAACTTTTTGCATTGACCATGCTGGCATCAAGCTCAATAACTTTGCCTCTGGGAATAAAGACATGAGCAAATACACCCAGGTTGTCCATCATTTATGTAGTTACTAATTGTTCATAAAATTTCTTTAATGTGGGCTCAATGCTGTTGGTCTATTTCCCTCTATATCTCCCTCTCAATTGGCATTTCTCTTGCAAAGCTATATCCTATTCAGTGGGTTCAGAAGTGACAAAAATGATCCTCATAATACAAGTTCCTTCTAAAATGATATAGCAATTAGATTATAACTTCTGTGTCAAGAAATTAATGGAGGTAGCACCTGAAGTATATGATTATATTGTCTAGGAAGCATACATTTATTTACAGTGATGTTAGTATCATACTTTGTGTTGTCCACATATTTTAGGATGCAGTGACTTTTGATGATGTGCATATCAACTTCACTGGAGAAGAGTGGAATTTACTGGATCCTTCCCAGAAGAATCTCTACAAAGATGTGATGCTGGAGACCTACTGTAACCTCACTGATATAGGTAAGACTGTGAATTTTCTTTTGCTTTTCAAAATAAGGGGACACACATTTTTGGTTATAGATGATAGTCTGTTATTTCAATTGAGAACAAGGAAGATTGAGTGGAATAAATCAGGTTCATTGTGGAATAAATCAGGTTCAGTGCTGTGAAAATCTCAGTAACTTGAATTTTGCCTAATTTCCAATACTTTATCATTCATTTTCTGGTACTGTGTTTTAGGCTACAATTGGGAAGACCACCATATTGAAAAAGAATTTCAATGTTCTAGAAGACACAAAAGGTAATATTGATGTGCAAACTAATACAAATATGCCTCTGAGGAAATTTTAATATATCCTGAAAACTCTAAAGAAAAGGAAGTACGTAAAATATCAGTCCTTTCAGTATAGTTATGATTATAATATTCTCACAAAGCCATTTTCTTCAATGTCAGTTATCTGATTTGTGTTTGCAAGGCATTCCTCTAAGGAAGAAGACATAGAAAGAATGTCTTAAGAGATACCTTTATTTGATTTGTAGCTCCATTAGAGCTATGCTGTGGAACTACCCATCTGAATAGTCTCATAATATTTAGATGTTGCACATTGAATAATGATAAATATATATTCAAATCCATCCAATAAACAAATAGTCCATGGTAAATTTGGTGATACTCATATTCTTGTAGTGACATTGCTAAGTTTATTGAGAGGTCAGTTTCTGAGAGTCAAGAATGTTGCCGAGGAAAAACCTCAATCCATATACAGTATGTCTCCAAGAAAGAAAAAGTCAAATGGTGTTAATTCAATGTCGAAACCTTTCATTTCTTCTTCATTTTATGGGTATGGCAAGTGTCAGAATAAATAAAACTCTGTGAGCTTACGAATATTTAAAGGAGCAATCTACCTCTCTCTATTACAAAACAGTGAGAAGATAGATACTGTTCTGAATATGATATACTTTCTGAATATTATAGATGTTTGCAATTAATTGGTTTTCTGACTTTACTGGCAACATACCCAAAATCACAATGCAGAAAAATCCCTGTGGGTTCTTGAAATTTGTAAATTTTTCTATTTTTTTTTGGCTCACATAGCAAACATGGTGTGATTCACACTATGGGAAATTCATGAATATAATTAGTGCTATAAAGGTCTCCGTTTTTCCATTTTCCTTCAGATACACGAAATACATTATATAGAAATCTCATATAGAAAAAGAATGTTATAACTGTGAGCCATGTAATAAATATTCTTGTCATCACCGGTATTTTCAAAGAGGCAAATCAAGCCATAGTTGGGAAGATCACCATGAACCTACGAAGTGATAAACCTCAAGATACGGTTTTTCTTTATTATTAAACCAATCTGTAAAATTAATTCATATTGAATAAATGATTGATCAGAGTAATGAATGTGGTAAAGCTTTCACTTGTGACAATTATCGTTGCAGGCATGTAAGAAGTCATAGTGGGGGAAAACCATATGAATGTAATCAGTGTGGTAAAGCCTTTGCAAGACCCAGTCATCTCCAATATCATAAAGGAATACATACTGGCAAAAAAGCTTACGAATGTAATCAATGTGGTAAAGCCTTTGTAAGACCCGATCATCTCAAAAGTCATAAAAGAACACATAGTGAAGAGAAACTCTATGAATGTAATCAATGTGGTAAAGCCTATTCAGAAGAGAGAGCTCTCCAATATCATAAAAGATCACATACTGGAGAGAAACCATATGAATGTAGTCAATGTGGTAAAGCCTTTGCAAGATCCTATCATCTCAAAAGTCATAAAAGAACACATACTGGAGAGAAACCATATGAATGTAGTCAATGTGGTAAAGCCTTTGCAAGATCCTATCATCTCAAAAGTCATAAAAGAACACATACTGGAGAGAAACCTTATGAATGTAATCAATGTAGTAAAGCCTTTGCAATACCTAGTCATCTCAAAAATCATAAAGAACACATACTGGAGAGAAACCTTATGAATGTAATCAATGTGGTAAAGCATTTTCAGAATGGAGTACTCTGAGATATCATAAAAGAACACATACTGAAGAGAAACCTTATGAGTGTAATCAGTGTAGTAAAGCCTTTGCAACACCCTATAATCTCAAAAGTCATAAAAGAACACATAGTGGAGAGAAACCCTATGAATGTAATCAATGTGGTAAAGCCTATTCAGAAGAGAGAAGTCTCCAATATCATAAAAGATCACATACTGGAGAGAAACCTTATGAATGTAATCAATGTGGTAAAGCCTTTGCAGGACGCAGTAATCTCCAAAGACATAAAAGAATACATACTGGAGAGAAACCTTATGAATGTAATCAATGTAGTAAGGCCTTTGCAAGACCTAGTCATCTCAAAAATCATACAAGAACACATACTGGAGAGAAACCATATGAATGTAGTCAATGTGGTAAAGCCTTTGCAACACCCAGTCAACTCCAATTACATAAAAGAACACATACTGGAGAGAAGCCTTATGAAAGGCATGAATTTGTTATGGAGAACAGCTAAGGCTTGGCACCATGAAGGGAGTGTATGAGAGGAAAGCAGTGAAGTGTAGTTGCAGCAGGAGAATCCAGCATATTGAAGATGTCAGTGCCATGGAATGAGTAGAAAGACCAGCAGCAGCAGCAGTAGAGTGGAGTCAACCAGAACCTAGAGTACTATCGAGGGAAGAACTGGAAAAGTGACCCAATCTCTTTAGAGATGCCCAGAAGATCATGTGTGGATCCCAGATACTGAAACATGAAGCTCTATATTGAAGTTATCTTGGAGATCCCAAGATTTTGAGGTGTTAGAGCTGTGGGAAACCTGTTCAGAAAAACTGCGTTCAGGGAATAAAAGAAGCCAAAGATAAAAGAATTCTGCTGCAGTGAAGATAGCAGAAAGAAGTCAGATATCTGAAGAATGCTTTGACATCAGACATTAAGATGCAGATATTGGAGATTGCCCTGCTGACTTTTGGTCTACTTTTGGCAAAGTATTTACGCATATTAGCATTTAGGAATGATGAAGTAATTTCCTGTGAATTTAGATGTATATGATGTGCTATTTGTTTTGAAAATATAGGGACTACAGTTACATGATTAGATGAATCTCAGAAGAGACTTTGAACATTGGGCTTTAACACTTTTGAGACTGCTATAGATAATGGAGACTTTTTCATTTGAACCTCATGTATTTTGCATTATGCTATTTTAAAATGTGGTCTCCATATACTCATGTGTTTGAAAAAGCACATGGAGGTCAGGAAGTGGAATGTGGTAGTTTAAATATGCTTGGCTCAGGGACTGGCACTATTATGAGTCCTAGCCTTGTTGGAGGAAGTGCATCACTGTGGGGGTGGGCTTTGAAATTCTACCCAGTGCTAATGGATCCTCCTAGTAGCTCCCTGGATGACAGTCCCTTTTTGGCTGCCTGTGGATCAAGATTCAGAGCTCTCTCATCTTCATCTTCAGCAACATGTCTTTTTGTAGCCCTGCCATGTTTCCTGCTATGATGAAAATGGACTAAATATCTGAAACTGTGAGCTATCTCCAATTATATGGTTGCTTTTTATAGGAGTTGCCTTGTTCATGAAGACTTTTCATAGCAATGGAAATGCTAAGACAGAAACACTGTGAGTGTATTTAGTATGGTCAACCCTTTGCACAATTCTGTAGTCTTCATTATCATGCAAGAATTTGTGCTCGAAAGAAACCGTATTAATGTGTTTAGTATAATGAAGCCTTTGCACATGTCTGTAGTCTTCATCATTATGAAACTATTCATACTTGAGAGAAGTTCTATTTTTTTTTTTTTTTAGCAATGTTGTAAAGCCTTTATGTTATGGGGTCCACTGAGATCCAACACAATTCCAACACCAGGACAATGCAAATGGTAAGACTTTTTTGTAGTCAACTCACTACTAATTAATCAGAACCACAAAAATACACTCAGAAGCTTAGCTGAATCACCCCACCCTATCCCTACCCACTTCAATATCAGAGCCATGTTACAGCTATATTTCCCTCCAATCAGGATTTCTTTCTGTTGTTAATCTATATCAAATTATACAGAATGTAGATTATATGGTTTAACCTATCACACCCACTTTGTGTTAAGAACAGGCAGTTTATTTTGAAGAATAAACAGCACCTCTTT
Organism: Mastomys natalensis; assembly: GCA_021653895.1. Classification (NCBI taxonomy): domain Eukaryota; kingdom Metazoa; phylum Chordata; class Mammalia; order Rodentia; family Muridae; genus Mastomys; species Mastomys natalensis. The sequence goes on along the minus strand of JAJTUV010002205.1, from coordinate 197,393 downwards.
TTCTCAGGGCTGGCCTGAGGTTAAATACCTTTTGCAGGGAGGAGTATTGGGAAGGAAAGCTTAATTGGCTACACCCTTCTGGCCTTTAGGTACCTCATTAAAATAGAGATCTGTCTTGAGGCTATGTGACTTGTGGTCATGTCCTCTATCTGTGGGGGTAGGGGCTTAAAGTATTGCCCTTACATGACTGAAGGAACCAAATCTATGGAGGCCTCATGTCAGGAGCCTAGTTTCTGGGGGCATGGCGAAACGCCTGCCGTCCCTCAGGATCACCGGGGTCACAGACATTTCTAGCCTGTGCTCAACCAGAAACCGGCTGCCTTCCAAGGTACTACATGACCAATTGTAGGAAAGAGTATTCACTTATGTGTGGTTTTGTTTTATTTTATTTAGATGTATTTATGTAGATATTTGTGTTATCTTTCCTCAGGTTTTTTTTTATCAGGTGATGGAACATAAATATAGAGTAACATCAAGATAACAAAGAAAAGCAGTTAAATTACAATGTCAAAAATAAACTACCAAATAATATTTAAAAATTAGAGCAGCAAACAGAACTTTGAGGGAAAAGTGACACTGACCTGCAACACCTGATGTAAAGAAATAATGTGTATGTGCTTGTATGTACATGTTTGTGTGTGTAATGTGAAACCGAAATATTCTTTAGTACTCATATTTTGATAAATTAATGAGGAGACCCTTCATCTAGAGTGATTTATATGTTTGCATACTTCACTGACCTTATTGTGGTAAAGATCTTGTGTGGGATATTTCGATTAGTGTTTTTTCTCACTTAATGAAACACAATCATTTCATAATGAAATTGTGTGTTTTTACATAAAGTTAGAGTCTTATATTGCAGACACAATCTGAACCCCCTTGTCCTTTTCATAATATGTTCTCTTCTTAGTGATGTTATCTGATCTTTTTTTTTTTTTTTGGTTTTTTTTTCGAGACAGGGTTTCTGTGTAGCCCAGGCTGTCCTGGAACTCACTCTGTAGATCAGGCTGACCTCGAACTCAGAAATCCACCTGCCCCTGCCTCCCAAGTGCTGGGATTAAAGGCGTGCACCACCACCGCCCGGCTGTTATCTGATATTTTTAACATCTTCCTATTACATTGTAAAGATATTCCAAAATCCAGAGCTTTTGTGATTACCATCAAAATGTGCACTACTGTTACTGTGCTTCCCACTTTGCTAACATTCACTATTGTTTCTCTTTTCAAATCAGTGCCTTTTATTGCATCAGGAGTCTACGATACTCTAAATCTCAATTGAGGTAATTTATCATGTAGGTGATGTTTTAGATTCTGTCACTGTAACAATCACTATGATCAAAAGAAACATGTGAGAAAGATATTTATTTACTTATATACCTTTGTCACAGTATATTGAAAGAAACCAAAGCATGAAATTTAATGTAGGCACTTAATGAAAATGAAATGGAATAATGCTCATTATTGGCTTCATGTCCACGTTGTCTGCAGGCCTGTTTCTTATAACTCCCAGAACAACTTGCCTAGAGTTGGCACTGTCCACAGTCAGTAGGGTCACCTTATATTAGTCATTAATTAAGTACATGGCTTACACACAAAACTACAAGTCAAAATGATGGTAGCCATTTCTCAATTGAGATTTCTGGTTCTCAATGTCTTCAGGTTTGTGTACTTATGAAAGAAGCAATTTTCCACTAAACTTTATTCATTGGTATGACAATGGACAGTGCTGTCCTGTTTGTAAGTTCAAATTTGTATATTACTTAAAATTTTTATATGATTAAGTACTACTTTTGTTAAGACAAAGGAAAAGATGTGTTGAATATCATCTAAAATTTCATACAATTAAAGTTTCAATAAAGTAATTTATCTTTGTACTTCTGTATAAAATTTGAATTGGTCTAACTAAAATAACATAACACTTTGGGACAAAGATACACCCTAGCAACCCTGCACTAGAAGCCAAGATGGAAAAAACCTCCACAACCACATGACCTTCCCCCTGGTGCTGTGGTAGACAGGGAGGAAGGTGATCCAGACACTGCAGAACACCAGCATGCTGAAAGTTAGGAACTTGGCTTCATTGAATCTGTCAGGAAGGTTCCTAGCCAAGAAAGCCACAGCAAAGCTCCCCAGAGCCAAGGAGCCCAAGTATCCCAAGAGAAAGTGGAAGGCAATGACTGAGCCTTTGTTGCAAATAATGATTGTCTTCCCATGTTCAGATTGTATATCTCTGTCAACAAAGGGAGGAGATGTTACCAACCAGGTTTCCACAGAGAACAAGTTGGATTAGGGTACAAATGGGAATGACCAATTAGGTGCCCTGATGCCAGCATCTTTCTCATCCTTCTTCCTGGAGTAGTGAGCTTGAAAGCCATGACCACAGTCATTGTTTTGGCCAACACTGTAGAAAAGCCACAGTGAAAAATACTCCAAATGTGGTTTGCTGCAGGATGCAGGTGGCCTGGTTGGGTGTCCAATGAAGAGCAATGAGCAGAGAAAACAGAAGATGAGAGAGATGAGCAGGATGTAGCTGAGAATGCGGTTATTGGCCTTCACAATGGGAGTGTCTTTGTACTTCACAAAAGTGAAAAGTACTATAACTGTGAGGACTAGAGAAGTACAGGACCATGCAGCCTAAACCGTACCACAGACTTGCAGTTGCAGATTCCATTGCAGTTGAACTGCAGTATAACTTGTGTTTGAGGATGTGCCTCATCTGTATCTTCACATACACAACACATGCATTGCTCATGCAAATATGTTATAAGAGTATTCTATGAAGCTGTATGCTCACAACCTATTGTCCCTCTCATTGGATATATCTTTTCCACTATCATCCACTAATTCCTGAAGTTATGTGTACACATCATCTCTTTTTTTATGTAAGCTGTGATTGCTGATATGCACGATCACATCTCTGGGTGCATTGTTGAAATCTTCACTCTTGCTCTAATTCTTTGACAAGAACTACTTAATTCTTTAAATCTTCCATGCTCTTAAAATGTATTTCATTAAACAACTGCTGCTACCCTAAGCATCTGGTTTTGTCAGGGACCAAGGTGAATGATAGGAGGAAAAGGTGGTGGACTGATCATGTAGTCCAGTTACTTTGTACAAAGAATCAAGTAAGATTAAACTTCTGTATAGATTATGCCTAAGTTTTGTTTAAAATGGTTACAGATGTATGTCCCCTAAATGTTTTGTGCATAATATAAAATCAATAGCCATCATATTGTGAGAGAAATGAGTTGTTTGTAGAAGATAATTCAAGTTATTTGCAGGAGAAGTTTACAAAAGAAGTTGATACCATTCAAATGATTAAATTCAGAAATAAAGAGATTTAAAGTCTATAGTTTCCATCTAGGCCATTTTTCATTTTTAGTTTGGAATGAGAAGATATTAGAATTCAGCAATTTTTTCTGCATCAAGCATGTACCTGTCTCATTGGAAACCTCATTTTCTGGCACTGGACACAATCAAAGCAGCAGTCTGCTGTTTGTTCCTGAATCCTGAAGTGCATGTCACACTACACATGGAGGTGGGAACCTGAGGTAATACATATACATACATACATACATACATACACCCATACTTATGTGTCTGTGTATGTGTGTGTTTATGTGTAATGCATGTATACATTGTATGTATAATGACCCATATATTTATTTATGGGTCATTAACAGAAATGGCTATATTTATTTCTCTGCTAACCAGCATCACTTATCAATTTCAGGTACTTTATTATTTTCTATTACCCTGAAATGCCCCAATGTCACACAATATTTATTACATCATTTAACATATATTGTAACATTTAGGTTGTAGCAGTTTAAATTTTTCTTTCTAAAATTTTTAATCCAAAAGGAATGTTAATGTGGCATCAGTTTCTCTCGCAAGATATATATTATTAAAAAAATGAGGACATTGGGTTGTGTGGAGAGAGAAGGTAGGATAAATCAAGAAAGAGTTATCTGATGAATATCAACAAAGCATGTCATATAAAACTCTTCATAAATCCAATGACTTTTTTCTAAGTTGAAAAGAACACCTTGAATCTGGAGAAATGTTTCTGTTAATGAATAAATGTGTACTTCTTTAGGATATAATGATGTTCACACAGAAACAAAAATTTCATGGTTTACATATAGCTAAAATTTTAATTATATATATTACTTTAAATTAAATAAATGTATTTATGTAGTGTGGAGTGGATAGGCATGCAAATACAATTGGAAATGGAATCCAGAGGCCTTTGATTCTTATGACCTAGATTTACAAGAAGTTGTGAGTTATTGAATTTTGATGCTGGTAACTGAGGTTGGGCCTTTGGAAGAATAGCAATTGTTATTAACTACAGAGCTATAATTTCAGTTCCTCATATTTTAAAATTTCCATATCCTGAAAAAAAAATAAAATTGTTGAATACCCACCGATGTTCCTCCTGTGGCCCACTCCAAGTCTTCAGATATTTGAAGTTGTTGGCTCTGTGGGAAACAAGGAAAATAGCTTCCTATTTTGACTTTTAATCCAAGGCCTCGTGGAAAATTCCAAATGTTGAAAATGTCATACTCTGCACACAGGTTTTCACTACGATTCATGTTCACCAGTTCACCATCAGGGTTAGTAAATACTGTAGTCTTCAGCATGGAAGCCACCTAAATGAGATCCATCATCAAATAATTACAGGTGCGTATCGATTAAGGAAAAGTAAAATTGAGAATGTCTCCTAATTTTTAATGGTTTTCTGAAAGGCAACTATATTAAATTAACCCCATGTGCTTATCTATAATATAACTCATGGGTAATTAAAAATTCATATACTTCATATTAATGTTCCAATAAAAAAAACATTAAAATAAATGCATTCCAAATAGTAAGTAACATAATGTGAGTGTGTGTATATGTATGTATATGTGTGTTTTTGCATCTGTGTGTGGGGTGTGTGTCTGTGCACATGTTTGTCAAATTGAAGCCATGTATGTGAGAATGAGTGGGAAGTCTGAATATCTGGAAGTTTTAGAAACAAAGGATGGTAGTGTGTCATTCATGTACATAGTTTTCATATATGAAATAAACATAAACTTATTAAAATGGGCAGCCTTCATCATTTAAGTTTTTATAAATAATTGTTACTTTGAATGAATAACTATTAATCACAGCAAATGTACCAATTTTTGAGAAAATTATTCTTGAAAAAGTTATTCTGGGCTAGTTATCACTTAATGCTTTTATGATAAAACTCTTGAATCCTTTTTTAATTATTGAACTCATTTTATAAACTGTTGAGACACATTTTCACAAACTCACTGATATTCATACAAAAATATTGTCTTCTATTGTATGTTATCCTTGTACATGTTACATATCCATGTAAAAGACTCATTAAGTAGTTTTATAGTATTGAAATCTTTCTATTCCAAGAATAATCTCTAACAAATTTATGTGAGTTTCTCAGGGGCCGTTTAAAGATCACATTGATATATCTAAGCATAATGAACCGTAAGAAACTTTACCTGCTGACAGTCAGAGAACATTCCTTTGAGTTCTGTCATTTGCTGAGATTCTACTTGTTGAAGAATGAATTCATGGTAGGTGTGGGCCGCAGCATACACAGCATTATACAAATTGTAACTTTCTTCTCTCAGGGCCATGTAAAATTTGTGCAGTGCTAACCATTCCTCTGTGTTGTTGAATGTAAAATGATCCATTTTGCTATTGCCCTTTCTAGAGATTGAACAATTAAAATAATTCCACCATAGCATACACTGAGAAATGTCTACTGGGTACATGGAAGTGTTCATGGTTTGCATAAGATTCCTTAATTTAGCAATCTCATTGTGGTGGTGTTTAAAAGTGACAGTCCCATGAAAGAAATCAAGGCTGAAATGTCTTTTATTTATGATGACAGCCCATTGTGAGGTTGTGATCCAGATTCTCTGTGCACCTAAATATCTCCATTTTCTAAAGCTGACTTCTAAGGTAGAGTTCATTTTGCCATAGATGATAACAACCCTTGCTGTTGATGTCATAATTTGTTTATCATATATCTTAGCATTTGTCATGTATATCTGCATATTTTCTGGGATCATATTCACAAAAGCTAAACAGATCCCATACCTTTGCATTTCGTCTCTCAAGTTTGAGAGAAACTGAATACCCTGGTCATCATTTGAGATGACCAGTCCAATCCAAGTCCATCTAAAATGAAGCATCAAGGAGACCATGCCATGGGACAAACTATTTGTCCTTGGTTGCTATCTGATAGATGTTAGGAGCTATAATGGGAAAAGCTAATAATTAGCAGGTGATCATCCTGAAATGCTTGCCTCAGATTATAATCTGCGACAAGTGCGCCCAATCAGCAAGGCTATGGCTGGACACTTTTTAGGAAAATCCCTGCTATTAATATGTTTTTCCTATTATTACTATTATTATTAAACATATGTAACAATCACTAGCAATAGCACACCCCCTTTGGAGCAGATCTCTGCAGACCCACGAAGATGTACTGTCTTGTAGTGATGCTATATAGACAAATAGATGACTTCTTAAGTCTTAATGATGATCCTGTAAGAATTCCTAAAATTATATAAATGATTATTTAGCTCTTTTATAATGGAACTGGTATTAAGTCCCTTTCTGACAATCAATACTGCTATGAGAACTCTGCCAGTCTCCCAAGTGTCATCAATTAACAGCCTTGAGATAGTAACCAGATTTCTCCTGCTCAGAGCACATTTCAATGTGGTTGTAAAACAATTAACCAAGGGTCACTAAAAAGGAACTCACGATTTATTATAGGTGCTGGGACAGAAGAGAAAATATTGCCTGGGTTTATCTATACAAAACTTCACTAATTTCTTAAGTTATAGTTTTAAACCTTCAATGAACCTGTGGAGATAGACAGGTGATGGATGTTTAGCTAGATAATTACTCCTAATGGATATGCATGTAAACATCTTCTGTTGTAAACTTCTATTTCAATTTATGATTTGAATTTTGGTGTGAACTTGTGATGAACTTTGCAACGTGTGATCATGTACTCTGAATGATGTATAAGACAAAGGGACGTTTGTTAGCAGCTTGCTTTTTCCTCTTCTCTATTCTCTCTCTCTCTCTCTCTCTCTCTCTCTCTCTCTCTCTCTCTCTCTCTCTCTCTCTCTCCTCTCTCTTCTCTGCTTAGAATCTCTCCATTTAGAGCTTTTCCACTTTTTCTCTTAGATAGCTTTCATAGGAAACTTTTTACACTTAATAATAAACTATAATAACTTCTTTAAATGTGATTTCTTCCTGTGACCTCAAACTAATAGACCTAAGTTAGAGCCTGACAGCACCTGCAGAGCGAGTACAAAGAGCATTTGCCTAATCCTCTGCCATCCCTGGCTGTGGTGTGCCAGAAATGGCAGTTTCTGGAGGATACCAGAGGGTGGGCCAGCTACAGTAGCCTAACCCTAGGTCATACCCCCTGCATACGCTCTTCCCATCCCCCAGGGGCTGCCACAAGAAGAACTGACCTGAGGAGAGGAAGGAAGATCACCTTCTCCCACCGTGCCGGGCCAGGCTCCCTGCAGATAGACATGGAGAAATTGGTCATGGTCACTCAGGTTAGGATTAAATCGTCCAAATAAAATCTAAAAGATGTAGAAGAGAGGATGAAACATCCACGTGAGGAATATGATCTTAAGGAAGTTTGAACTTATCTACAAATAACATTGCTTATGTTTCAGAACTCCCATTAAGGATAATAAAATTATTCTATGAATAGCATGTATTATTCCTTTTGTATTCTAGACTATTCTTGACAATTCTGAGCATTCTACAAAAGTGTTTTCCCTATTTCCACAGTGTGTCTATAACCGGATTTAAAATCCTTATAATATGTCTAAAACAGCACACATACAAACACATGCAGACCAAGGTTTTTCACTAGGCACCTATGAATGGAATGAACATTGTTAACTCATCTAGTGTCATACATTCTCACCTTTGGTGTCCTTGAATTGTCAATTTTAAGGATGTCATCCAGGATGGTCCTGTAAGTTGTATAAAACATTTTGACAATATTCCACAGTTATAATTAATAAAATTAAAATAATTGCTTTGTGGTGAATATGTTTTATCCAGAAATCCAACAGTGTCTTCACACAGGCCAATAATGCAGGAGAATCTCAAAGACATGTTGGGTAAAAGATAAGGATTCTTGTTGATCTCATCAGTAGAAAAAATCATTACTAAAATATCCTCATATCTTCTTGCTGGTATTCTACAAGAAGGCATAGGGATGATTAAGGAGAATGTACAAAATTTTCTGCTCAATTGCAGTAATCTTTGTGCTATGAGCAATGCTAACTTTCTGTGTAAGTACTTCTTTTCCTTATATAAGCCTCAGTAATGGGAGATCTTTGGGGTTGAATGTAATTTAAATATTCCCCCAAATATGTTACTCTAGTATGATACTTTTTATATTCATGAAAATCCATAAAGACCTTGTTTTATCTCTGAATGCCATTCCTGAAATGGTGTCAGGAGCTGACAAGGAGAAGCAAAAACAAGCAGGCGATCTTCCTGATATGGGTCTGCTCTAGATTAAAAAAACTCTATGATATATTTTCTCTTGTAAGCAAATCCCAGGGACATTGATTTTAGGAATGATTCCTGCTATTTAATGCTTTCTGTTGTTATTAAATATCTATGACAAGCATGAGGTATTAGCCCATCCTTGACCAGATCTCTGCAGATGAAGATATACTGTCTTGTAGTGTTGCTATATTGAAAATCCATGATTTCTTAATCCTTAATGATGATCCTATAGGAATTCTTAAAATATAATAACTTTACTCTTTTATAATACAATGCTATTAAATTCTTTCTGGTATTCAAAACTGCAATGAGAACTCTTTAGTGTATGAGTTAATTGCTTCTGAGATAGTAAGCAGGCAGTACTACTCAGAGCACATTCCAAGAGCTTGTAAAACCATTAACCAAAGGTCCTTAAAAGGGATCTAAAGATTTACTATAAGTGCTAGGACACAAAATAAAATATTGATTGGCTTTATCCTTACAAAACTTCACTAAATACTTAACCATAGAAGTTATAGTTTTAACTTGACATGAACCATGTAGAATTGTGACACATGATGAATGGTTAGCCACATAATTACTCCTAACAGAAATGCATGTAAACATTGTCTGTTGTAAATTGTTATTTGATTTTGATTTGAATGTATATGTAAAGCTGTGGTGAACTATTTACTATGTGATCATATATTGTGAAAGATGTATAAGTGCTGAGGCAAAGAGAAAAAACAGAACTGACCTGAGGATACCTTTTAGACGGAACACCTTTTAGCAGAACTGAACAGAACTTTTTAGACAGTACTCAGGGAATACTTTTTAGATAGAACTCAACTCAAGAAGAACTTAGACGTAAGGCATAGAATTAGGAGTAATGATAATGAGAGTAAAAACAATATTATTGTGATATTATTGATATTATGTGATATCAGTGCTTGAGGAGAAAGCAAGATTAAGAGGAGAATGCTTACTGAAATAACTTAGAAATTATAAGGCAGGCCAGGCAGTGGTGGTGCATGCCTTTAATCCCAGCACTTGGGAGTCAGAGGCAAGCAGATTTCTGAGTTCAAGGCAAGCATGGTCTACAGAGTGTGTTCCAGGACAGACAGTGCTATATAGAGAAAATCTGTCTCAAAACAAAAAGAAAACAAAAACCCCCAAAGCCACAAACCAAACCAAAATAGCAACAACAAAAAGAAATTATAAGCAACTTCAAAAAACGAAGCAAGAAATGTGCAGAATTGTGAGAGTAATCACAAAAAAAAAAAAAAAAAAAAAGCTGCAGAGAAAGCAGAAGGAGCAGAAAAGCTTCTCCTTACCATGGGACAGAACAGTTCGTTTCTTTATTGCCAGGCAGGCTTGTCTTATTAAAGAGAACAAGATTTCTATATACAGACTTGGGTTTAATTCATTTAACAATAAGAGTGTAGAAGCTTTCCCTTTCATTATGCAATAAAGATTGGAAATCATTTTTAAATCCAGAATAGGTGAGTTCTTTCTGCAGTGTGCTTGTTTTTGTTTGTTCGTTTTTGGGTTTTTTTTTTTTTTGATCCAAATGCATATGTAAGTAAGAGTGTGTGTATGTATGTAACTATGAGAATGTATATAAGGTGCATCCAGTTGACTTGAATGGAAATGTATAAATGTGCATGCGTGAATCTGTATATGAATTTATACGAGTTTATGCTTATTTGCTCACATATATTGTTTTCCTTTTGGTAGGGTGATTATTTTCTCCTGGTTTAACAGAAGTTTACTGCTCCAAATTTTTCCCTAGCTTTACAAGCAAGAGTCATCTGGACTAAAGGGAAAAGGCTATAGTAATTAATCCTTTACTTACTATCCTGCTCTTCTTACAATGAGGTGCTAAATGCCAGAAACTGCACTTTCTGGACTCAGAGGAACTCAGAAGGCAGGTCAGCTACTGAAGCAAAATGTCTTAGATTAAAGATAGGTAAAAGTTTTATTATTATAGAGCAACCTTCAACATCTTGCAAGACCAACTCTTATCCCACAACCCTCGTCCCCCTCTGCTTCCTCAAAAGAACCAAACAAGAAAGAAGAAGAGATAGTTTTGGCCCCCAGCAAACTAGATTTCAATCCTAGGAAGTAAGACTGCTGTACAATAGTCTTAGAGTTTGAATATCATAGAAACATAAAAAACATAATGAACCATGTACAAAATCCATAACACATGCTACTTCTTGCCGTTGGGAAGAATTCTTCACTAACTATACATCCAATAGAGGGCTGATATCCAAAATATTTAAAGAACTCAAAAAGAGTTCCAACCAAGAAACCAAACAACCCAATCAAAAAATGTGGTATAGAACTAAACAGAGAATTCACAACAGAGGAATCTCAAATGGTTGAGAAGCACTGAAAGAAATGTTCAAAGTCCTTAGTGATCAGGGAAATACAAATCAAAACAACCCTGAGATTCCACCTTACACTTATCAGAATGGCTAAGATGAAACCTCAGGTGACGACCTCCTCTCGAGGATGTAGACAAAGAAACACTCCTCCATTGCTGGTTGGATTGCAAACTGGTACAACCACTCGGAAATATATCTAGAAGTTCCTCAGATAACTTGAAATAGATCTACCTGAACACTCAGCTATACCACTCTTGGGCATATACCCAAAATATGCCCCACCATAACAGAGGGTGATATGTTCCACTATGTTCATAGCAGCCTTATTTATAATATCAAGAATCCAGAAACAACCTAGATGTCCCACAACAGAAGAATGGATACAGAAAATGTGGTTCATGTACACAATGGTATACTACTCCTCTATTAAGAATGAGGACATCATGTGTTTAGCAGGCAAATGGATAGAATTAGAAAATGTTATCCTGAGTGAGGCAATTCAGACCCAAAAGGACATGCATGGTATGTACTCACTAATAAGTGGATATTAGCCAAAAAAGTACAGAATACCCAGTATACAATCCACAGGACTCAAAAAGTTTATCAAGCTGAAGGGCCTAAATGAGGATGCCTCATTTCTACTTGAAAAGGAAAAGAAAACAATGACAGGATGGGAAAGAGAGGGAGGAAGGGAGGGAAGGAGGGATGGAGGAGGGGAGGAGGGAGGGATGGAGGGAGGGGCCTGGGTGAAAAGTGGACAGGAAGTGGAAGAGGGGATCATGATCAGGTAGATGGAGGGAACAGGAGTGAAGCACTGAGGGCCAGCAGAAAGAATGAAAACAGGCAACCTTGGTAGGTAGGAGGTGAGAGGACTCTTTAGACTGTACCAGAGACCTCAGAGGTGAGAGGCTTTCAGGACTCAAAGGCAGGGACCCTAAATGAATGCCCTACAGTGGGGAGAGGGAACTTGTAGAGTCCATCTCCTGTAGAAAGACAGGGCATCAAGTGGAAGGATGGGGTTGCTATTCCACAGTCAAAAACTCTGACATAGAATTGTTCCTGTTTATAAGAATTGCAGGGACTAAAAATGGAGAAGAGCCTGAGGAAAAGGAGGTCCAGTGACAGTCCCAAATTGGGATCCATCCCAAGGTGAGACCTCAAGACCTTACACTATTACTGATACTGTGGCATGCTCACAAAAAGGGGCCTATCATGACTGCCTTCTGTAAGACCCAACAAGTAGCTGAAAGAGTCAGATGCAGATATTTACTCCCAACCGTGAACAGAAACTGCTGACCCCTGTGGTTGAATAAGGTAGAAGCTGGAAGAAGCTGAGAAGGGGGATGACCCTATAAGACAGCAGTCTCAACTAACCTTGATTTCCAAGATCTCTTAGACACTGGGCCACCAACCAGGTAGCATACACCAGCTGATATGAGTGCCCAACACATATACAGCAGAGGACTGCTGGGTCTGAACTCATTCAAAAAAGATGCACCTAACCCTCAAGAGACTGGAGGTTCCAGGGAGTGGGAAGGTCTGGTGGAGTAGGTGTTGGGGTTGGGGACATCCTCCTGGAGATGGAGGGAGGAGGTATGAAATGTGGAACAGTCAGAGGGTGAACTGGGAGGGGGATAAAATCTGGACTGTAAAAAAAATGTTTAACTAAAATAAAAGTTAGTTCACTGTCAACCCTAGGACTTAGTTTAATCTCCATTGCCAACATGGTGTGAGGAGAGAAGTGAGTCCTGCCAATCTACACACATACACACACGCACATACAGAGAGAGAGAGAGAGAGAGAGAGAGAGAGAGAGAGGAGAGAGGAGAGGAAGAGGAAGCTGGGCAGTGGTGGCACACACCTTTAATCCCAGCACTTGGGAGGCTGAGGCAGGTGGATTTCTGAGTTTGAGGCCAGCCTGTCTCCAGAGTTAGTCCCAGGACAACTTCGACTTCACAGAGAAACCCTGTCTAGAAAAAAAACAAAAAACAAAAACAAAACAAAAGAAAAAAGAAAAACACAACATAAAAGAGAGAGAGAGATTTAAATTTTAAATAAACATATGAAACTTGAATGACATCAAATTACTATTTTCTATAACTTTCTATTGATTTGAGTTTCCTTTCTTTATTAAAGAATTTAATCAAATAAAATTGCATAGTGATACACAAAAAAGTTTTCATTTTTAAAATTTTGTTTTATGAATCAAATATCTTTATCATATTGAGTATTTTAAGAATCAAATAAACACATCAAGATATTTCATGTTTCTTTTTATATTCATATATATCCCTTTGTACCCTAAAATATTAACTCATCTTGAATAACATTCATAACACAGGATCCTATCTCTAATGCTTGAGTACAAAATATTCTTTGGAAATTAAACATAGTAAAAGAGCACAAAATACTAAAGAGTGAATCATAAAGAAATATATTCAAAAGCCTTTTATTGCTACCATCTGACATATACTGAGAGTATTCAAAATGCATTATATAACTGCATAACTTCTCTAACAATCAGTTTACTTAAAACAGATTAGTCTATGTTTCTGTAAGTGAATTTTACAAATCTCAATATAGGAAAAACTTTTTGAAGTTAAACATTAAGAAAATGCTAATTTCATGCACAGGGAGAAAAATTATCAATAATGATTTTTCCATGAAGTTTCCAGAGTACACTTTTTATATTTTTCAAATGTTAATGTTCATCAAACATAATAATTATTTTACAATACATTTCATTTACATTTATATATCTATTTCAAAATATAACAGATAATATACCACAAAACAGGAATATTATCCTTTAGGCTCATCTACACATCAATTTAATGTTAACTTTTAGTGGGAATTTATAGTACTTTTTTTATGATTTTTTATGGAATTTTTTACATTCAGATGTTCTCACCACCTTCGAATACTATCTTCCCCTCTATCTCTATGTCAACTTATTAAAGATGTCAGAGTCCTCTATACACCTCAGTTTTCCTAATTCTTTGCCATCCTTTAATTGATATCTGAGCATTGAGATCTATTCTTCATAGGAAATGTGTTTATCTGCCCCAGTAAAATCTCCCAGTACATCTGTTACTATTAGTGATTACTTCCCATCAGAAGGAAAACACCAAACATGAGAATTCACAGCTACGTTTGTCTTTTTAAACTACAAATATGTATCAACACAGTTCATATATTTGTACTTCTGATCTTTATTACTACTTACAGAAGTGTCACTAATGATAAGTGCTATTATTTTCCCAATGACGTATGGGATCACATAGGATACATTAGAAATAAGATTCCTTCTGACCTGATACCCAGGAATAATAATGTGAAGCAACATATCAAAGTGTGTACAGTGTACTTTGGCTAGCAAAAGAAAAATGTATTCTTAAAATTCCAAAGAGGTAAAAAAAGAAATAAAAGACGGGAGGAGAGTCAGAGACAGAAAAGCACAGGAAACCTCAGTTCATGAAACATAGAAGTCCCATCACTTTGAAAGGTGAATCATTTCAACACTCCTTCTCTCATGATCTGCAACCAACACTGGTATCTCACACTTGAGATCTGAGAACTATGTAGACATAATGAGAACAGCTTCTTATTCACTAGAATAATTCTCCTATAATTTCTATAATGTTATATTATTTATTTATTTAATGTTATATTTATAGGAAAATTGACCACCTATCTGAGAGTGATCATGAACCTAATCAGTAACTGGCATATGCACAAGTGGACCAAATTAGTACCCTGGTAACATAATTTGAAGCCTGGATTGTTGTTTTACATTTACATTGTTCATGATGACAGGAGAGGCTTATTGAGAGACTATATTTAAAAGCAATGTGTATGTATATTCACAATATATTTGTAATATTATGCACATAATCATGTATACTAGACACACACAAATTTCAAGGTATAAATGTATGTCCAAAAGATAGAGACCTTAATTAAATAACTTTTTCATGAAGGCCTTTAGAATGCATGCTCATATTGGAATCTTTGACAGATATTGAAGACAGGCAGCCTCTTCATATTGATCTTTTAAGAGTGGGGAGAACTGTGAATTCAAAACATACTAAGACACCTTGTGCAATGCCATCTTTCAATATCTGAAATACACAAGGAGGCAAAACATAGAATCTAGTCTCTATCACTGTCCAGTTTGTGACCTGGAGACCAATGTACTAAAGCCAAAATAAACTGTGACACATTTGAAAGAATTAGAGATTGATATGGTAATTAATTTTCAGTACTTCCTAATGCAACAGGAAAAACAGGACAGAATCCCACAGTTGTGTACACAGATATATATTTTTAATTCATGACACTGAAGCAGGAAATAAACTTAATAATTTACCTAAAATTGATAACATAATAAAGACTTACCTAAAATCAAGGACGTAATTATAAAAATTTTCTTCTATAGGTTTGTCAATTGTTAAAAGAACAAAACTGCAGTCATTTAGCAAATCTCCATCATTATCTTCATTATTCTGTATCCTCCAAAAACAACTGAGTTCAGTCAAACTGTATAAGATGAGAGAAAACATCAGGAACAAGAAGGAAATAGTGAAAGCACACAGCTTCTTCATGTCTGCTAGGATCTAAGATAGAGCAGTTGTGAAATCTGTTTCTTACACAGACAAACATCACACACACATTCACACCTATGTGTCTATTTTAAGGCTATTGTTGTCTGAAAATCCACTTAATTATATTTTACAGTTCCTTTCCATTCACTCTGTGCCATTCACCCTGGATACAGCTGAAAAAATCTGGCCTGAAGTTCTGCATCTGAGGTCTAAAAACTTTTGATCAAAACATTTCTAAAAACATGTCGTAAAGATCATGTTCTCCATCCTCAGGTGTCATGATTTCATAACTATCTATGACATTCACTCAAGGGAAGATTTCCTGAGCAGCTAGGCCATACCATGAGTTAACAGATATGTATGAACACAATTGGCAATCATGATGATGGAATTTATCAGAATTTCCATAGTAAGACAAGAGTTCAGAATTCATAATGGTCCCATGTTATTAAGACTTTGAGTTGAATTCTGGGAAATTATGTCTTCCATTGCTTAGTCTAGGGAAGGACAGTCTGACATACAACATTGAGCCAGGAGTTAAGCATTCTCTCTGTTGTACACATAGTATTGCATGCTAGTCTGTTCACAAAATCCCTCAAATGTCCCATGATTTCTGTCATCTGGAGAACCAGTCATCATGCTAAATCCAATAATGTCTGAAATTACACAGGTACAACACCCATCCTGTCCAGCATCAGTAACTATGCAGACATTCATTTCATTGAGTTATAATTCTGGTCTCTTGCCTGATTTTCAGTCTCTAATAATCAGGATCTTTTTATGTAGTATTTCTTCGGTTGAAGTTTCTTCACACCTTATTGAGATGATTGTGAACAATTTCACACATTTTACTCAAATGAAATGAGAGAATTTGATGTGTAATTTTTGAACTACTTATAATGACCATACTGAATTCTCCACCCCCCAAAATGAAGTGAAGTCTTTAACTCCAACTATCCATCATCACTGAATAATTTTCTGGATGGTTGGTACTTCATGGGGTTATAATAGAATCTTTTTAAAAATTTATTTATCATTTCATTTGTTTGCATTTCAAATGTTATCCTCCTTTCCAGTCTCCCTTCCATGAACCTCCCACCCCATTCCCTTTCCCTTTGCTTGTAAGAAGGTGCTCCCCCACCCACCTACCCACTCCTGCCTCACCACTCTAGCATCCCCCTATTCTGGGACAAGAAGCCTCCACAAAACCAAGTGCCTCCCCTCTCACTGATGACAGACAAGGCAGTCCTCTGCAACATATGTAGCAGGAGTCATGGACTGGCTCATATATATGCTTTGGTTGGTTGTTCAGTCCCTGGGAGCCTCTGTAGGATCTAGTTAATTGATACTGATGTTCTTCCCATGGGATTGCAATCCCCTTCACTTCCTTCAGCCCTTCCCCTAACGATTCCTTTGGCATCCCTGGGCTCAGTCCAATGTTTGGGTGTATCTGCCTCTGTCTTAGTCAGGTCCTGGCAGATCCTCTCAGAGGACAGCTATACAAGGCTCCTGACTGCAAGCACATCTTGACATCAGTGATAGTGTCAGAGTTTGGTGTCTGTGGATAGAATGGATCACACAGTGGGGTGTTCTCTGGATGACCTTTCCTTCAACCTCTGCTCCATATTTGTCCCTACCTTTCCTCTGGACAGGAACGATTCTGGTTTAAAAATTTTGAAATGTTTGAGTGACCTCATCCTCTACTGGGGAACATTTTTACCTACTGGAGATGGTCTCTTCAGGTTCTATCTTCCTGCGGTTGGATATTTTGGCTAACATCATGCCTATTGGTTCCTGAGAGCCTCTTGAATGCCTTCCATTTGAGACTTTGTATTGGTTCCCCATGTTCCCCACCATTTACTGCTACTTATTTCTACTCCTTCTCCTGGCCCTTGGATTGGTCTCTTGTCTCTTCCCATACCTGGTCCCTCCCTGTCTCTGCCTCCTGTGATTATTTTGTTTCCCCTACTAAGTAGGATTGCAGTAACCACACTTGGGCCTTCCTTCTCAGTAAGCTTCATATGAGCTGTGAGTTGTATCACGGGTATTCTGAACTTTTTGGCTAATATCCACTTATCAGTGAGTATATGCCATGTAAGTCCTTTTGTGTCTGGGTTACTGTGGGACAAACCGGTGGGCCACAACAGCAGGCCCCAGGCCTACGCAGCAGCGGCCCAGGACCTGTGAGGTGGAGGCTGCCTGGAGGCTTCCAGGCAGCGGGTCTCACATACTGGAGAAAGGTCCCAGGTTCCAGTGGCTGGAGGCTTTGGAGGCAGCGGCAGGCCAGGCAAGCCCCAATGATACGAGGAAGTCCTTGGTTCCAAAAGGGTTTATTGTCTTGGAGGATGGTAGATGGATCTGGATGTACCCCCCCAAACTCAGGGCAGACCTGAGTTAAGTAGGGAGGGAGAAAGGGGAGGTTCTGGGGAGGAATGGTTAATTGGCTCCGCCCTCTGACCTTCATTAGTATGTAAATCTCTAGGGCTGAGGCCTGTAGTTACACCCTCTACCTGTGCACTTTGGGAGGGGCTGTAATGGCCTACGTGACTGAACAATGTAGGTCCATGGAGACTGGACTGCTTGTTAGGACTCTGAGTTCTGGGGACGTGGCTGAACTCCTTCTGTTTCTCCCTTGGAGTCTCGGGGTTCTAGGCCTATGCCCAGCCAAGAACCAGGATACCCTTACGCAGTCCCACATCTCCTCCCCTTTACATTTTTAAAAAAGGGGGGTCACTGTGTCATCTGTGGTAGAAATTTTGCATGAAGTTAAAAGAAAGCACTATTTAGGCCAGAGGGGTTAGCACAATTAAGTCACAGGGTAAGGGGAGTTGAGGTTGGGGTTGGGAAGGAAGGGGAATTGAGGGTGGGTTGGGAAGGTAAAGGATCACTGAATCAATTGAATACAGGTGATACAGTTTGAGGGTAATAACACCTGACTAATTTAGATAAACATTAAGTTTTCCTCACTAACATGTAACTTTAGCTATTTGACTTTGGCAAAAGAGTTCATCTGTAGCTGGAAGATCTGGATCTGTCTTCTGTAGGATTTAGCTTTGGAGTCTTCAGTTAAGCAGTGTAGCTGGAAGAAGACAGCTTGGCCTCCTAGGCAGGTTCCAGGAGGTGGCGTTGTGTCTGGATCTCAGCATGTCTCTGGAGTCTGCAGTCTGACAAGATGGCTGAGGAGAAGGCAGCTTAGAATCTCAGGCAGGTTTCAGAAGATGGTGTCTCCACTGGACTTGTGGGAGCACCTATTAGGATAATCAAAACAGGAAAGCAGCACCCCGGCATGGGGATTTCTGCAAAGGCTGAATATTAAGCATTAAGTCACTTGGGAACAAGCACATCACGGTCTGTCGTTAAGATCCTGGAAAGGCAAAGGTGTTTGAGGAAATTTATCTTAGAAGGCACTTGTGAGTAAGAAAAAGCGAAAAAATTTTGGGTTGAAAAGCACAAACACTGTTGTTTTAGGTCTTCCTGTTGGGAAGAAAAGGCATTAATGGCGGGTTTAGAAGCAGTAGGGGAGGGGCCTGCTCTGCCATGTTGTGGCTGGACTGCCACGTGCTGGCTGGGTGCTCTAGCAGAGAGGCCAGGGTATTCCCCATTTGTTTTTCTTAGAAGTTAAAGGCCAACCTTGAAGAAAAACTTAGAGGCTTGATAGGAGAGTCAGAAAGAGTGAGGTTCTTTGTGAGAGACTGAGTTATGGGAGAGAGACACGTGGAAGCTGGCGTGTAGCTGGCAGCTCCTGGGAGAAGCTGGGAGTTGGCGTGCAGTTTCTCCAGGTTCAGCCTGCTGCTATTTCTTTAGGGGTTATGGGAGTCTTTAGATGGTTTATTTGCTCCTCATTTAACTTTTGTACCTGGTATCTGTCTAGAAAATTGTCCATTTCATCCAGATTTTCCTTTGTTGAATATAGGCCTTTGTAGTAGGATCTGATGATTTTTTGAATTTCCTCAGTTTCTGTTGTTATGTCTCCCTTTTCAGCTCTGATTTCATTAATTTCGATACTGTCTCTGTGCCCTCTGGTTAATCTGGCTAAGGGTTTATCTATCTTGTTGATTTTCTCAAAGAACCAACTCCTGGTTTTGTTGATATTTTGTACAGTTCTTTCTGTTTCTGCTGGGTTGATTTCAGCCCTGAGTTTGATTATTTCCTGACATCTACTCCTCTTGGGTGTATTTGCTTCTTTTTGTTCTAAAGGTTTCATGTGTGCTGTCAAGTTGTTAATGTGTGCTCTCTCCAATTTCTTTTTGTAGGCACTTAGAGCTATGAGTTTTCCTCTTTTCACTGCTTTCACGGAGTCCCACAAGTTCTGGTATGATGTGTCCTTATTTTCATTAAATTCTCAAAAACAAAAAAACAGGTGTGGTAGTATATACTTATAATCCCAGTGCTTGGGTACCAGAGACAGGAAGCTTACTGACAAGGCAATGACTCAAAATAAAAAACAAACAAAACAAAACTCCTAAGTAATAACTTAAGTTATGGTTGATCTCTGATCTCCACATATATGACCACACACAAAGACACACAAACACATACACACATACGAAGTTCATGAAACATTTGCATGGAGAATATAAGCTCCATGTTACCCAATGTAGTATTTAGGTTTCTTTAGAGTAACAGAACTAATACAATGAATCTCCTTTCCATATATACACATATATACATACATACATACATACAGATATATATACACATATACACAAACATATATACATATCTATACACATATATGTACACATATGTGTATATATATATATTATATATATATATATATATATATACACACACACACACACATAATACGTGTATATCTATATATGACATTTGAACAATTAGTGATCAGTAGGGGAGGAGGGCTCAGCACATTTGGGGTGATGTTATCCCTGGGCTGGTAGACCTGGTTTCTATAAGAAGGCAAGCTGAGCAAGCCAGGTAAACCAAGCCAGCAAGCAGTACCTCACTGTGACTTCTGCATCAGCTGCTGTCTCAAGGATCCTGATGGTGTTTTTGTCCTGACTTCCTTCAGTAATCAACAAGCAACAATATGGAAGTGTAAGCTAAATAAACTTTTTTCTCCCCAACTTTCTTTTTTGTCAAGGTGTTTTATCACAGCAATAAAAACCTTAGCTAAGATAAATCCCCTTGTGGGACAGCAGAAGGAAAGTTTGCCAAGATGAGAAACTTGCAGCCCACACTTGGTTCCTGCTTGTACTTCAGGATCTTCAGGCTTAGGAAGCTTTTTGCTAATACTGTTCTCCTTCTATCCCTCCTTTAAGTTTGTTAACCATATGTGTAACATATGCTCAATACTCAATACTCTTTTGAATGGTTTTCTTCTATGTGTTATTTAAAAATGATTATTGCCGGGCGGTGGTGGCACACGCCTTTAATCCCAGCACATAGGAGGCAGAGGCAGGTGGATTTCTGAGTTCGAGGCCAGCCTGGTCTACAGAGTGAGTTTCAGGACAGCCAGGGCTGTACAGAGAAACCCTGTCTCAAAACAAACAAACAAACAAAAAAAGATTATTGATGAATCAGGATAAGATAGGGTAAATAGCTCCTACTCTCCTCTTCTTGTTAGTTCCAGCTAAAACCCTAGAAAAGGTATGAAACAACCAAAGACTAAATCTAAAAAAAGGCAGTGAACTGGCTCAGAATCTCAGGACTCAGCACAACTCAACAACTGTTTTATTTTTCCATTCTTATATATTCTAGTTTTTATATAAAAATTTTTAATTTGCAAGAAAGGAAGAAAGAAGGGAAGGAGGTATATCTCTGGAGAATGAAAACCCTTTGATGCTACATGACCTGGTTCGGAAGAACTGTCTGAAAGAAATTGCATTCTGTATGCTGGCTGTTTCAGCTGTAAAGAGGTTATGGTGGAACCATAGAAAGATACCTACCCCACACTGAATAAAGAACATAGAGCAACTTCTCTCTACATAAAGAATTAGGAAGATTCTGAAGTGGAGAGAGTTTGAGGAAAAGATCCAACCTGGGGGTTAAGCCATGGCCATGCATTAGAATAGTTCATACATCAAACTAAGATTCATATTTCTAATCTAAGTTGTTAAGTAGGAATAAGAGTCATAGTATAATATTTAAAATGCCCAAAGTATAACTCAGAGTTGCTCACCTTTGTAAAGAATAAGGAAAATTTCAACTTGATTGACAGAAGACAATTCTCTAACACTAGTGCCAAGATGACACAGTTGTTTCAATAATCTGACAAAAAATGTTAAAGCATCTGTTATAAAAAAAAAAAAACCTTCCAAACAGTAGTATGAATACTCATGAAATCAATTAAAAATAGAAATTATGAGAACAAAATGAACACATTAAAACAGAAAAATACAGCATTTATATCTAGACAACAATCCCAACTTGCTGAATAGACTCAATAAAAGCAAAAATGAGCCGGGTGGTGGTGGCGCACGCCTTTAATCCCAGCACTTGGGAGGCAGAGGCAGGCGGATTTCTGAGTTCGAGGCCAGCCTGGTCTACAGAGTGAGTTCCAGGACAGCCCAAGCTGCACAGAGAAACCCTGTCTCGAAAACCAAAAAAAAAAAAAAAAAAAAAAAAAAAGCAAAAATGATTGGAGAGATTGTGAAGCAAAACTAATCCGTGGAAACAAAGGAGAAGGGTGTTTTAATAGAGTCTCATGGACTACAAAACATTAAAAGTCTAAAATTTGTGGAGTTCCAGGGGAAAAGAAAAAGACTGAAAGGCTAGAAGAAAATGGAGAAAATAATGATGAAAACTCCTCAAATCTTGTAAAAGACATAAATGTAATACATTCAAGCTCAGCACACCGCAGCAGGATAAACCTCTAAAAAAATCTATCTCCATGTACATCATAATCAATTTCCCAGAAAATTAAAGGCCAGAAAAATCCCGAGGAATATTAGGAGAGAAGTAGTTCATGACTTACAGTCAGTGATGATGAATGACATCAGGAGCACAAACAGCAGTAAGTGGTGCCACATGCTTCAACAATGAAAAAATGCTAATCATAATCTTTTGTAAAACAAAACATCCTTGAGGATATTCTCAGATCAATGGATATTTAAGATTAAGAAACTCAATAATAGAGGTAAAGGAATAACAGAAGCCTTCTAGGAAAGGTAATGGCAGGCAAGTGAGTTTCTTGGAGATGGCCCACCCTTTTGCATGGCTGCAATGAGTGCACTCTGGTGAGGCACAGCTCCAGAGACTTTGTCTCATGACTGCTTCTCACTGCAGATGTGCTCTTCCTGCCATTACTACATAGCCTAATGATTCCTGGGCATCAGCCCAGGCTACTGGACAAATTTCCTGTAGATCAAGATGAACTTTCATAAATTAATGTTGTTTAGATGAGTTAGTGACTTTATAGAATTTCCGATTATATTCAAATAATTTTAGGAAGAAAGTTTAAGGAGAAGGTTTTGGTTGTTTTGCCAGAAAGATGTAATAAAGTTAGAATCAAGAATAGAATATGTCCCATCCTCATAGAATAGTAAGTAAAGGCTAAATAATATAAAATGAGCTTTTACAAATTTCACTATGAAGAGAAATAGACTTAGGACAAATTTGTGGTCAAGGAAAAACATTCTAGGTCTCATCCAAGGACGAGGTCATAGGTGTGCATTGTGATAAAGCAAGGGCACATGAAACAGTTACTTTGAACTTATAATGAACTTATATAATGAAACACTGCTTCAAACTTACTACCCACATCCTTCTGTAACTACTCCTTTATGTAACATTTTATCTATGAGGTAATTTTATAAAGAACTTTTTTCTAAGAAATTACAAAAATGCTAAGAGAAAAAATAAAGTGTGGTTATTTGGACCCTGCTCCATCCACCAAGTGTGTGTGTGTATGTGTGTGTTTGTAGAATGTCTATAAGTATGTGCATACATATGTATGTAGCTATATGTGTGTGTATAAGCATACATGTGCACTTGTGAAATTGTTGAAACGATTGGTTGGACCAGGTCAGTCTCTCTCTCTCTCTCTCTCTCTCTCTCTCTCTCTCTCTCTCTCTCTCTCTCTCTTTCTCTCTTGCTCTCTCTTTCTGACTTTGTTTTGCTCTCTCTTTCTCTCTCTCTTCTTTGTTTCTCTCTCTCTCTCTCTCTCTCTCTCTTTCTTTCTTTCTTCCTTTCTTTCTTCATATTTCTCTGTGAAATTGCCAAGATTCATCACCCTTTGGCCCCAGAAGAAAAAGAGATCATTAAATTTCCAGAAGCCCCCCAGAGTAGTGAGACTTAAATTGTCAGAAGCCATCAGCTTCACACCCATTGAACAGTAAGAGAGAGTTAAAGGCCAGAGGCCATCAGTTTTGGGCCTTGGTTGGATGCTGTGCCCATCTCAGTACCTGACCTTGTTGGAGCAGTAGCCTGGCAAAAGAAATATTAACCAGGCATGGTAGTATACACCTTTAATCTTGTAGTCTTACTATGCATCTTTGGCTGTCTTTGAATACACTATGTAGACCAGGCCAGCCTCACAGAGATCTGCCTGCCCCTATCTCCTGAGTTCTGGGCCCAAACCATCACACCTGCAATTCTCCACTTGTTAAAGTGACAGTTTGACATGGCTAACATTTGAAAGCAAAAATTTTAACAATACTGTGGCTTTCAGTGTATTTGGAGATAATATTTAAGACAATTACAAATGGTAGAGCTAAGGTTTTATGTTCCTTTTAAAATGGTAAAGTACTCAGACTAGGAGACACAGATGAGAAATAAAACTGTAGAAACAATATAGTGAAAAACAATATAGATAAGGTGAAAAAATATAAAACATTCAAACAATTCACAGGTAGATAAAAAATGGAAACCAAAAGACAAAAAAAAAAAAAAAAAAAAAAAAAAGAATGTGAAAGTAATGAAGTGTCAGGCATAACTTCTGCTATTAATAATTACATGGTATGTAATATAGTCTAAACAAGGATTAGACAAAGATGGTAGGAATGGACTTTAAAAACCCAATTATAATGCAGTTTACAAGAAAATAATTTTGAACATAGTGTTCTTGGTAGGTTAAGAAGTAAAAGATAGGCCACTCTGGCATGATTTAAGAAAGATTTGAATAGCTCAGATAAAGGGGATGTTAGAGCAAAAACTTATAGGCATAAGAGACGTCAAAGGACATAACCTACATAAGGTCACCAAATGATAGTGCTTCCAAATGCAGGGGATAAAGGAAATGGAGCCTAAATATGAACTAAGCAAACTTGTGTTACTGATGCTTCCACAGCTCTCTAAGTATCTCATATAACTGGACATATAATCAACAAGGACACAGAAGAACTGCAGCACCAACAGACCCTCCTGACATGTGTGGATCACTGTGTGATACAACAGCGGAACACATCATTTTTCAAGTACATTGGAACATTGGACAATTTAGGCAGTAGGGCCGAAAAGGTGACAAAGCACTTCTGCTGAGGTAGTTGAAGGCTCCTGGAGAAAAACAAACTCATTTATTGAATGAGGACAATAACTTTCAAATACATGACTACTAGAAATCTGTTGTGTGTTTGCCATTCTCAGAAACATCTGGCTCTTGCTGCATCTTTCCTGCTGAGTTTCTCCAGTGCCTTGCTGTGTTAAGGAATCAGGGTCTCCATTTTTTCTATCACCAGACCCTTTCCTCTTGTGGCTTGCTGGGGTGGTTTGAGTGCCACTGTTCTGTCAGTGACCACAACTTGTTTTCGTAGAACTTTTAAATTTTCATTCCAACAACAGTCACATGGAACTCTTCTTGTCAGTATGTTTATTTTTGTGCATGCCCTTTGTAACAAAATTTGCATTCATCTACATCCTTTGAGGTGCTAGAGAACAAGAGACATTTTATTCCTCATTTTAAAAATAATTTCCAGGCCTAGAAATAATAAGTCTGGAATAGTGTTTAGCTACTTGACTGATGTTTACTAAAGTGTATGCTAAATTGAATTGAGGAACGCAAATATGATCCTCATTTTAAAATCCCAGTATACCAGTAATATTGCATTACCAGAAGTGATGGGTAATGTCTGTTTGCCTTTGTCCAGATTCCTCTAGCCTTAAGTACATGTCCACTCTATGCCTCAAGCAATCAGGAAAAGAAAAGAGAGGTGTTATGCTCTGTTTGGCCAGGTGGTGTCAGAATGGAATCATTAATTAGAAGAGGGTAAGCTTGGGAGAGGGGTCAGTACAGACTGAGGAAACAACTCCTGGGACAGAGGTTTCCACAGACTTTCACCTCTGGGACAAGATGCTTTGCCACTGTGTTCACAGCATGACAAGATCTCCAAATTTTTACGTGGAGTAAAAGAAACATTTTCCCATAGCTCTTACACTTTTTTTCTGATCTCACATTCGGTTTGTGTTTGAAGGCTATTCTACTTTGGTAATACAGTCTCCTTTATTAATCTCTTCTTGCTGTTTTCTATGGAATCCATTCCCTAAGTTACTAGTTTCAGATATTGTATTTCCAAGTTCTTGTATGCATATTTGTTTTTTTTTTAAGATTCCAATAGTTAAAATTCTTAATTTTGTCTGTACATTTTCCTATCTTCTTTTGATTATTGAATGTTGTTGTGAACAATGACACCTCAGGTTCTATATAGGGCCCTCTTTCAGTTCTCTGGGTTATAAACCTTGGAATGGAATTTCTGTGTCATATGTCAGTACTTATCCCATGTTCCGATGCTCCACCAAGATTTCAGGATGGGTGTTAGTGGATCTGAATTTCCTTCTCAATATCTCTCCTTCTCTCTTGGAGCCTTACCTCAGCAAATCACTGATACTTGAGTCCTTGAATCACGCTCTGTTTCAAAGAGCTCCAAATCTAGGGCAATGCTGGGTGCAGTTATATCTCCAATCGAGTCTGGAATGATTTCTGTCCTACTTGAGTTTGAGCCATATTTATTTAATATGCCATTCTTCTCTTCTTTCATGGTCTGTAATAAGACTTGTACTTAAAAGCCATGTTGTACTTATGCAGAGGGATAGGATACTATCAAAACCCCGTTCAAAGGAAAGGAACATTCAGGTGTTCTCCATGCCCAGCAGTATTTTTTCTTTAGTAGTCTGTACTTATGAAAGATCACTAGTCTTCCCAACAAGTCTTCTTGTTTTCCAGTCTTTCTTGTTACAAGGGACTAGCTACCTCATTCTTAGAAAATGAAAGGAAGGATGAAAAGCAAAGAGAGGCTAGAGAGAAGGCTCAGTGGTGAAGAGCTCTTGCTAGCTTTTCTGGAGTACTGGAGTTTACTTCCCAGCACCTACATCAAATGGCTTACAACTGCCTGCAATTGCAGCCCCTAATGATTTGACACCTTCTTCTGGACACAGCAGGGAACCACAGTCATCTGCATATACCACTTCTTGTGCATTACCACAAACACAGAGAATCCAAAATAAACAAAGAAAAAACATTTTTATTTTATTTATTTATTTATTTTTGGGTTTCCAGACAGGGTTTCTCTGTGTAGTCCTGGCTGTCCTGGAACTCACTCTATAGAACAGGCTGGCCTCGAACTCAGAAATCCGCCTGCCTCTGCCTCCCAAGTGCTGGGATTAAAGGCTTGGGCCACCACCGCCTGGCGGGAAGCAACTTTGAATATGCAGAAACTCACAAGAGTTTCCAGGCAAGGCTTTCTTATGCTGAGCTTGCTGTAGTTCCTTTAGTTGTCAAGTCCTGTATTGCCCCTGTCTCCACTTCCAGCATAGGCTTGTGCTCCTCAAACAACTCCTTTCCATTCCTTAAGGGTTTAGAGCTGAAGTCATGCCTACCTCTCCATCATGCTTAGAGCAGGAACTCAGAAGCCACGTTTGTAACATTAGAGACGAAGTTCAGGAAGTGAGAACCAACCTTGACAAAACACCTGCAGCAAGTCAGGGACATATCAGGTGCTTTTCTTCCCAGGGATCCTTTGTCCCCTGATAACTGAAATGGCTCATAGTCACCAGCTATTAGACCATCAAAGTGACTTTAAAGTATTTTCTCTGTCTGTACAGTGGTAGATTTTACAATTCCTTTATGGTTCATGTTTAGCCTCAATGAGAAAAATATCTTTTGACCACTGGCTCTGGGGTCATGTCCTGAACTTTCTGGATGGGTGCATTTCCATGAGACTACCAGTGTTAAGATATGGAAGGAGACACAGCACACAGCTCATATGTGCTCTTGTTGTACCTATGGGACCTTGGGACATAGTCCAAGGTTTTACAGATTCCAGGTAATTTTAGATGTGCATTTGTATTTTACTATTAACTTCAACATTACTATGGGAGTTTATTTTTAATTATCACTACTTTCCATCGTGTGTTTGATACTGTCTTTGTGATCATGTATATTCTATGGAAAGCTGAGGATTGCCACTGGCTCTGTAGAATGTTCAGTACAGTGGAGATGTGAGAACACAGAGTCTTTGTTGACAACAGGCAAGCAACATAGGCATGTCTGACTGAGTCTAGTGAACTGTCCTTGGTGTATTCACACAGCAAATGGAACTAAAACTTGATTTGGCTCTGAAAAGAATTTAAAGGAGCTCATAACATTTCATAACAAAAATAAACATACAATAAAATCTTATCGCTCAGGGGATTTTAAAAAACAAATGTTCAGAATTATATCAGTATATTATCTGGAATATCCAGAAATGCAATGGTGATTAAAAAGAAGGCTCTGGTGTTGGGCCTTTAGCACTTGGATGGTGGTGCCCTGGGTGTGGCTTCCCACATCATCCTCCTCTGAGCACACTGAAACCTTTCAGTTTCATGAGTTCACACACCTCTTTTCATAGGGCATCTATTACTTTTGTCTTTCCACGTGGGCTTCAGGTATGAGAATGTTCACCTGCCTGGCTCCTCCATGTCTCTCACAGTCTTTTCTGGTCTTTCATTACATTTTCTGTCGAGGTCTCTTTATTTTGGTAACCCAGTCTCCTTCACTTATTTCTTCTTCTTCCTCATGTTCTATTAAATCCATTCCATGAGTTCCTAATTTCAGATATTGTAGTTTCTGATTCTTGTGTGTACATTTGTGTATGTATGTTTTTAAAAGACTCCAATAGTTAAAACCCCCATTTTTCATGTTTCCCTATTATCTTTCAAAAATTAAAATTATTTAAGTCCCTTTCTGAATTGTCTGTGGATGTCTTTCTATTGCCTATTTGTCTTTGGGGTCTTAGTTATTTGATATTTTTCAAAACGTGCCACCTGACACATCACAAAATTTCCTGTAGTTGAAGTTGAATTTAAGAAACTACAGCTCCAGTGGAAGAACAACACAGGCTAGCCTGACCACCCAGTTCTCCTAGAGAGTAGACCAACAACCAAGGAGTGAACCAAAATGATCTTTGGCTCCAGATACATTTGTATCAGAGGATGGCCTTGCCAGACAGCAAGGAGAGGGGAGGCTCTTGGTTTCGAGGATGTTTGATGCCCCAGAGTAGGAGGATGCTGGAATTGTGAGGCGGGAGAGTTTGTTTAGGTTGTGGAGCACTCTCACAAGGGTGGAGAGGTGAGGTACTGGGGAGGGTAGGTGTGGGTTCACCATCATGGAGGCAGGAGGAGGGGGGAAGGGACGGGGAGTTCCTGGGAGGGAGGGGGAAAGAGGGTAAGGGGAAAACATCTGAAATGTAAATAAAAGTTCCAATAAAAAAATTATTAAAAAAAAAAAGATGAAAGGGAGGGGGGAAAGAGGGTAAGGGGAAAACATCTGAAATGTAAATACAAGTTCCAATAAAAAAATTATTAAAATAAAAAAAAAAGATGAAAGGGAGGGGGGAAAGACTATGTGGGATGGGATAATGGAGGAGTAGAAACCAGGAAGTGAAATATCATGCAATGGAGGATGCGTAGAGGGTATAACAGGGAAGTGTAATATCATTTGTGATGTAAACAAATGGAATGATTAATAAAAAAAAAAAAAAAAAAAAAAAAGAAACTGCACTTAGGTGGTTGGCGAGATGGATAAGTGGTTAAGAGCACTGACTGCTCTTTCTGATATCTAGAGTTCAATTCTCAGCAACCACATGGTGGCTTGCAACCATCTGTAATGGGATCCGATGCCTTCTTTTGGTGTGTCTGAAAATGGTGACAGTGAAGTCACTTATGTAAAATAAATAAATCTTAATGAAAACACTGTTAAAATATAGACAAAGAAGTTACTCTGCATAGCTTTCTTCATGGAGTGATACCTGCAGGGACCAAAGTTGGGAAATGTGAGGTTTGAAGGCATTGGAGGTGAGTTCAGCTAGAGCTTGAGAAGAGCCATCCACAGGAAACAGAGGGGTGTGTGACGTCTCCTCATGCAGCTGAAAGAGCACTGTGCAGTCACACTGGTCTTCCTTCTTTAACAACTCCAGGGGCCCAGGGGCTTTTCAGCTCCACGGCACCAATATACAGATCATGTGTCTCTCTTATTCCTCTTTTGCTCCTTGACTTATAAATTTGAAAATTCAAGAGTTACCAGGAAAATCATCATCTGTAGTAGGATTGACCCAGTTATCCAGGTTCTCACTGAGGACCCACTGAGCAGACACTGGTGTCTCCTGTGTGCTAGGCACATATACTCATAATTCAAAGAAGTATGTTCTAAAATATCATCTCCATTGTTTTTACAAGCACAGAACAGAGGTAGAGCTAGAGGGCTCAGTGGGAGGTATCAGGGCTCAGGTCTGAACTCAGGATATTTTTCAAACACTCCAGCATCAAAAACAACTTTTTCCCTCAGTGACTGACAGCATGGAGGGCTGCAGTACTACTCAGTTTCCCACTATACTACATATAGATTCTATAATGTACCTTTCCATTTTGCTTCCTGCAAGCTCTGTCTTACATGCTTGTTGAATTTATTTTAAATTAAATTAAAATAAATTCAATTTAAAATTTAAATTAAAATAAATTTAATTAAAAAATTTCAAAAAAGATTATTATTCTTTATATTAGAACACTGAATAATGGTCAAGATGAACTGAAATGATTCAATATTAATCAATGAAACACATAATCAGTATTAGTGATGAATGATGGTACATTTAACTTCTACTTTCTCCTTGCATCAAAATTAGGGAATTTGATATTGATTCTGATATACATTTTAGAAAAATTGTAGGACTTTCAATAACTACTGAGTGCATATATCTTTCTCAGAAGATAAGTGAAGTTCAGCTATGTAGCAATGTGTTTGTATCTGGGAGCATAAGGAAATTGCTGTGGTCACAGTGTGGTTGCATAGTCAGGTTCTGTAAGGTAGGACTTCCTCATGGTAATTCCTCCATTGATAGTGGAGTTTCATTGAGTTCAGGAAATTTGATGTGTTTAGATTTAGGCTGTGTGTCCTAGACTTATCAGAAATCTTGACAAATGTTCTGAATATTTAATTATAATTAATTTGTTAAGTGATCTCAGAGATTTTCTACTAGAGGAAATATAACAGCCCCAATGCAAATCACGGTTATATTCTGACATGTCAGAATTAGGCTTCCTGTTCTACGAATTATAAATTTCATTCTCAAGGAAATTTTCATGTCAGTTTTACTTAACTTAAAAAATATCAGAGACAAAACTATTTAGCATTATAATCACTGCCGAATAATACAGACCTCTGGAGATTAGCATTACAGCATAAAATTACATTGTTCCTCCACAATGTCAGTAGAAAAATCTGTTTTACCCACCTGTTTTCAGTGTGTCACTTGGAATATCTTCAATTATATATTTCTGCTCTCGATCTCCAGCATGGAAATAAAAAGCAGCTGAAAGTGAAAAGCCAAAACATAAAAGGATTGTCTGAATTTGCATTTCTACAACATTAGCTACTCCAAGGTCCTTTCTTTGAAATGGAGCAGATGCAAGTGACTGTTTACTAGGTGTTTGCACTTCACTGTAATTTTCTAAAATTGATTTTTGTGAGAAGTGACATTTGGTGCCTACACCCAGGCAGATATGTGCTGCAAACTCCAATGAATCATATTAATAAAACAGGTCAAATTTGAGGTATTTTCTGAGATAATGATGTCAGAGTTCCTTTCAATCTTCTTTGTTTTTAAAGATGTTGTTATAGAGTGATAGTTATTGCCAGGGCAGTCAGTTGAATGCAACAATGCAATGTATTCTGTTATAAAATTTTCCCTCATCCAAGGCTCAGGGAAAAGTGAAGAAGACCGTGGGAAAGATCTTGAGAGTCAAAGGATGAGGAAGTTGGCTGTGAACATATATCTTCTACGAATGGCATAGGTAGACTATAAAGTCTTATTAATATGACCCACAAAATATGATCTGACGAAGGATCACTGCACTGTGCATGCCAGCATGGAAGGAAAAAAGCTTGCAAAGTTTCTAGTCTATACAACCATTTACAGGAAACAGTACATCTGGGAATAGAGGAGGTTGTCAAAGCCAGGGAAGGGAACAAATATTGGCCAGGTAGTACCAAATTAGAAACCATCAGAACATAAATACATGCAATTTTACATGGTCTCTACAATGTATATTTCAAAAGGTATATATATATATACAAATAATATATACATTCAGTAATAATTAATGATATAAGAGCCCATGTGCACTTTGGAGTGCAGGGTGAGGGTACAAGTTGTATTTTGGAGACAGGAAATATAAAGAAAAAACAGTTAAATTATACCATCAAAAATAAACTACAAAATAACAGTTAAAAATTAAAGCAACAAACAATACTTTGAGGGAAATTGACACTGACCTTCAACAACTCATGTTCAGAAATAATAATGTATATGTTTGTAAGTGCCTCTTTTGTGTAATATTAAACCGAATAATCCTTAGTCACTCCTATTTTGATAAAATTTATAATGAGATCCTTCACCTAGAGTGATTTATATATTCATAGACTTCACTGACTTTATTGTGATAAAGGTCTTGTGTGTGGACTTTTTTTCACTATGAATTTTTCTCCCTGAATGAAACACATTCATTTCATAGTGAAAGGGTGTGTTTTCATATAAAGTTCTAGAGCCTTATACATTAGGCACTTTCTGAATCCCGTAGTCATTTTTATATACTGTACTCTTCTTCTTAGCATATTATCTGATATTCTGAATATCTTCATAATATATTATAAAGCTATTACAAAATCTCTGGCCTCTTTGAAGACCATCAACAATATGCAATGCTGTAACTATGCTTCACACTCTACTAACATTCTATCTTGTTTCTCTTTTTAAATCAGTGCTTTTTATTGCATCTATGATATTTCAAATTCCATCCAAGGCAATTTACCATTTAGGTGATGTTTTAGATTCTGTTGCTGTAATAAAACACCATGGTCAAAGGAACCATGTGAGAAAAGTCTTATTTCCCTATGTACCTTGGTCACAGTTAATTGAATGCAATCAAGAACTTGGATGCAGACACTCAATGAGAGCATATGGAATAATGCTGATTACTGGTTTCATGTCCATGCTTTCTACAGTTTTCTTTCTTATAACTCCCAGAACAAATGGAAGAGGCGGCACTGTCCACAAGCATTAGGGTCACCTTATATTAAGCATTAATTAGGAACATGGCTTACACATATACCTACAGGTCAAAGCGATGCTGGCCATTCATCAGTTGAGAGTCCCTATTCTCAATGTTTAGGTTCATGTATACTGAGTGAGGCTTTTTTCCACTAACACTTAGTAACTGGCATTACATTAGGGAGTGTTGTGCTGCCTTACCTTGTAAATACTAACTTTGTATATTACTTATTTTTTTTTTTTTATGATTTAGTAGTACCTTTCTTAAGACAAAGGCAAAAGATATGTTGAGTACCATCTAACATTTTAAAACTACAAAGATCCAATAAAGCAATTTTTCTTTGTATTTCTGCAGAAACTTTGACTCTGGACTAACTAAAATAACACAACACTTTGGTACAGAGATGCACCCTAGGAAGCCTACACTAGAAATCAAGATGGAAAAACTCTGCACAACAACTGTGGTAAAAACACGCGGGGGGGGGGGGTAGTGTCAGGGGGCGGCCCGGGGTCCGGGCCTCCGCGGCCCTTGGGGGCGCGGTAGAGGCAGAGTCCCGGGGACTTTTTCCATGGTCAGGTTCCCACATACTCGAGAAAGTCCAAGGTTTCAGAAGACAATGAAAGGCAATGACTGAGCCTTTGTTGCAAATAATATGGTCTTTTCATGTTCAGATTGTATATCTCTGTCAATAAAGGGAGGAGATGTTACCAACCAGATTCCACAGAGAACAAGTTGGATTAGGGTACAGATGGGAATGACCAAGTTAGGTGCCCCCTTTATCATTATCCCTCTCATTTTTCTCTCTGGAATAGTGAGCTTGAAAGCCATGACCACAGTAATTGTTCTGGCCAACACTGTAGAAACAGCCACAGTGAAATGTACTCCAATATGGTCTGCTGCAGGATGCAGGTCGCCTTGTTGGGATGCCCAATGAAGAGCAATGAACAAAGAAAACAGAAGATGAGAGCGATGAGCAGGTTGTAGCTGAGAATGCAGTTATTGGCATTCACAATGGGAGTATCCTTGTACTTAACAAAAGTGACTAGTACTAGTAATATGATGGCAGAGAAGCACAGGGCCATGCAGCCTAGAGCCATCCCCAATGGTTCTTCATAAGCCAGAAATGACACAGCTCTTTGGAGGCAGTGAGTTTGCTCTAAGTTGGCATACTTATCATCTGGACACCTCACACACTGTTCCATATCTGCTGGTGAACAACAATAAACCCTTATAAGATATCATAATTATGTAGCTATTACTTGTGTATTTGTATTATTCAGAGGATATAACAATAAATAATTTAGTGTTGAGCATCTATTCCATTCATTTTTGCTGTAGGGATCACTAACTTAAGATTGCTTTCTATAACGTTTTGCTTTGTGTTGGAACAAAACACCATCATAGGGAATGGAACAGAAAAGTTCATTTATTAAAGAAAAGGAAGAAAAATATGATGAATAATAATATGCATGAACTCTATTTAATTCCTCAAATTATAAATTCACTACTCATAGACAAGTGTAGTGTGCAGTCATAGTTATTGATGACAGTTGGTAAAATACATTATGTAGTACTTTTTTTTTTTTGAGAGTTGTACCATTTGTCTGTATCTACACATAGGCTCCAGAATATAGAATTCCTCATCCAAATACTATTTGCATAAATGAATGTTTTCATTGTTGAAGTTGTATGCCTCATAGATTTATGTATGTCCCTCTCAGTGTGGTAAGATCTCTTTCTTCCCAACCACACATCCCAAGCTATATGGCATGAAGGTTATAGATATTCATATTCATCCCTCTTTCCTTAGGTAGGCTGTGATTGATGACAAGCACTATCCCCTCTCTTGTTGCATTCTTGAAATCTTCACTCTTGTTCTAACTCTTTGACTGAAAATGCTTAATGCTTTAAGTCAATTCAGGTCTTAAAATATATTTCATTAAACTTCAACTGTGACTCTGAGTATCTGGTCATTGTCAGGGACTAAGCTGTGTGATGGAGGGAAAGACTGTAGTCTAATCATGTAGTCAAGTTTCTTTGTACAAAAAAAAAAATCAAAGAAAAATAAACATATGTATAGATTATGCCTAAAATTTTGTTCAAAAAATTTCAAACATGTATGTCAACCCAAATGTTTTCTATATAGTATAAAATCAGTAAGCATCATATTGTGAGTCAAAAGCATTGTTTGAAGAAGATATTGAAAGTTATTTGCTATGTCCAAAAGTTGACATTATTTAACTGATTAAGTTCTGAAACATGGAGATTTTAGGTCTTCAGTTTCCATCTAGGCCATATCATATTTCTAGTTTAGAATGAGAAGGTATTCAAATTCAGCAATATTACTTCTGCATGCAAGCATGTACCTGTTTCATTGGAAACCTCATTTTTTGGCACTGAACACAATCAAAGCAGCAGTCAGCTACTTCTTTCTGATGAATTTTCCTGAATCCAGCAGCGCATGTCACACTACACATGGAGGAGGAACTGAAGGCAATATATAAATATTATATAATGTATGTGTGTCTGTACTTGTGTGTGTGTAAAAAGAGTTCATGTATACATAATATGTATAATGACCCGTAGATTGATGTATACATGGGACATTAACTGATATGGCTATACATATTCCTCTGATAAACAGGATTACTGAACAGTTTTAGGCATATTATTATTTTGTATTACCCTGCAATGTACTGAAGATCATACATTTACTATGTCATGTAATATTACATATGTCACATTCAGGCTGTTGCAATTTAAAAATTTTCCTTCCAAAACTGATTAATCCAAAAGAAATATTTATGTGGCATCTGTTTCTCTCTCATGATTTATAAATAAAAATATAAGAAGACAAAGTTGTATGGAGAGAGAAAGTAGGGTAAATCAAGAAAAAATTGTTTGATGAATATTAACAAAATATGTTATATAAGACTCTCTTAACATTAATGAAGTTTTCCACAGTTTAAAAGAAAACTTTGAACCCCTTTCCCATCACCCCCATGTCCTGCTTCTATGAGAGATCTTCCCCAGCCACTCACCCACTCCTGCCTCACCACCCAGGCTGGGGCATCAAGCCTCCACAGGACCCAGTTGGGCCCCCCTCCAACTGATGTCAGATAAAGCAATCCTCCACAGAGGAGGGGAAATTGGGATGGGGGATACCATTTGAAATATAAAGAAATAAAATAACCAATAAAATATATAAATTAAAAAAAGAAAAACCTTGAATTTGGAGAAATATTTGTTAATGAATGCCTCATATACTTAATTAGTCTGTAAATAAGTTCACACAGAATCAGAAAATTCCATGGTTTATATATAGTAACAAAATTTTAATTATATATTAAAATGTAAGATGTAATTAAGATGTAAATATATATATATATATATATATATTACTATACATTTAATAAATATTTTCATATAGTGTAGGCTGAATAGGCATGTGGGTGCAGCTGAACATGGAATCCAGAACATTTGATCCTTATGACCAGATTTACATGAAGTTGAGAGTTATCAAATTTTGGTGCTTGGAACTTGAGGTCTTTTACAAGAGTAGCGACTGGTCTTAACCACAGAGCTATTACTTCAGTGCCTCATATTTTAAAATTTAGATATCCTAAAAAAATAAAAATTGTGGTATACCCACTGATGCTCTTCCCATGGCCCACTCCAAGTCTTCAGAAAAAAAGAAGCCCCTCTCACTCCTGACCCAAGTGTCCTATTAGAACAGCATTCAGAAGTTGACAACTAGATCTGTTGGAAGTTTAAGAAACAATGTGGGGAGTGTCCACATATGGCCAGGCATCAAGTAGTAGGAAAGTGGTTTAGTATAACTTGCAGAAAGTGGTTGAGGATTTTAGTCCAAGTCCCAGCTGTCAGACTCTGGGTAGCCTCACACTGCCAACTCTGGTTTTCTAAAGCTATTTTATTAAAACTGTTGACTGAGAAGCAAACAGCAAAAAGAAATGTTTTTGTGCTGCTATGATTAAACTATATTTTAAACCTTAGCTCAGGAAGTGACTTCATCTATTGATCCCATAAGCAGATTTGTAATGGGGTTACTTAGCTAATAGGGCTTTGTAGACAGATGTCCTGGAAGAAAAAGACGCCTTTTGGCAAATTCATTTTGATAGTTTCTGAAGTCTTAACCAGGCTGGGTTTTGTGATCTGCCAGCATCACACAGAGAAACTCAAGGAAGAGCATGGGAGTTAGAGCCGGGAGCACATGCCTGTGAGGGCCTACACCAGATTGAGTTGGAATTCAGAATTGCATTTGCTGCATCTTTGTGTTCAAATGCAAGGCATAAATTAGGGCTGAGTCCTCCAGGCTGCCTTGTGCAGTCCTGAAGTACTGTGTTTGCTTGTATACATTTTTTTTTTTTTTTTGAAATTAAAACACGAGCTCCCAGAATCTAAACCTCCAGCCTGAGAACAGACAGGGGCAAGCTGTCCTCTGAGAGGCTCTAACCAGCAGCTGACTCAGACAGATACAGACATCCAGAGCCAAACAGTGGATGGAGCTTGAGGACTTTTATAGAAGAATAGGTGGAAGGATTGTGGGCCCTAAGGAGATAGGAACTGCACAGGAAGATCAACAGAGTAAACCAACCTGAACCCTTGGAGCTCTCAGAGACTGAATCACCAACCGTGGAGCATACCTAGTCTACACAGATCTACCTCCATGGGCTGGACCTAGGCCTCCCTGCACATATGTTGTAAATGTGCAGCTTGGTTTTCATGTAGGTCTCAAACATCTGGAGT
The DNA here is from genome assembly GCA_021653895.1 of Mastomys natalensis. Taxonomy (NCBI): domain Eukaryota; kingdom Metazoa; phylum Chordata; class Mammalia; order Rodentia; family Muridae; genus Mastomys; species Mastomys natalensis. The sequence goes on along the minus strand of JAJTUV010002205.1, from coordinate 159,592 downwards.
GGGGGCTATCCCAAAACATGCAGCCTGTATATGGGGTATGGTCTTCTAGCTGGGTGCCTCACCTGGCCTTAATGGGAGAGGAAGCACCTAGCCTCTCAGAGACTTAAAGTGGCAGGTGGGGGATACAGGAGGAGAGGGTACTCAGAAAAGAAGAGATGGGGAAGGATTGTGGGAGGGGGTGACTGGGACGGGTTATTGTAGAGAGCCGAAGGCACAATTGCAGCATTCGCCATCACTAGATGGCGCTGACATTGTGTGTCTATTATTGGTAAACAAGTGAACTGCGCGTGAGCCAGGAGTAAGGGCGGGAATACAGCTTTCACCATTACAAGATGGCGCTGACCTCGTGTGCCCCTGCCTTGTAATCAAGCTATGTGCGCATGCGCTGAGGTAAAATGCGCGCCAAGTCACAGCCCAGCCCAGGGCGTCATCTAGGGTAATGAGTTGGCAGCCAATCAGGTATGACACGCCGCTCTGGGGTGTATATAAGTGCCAGACGGCTAGGGCTCGGTGTCTTTCCTCATTTCATGGTAATAAACAAGCTGCAGAAGGACTCTGTGTGTGTCCACGTGTGTTCGGTCTTGCTGGCGAGGCGTTGCGCAGGGCACAGGTTATAAAGTGAATAAGCAAAAAAATAAAATTAAAAAAGGAAAAAAAAAGATAGGAAAGGTATAAAGAATAATGCTACATACAAAAAAAAAAAAAAAAAAAAAATTAAAACACAAGCAGGAAAAACCTGGTTAAGTTCTCCGTAAGGCAAGTTGTAGCATGGGAGCCAAGCTCTAGGCAGGCTTGACTCAGGTCTGTACTGTAAGATTTGCAGAGGAAAGACTCCTGAGGGCTGGCTCTACATTTACATTTTATTCATAGTGCAGGTTGATCCAAGTAAGAAAATTTGAAATTAATCACAAACTCAGTAAACTTAAGAAACATACAGGGTTTGGGTTGGGGACTGGGGAAAGCAGGTATAGGAAGTGTGAGAGAAAGGTGACCCACCCAGCACACATTTCAGTTAATTGTTGTTTGCCTGGGATTATGTTTTTCATTTTTATTGGATATTTCATTTATTTACAATACAGATGTCATTCCCGTTCCCCATTTCCCCTCCCTAGTACACCCTATCCCATCAGCCCTCCTCTTTTATGCTTTTATACCATTTTGGTTACATGCATGCATTAAGCTCAGTTCTGGGTTGAGGGTTTAGCAATACAATAGATGCAAATAGTCAAGAAACAAGCAATACAATAAACATGAATAGTCAAAGAAAAAGCAAGGCAATAAACCCAATTACTTTGAACACTCCCACCCCCATCACTGTTTCTAAGGACTTATCAGGATGACCAAAGTATGTGAGCCTAATTCCCTGTCCTAGGCCAAGGTCATTTTCACATCTGAAGCCTACTTCCTTGTTCTAGACAAGGAATTCCTGTCTGAAACTACTTCTTTGTTCTAGTTGGTAAGGCTCTGTGCAGAAACTTACCCATCCTTGGCTTGCAAGTCTGTTAAATTAATAACTCTGTCTAGGGGTCCATATTCAGGTTCAAGACATGTACTTGACTGCCAACATGTGGATGTTGTTAAAGAAATGCTTTAACACAATGGGCAGGAATAAAAGTATTCCCAGGACAAAAAGGGCCAGCATGATCAAGCTATATATGCTATGTTTGAAGCTTGACCAAAATAGAAATACTTGCCTCAGGCCATGAGTAATTTTATCTGCAGTATCTACTTCATCAATGCTCAGCAGAGCAGCATTCTTGAAATTCATAAGCTCTCTATGTATCCTTAAAACATCCCAAGAGGTGTTAGAATTATGCCAAATACACTGCATGTGTCATTAAACTTCTTCCAGAGAAATAAACCAATGCACGTATGGGCACTTGATTTTTGAGAAAGTAGCCACAAAAATACAATGGAAAAATAAAGTATCTTCAACATATGCTGCTCTATAAACTGAATGTCTGTGAATAGTAGAGTAAAACTAGATCCCTATTTATATCATGCATAAATCTCAAGTTTTAGTGGTTAAAGAACCTCAATATAAAGCTAGATGCACTAACACTCATAGAAGAAAAATATCTTTGAATGCATTTGTGCAGGACACCATTACCTAAAAAGAACATTGATTGCTCAGACTCTAAGATCAACAATTGATAAATACTACTTCATGAAAAAGAAAAGATTCTGTAAGGAAAAAGACATAGTCATTAGGAGAAAACCAAAGCCTACAGATTAGGAAAGGATCTTCACCAAACCTACATCTGACAGAGGGCCAGTATCCAAATTTTATAAAGAATTCAAGAAGTTAACATCACCAATGCAAATAACCCATTAAAAATGGAATACAGAAGTGAAGAAGTAATTGCTTTTAATTTAAAATATAGAGTACAAAACTAAACAGAAAATTCTAAACAGAGGAATCTTGAATGGCTGATAAGCACTTAAGGAAATGTTCTAAAACCATCTGTGCCCAAGTATCCATCCCATGTGCATTCACCCAAGGCAGACACTGTTATTAGAAGAGGAATTAGAGAGAATACAGAAGGAGCTGAATGGTTTGTGGCCCCATGGGGAGAGCAACAATACCAACCAACCAGGGCTCCCAGGGTCTAAACCACCAGCCTGGGAGCACATAGGGAGGGACCCATGGCTCCAGCTGAATATGTAGGGGAGGATTACCTTGTTGGGCATAGGTGGGAGAGGAGATCCTTGGTCTCATGAAGGCTGGACACCCAGTGTGGGATAATTTAATGGTGGGGAGGAGGGAGATAGGAGTGGGTGGGTGGAGGCACATCCTCATAGAAGCAGGAGAAGGAGGGATAGGATGGGGATTCCTGGGCAGGGAGAAAATGGGGTAAAGGGATAACATCTAAAGAATATATAAAATATCCAATAAAAAACAAACAAAAAAACCAAACAAATAAATAGGGTACAAAACTAAACAGAATATTCTATTTGAATGACTGATAAGCACTTAAGGAAATGTTTTAAAGCCATCTGTTTTTTTTTTTTTTTTTTTTTGTGAGGAGACTTTTAATGGCTGCTGCTATTTCTTTAGGGTTTATGGGACTGTTTACATGGTTTATCTGTGCATGATTTAATTTTGGTACTGGTATCTGTCTAGAAATTGTCCATTTTATCCAGATTTTCCAATGTTGTTGACTATAGGCTTTTGTAGTAGGATCTGAGGATTTTTTGAATTTCCTCAGTGTCTGTTGTTATGTCTCCCTTTTCAGTTCTGATTTTATTAGTTTAGATACTGTCTCTGTATGCCTCTGGTTGGTCTGGCTAAAGGTTTATCTATCTTGTTGATTTTTCTCAAAGAACCAGCTCCTGGTTTTGCTGATTCATTTTATAGTTCTTTTTGTTTCTACTTGGTTGATTTCAGCCTGAGTTTGATTATTTCCTTCTACTCCTCTTGGGTGTATTTGCTTCTTTTTGTTCTAGAGCTTTCAGGTGTGTTGTCAAGTTGCTAGTGTATGCTCTTGACAGTTTCTTTTTGTAGGCACTTAGAGCTATGAGTTTTCCTCTTAGCACTGTTTTCATTGTGTCCCATAGGTTTTGGTATGAAGAGCCTTCATGTTAATTAAATTCTAAAAAGTTAATTTCTTTCTTTATTTCTTCCTTGACCAAGGTAACATTGAGTAGAGTGTTGTTCAGTTTCCCCATGTATGTGTGCTTTCCATTGATTTTCTTATTATTTAAGACCATCCTTAGTCCATCGTGATCTGGTAGGATGCAAGGGGTTATTTCATTCTTTTTGTAACTGTTGAGGCCTGTTTTGTGACCAAATATGTGGTCTATTTTGGAAAAGGTACCATGAGGTGCTGAGAAAAAGGAATATTCTTTTGTTTTAAGATGAAATGCTTTATAGATATCTGTTAAATCCACTTGGTTCATAAGTTCTGTTAGTTTCAATGTGTCTCTGTTTAGTTTCTGTTTCCATGATCTGTCCAGTTCTAAGAGTAGAGTGTTGTAGTCTCCCACTATTATTGTGTGAGGTACAATGTGTGCTTTGAGCTTTAGTAAAGTTTCTTTAATGAATGTAGGTGCCTGTGAATTTGGAGCATAGATGATCAGAATTGAGATTTTAGTGCAAAATTCTATCAGACCTCAAGAAAGACCTAATACCAATTATCTTCAAACTATTCCACAAAATAGAAACAGGAGGAACACTATACAATTTATTCTATGAAGCCACAATTATGCTCATACTCAAACCAAACAAAGACACAACAAAGAAAGAGAACTTCAGACCAATCTCCCTTATAAATATCTATTCAAAAATACTCAATAAAATTCTCACAAACCAAATCCAACAACACCTCAAAACAATTATCCATCATGATCAAGTAGGCTTTATCCCAGAAATGCAGGTATGGTTCAACATACCAAAATCCATCAACATAATCCACTATATAAACAAACTCAAAGAAAAAACCACATGATCATCTCACTAGATACTGAGAAAACATTTGACAATATTCAACATCCATTCATGGTAAAAGTCCTGGAAAATTACGAGTTCAAGGGCCCTAACCTAAACATAGTAAAAGCAATATACAGCAAGCCAATAGCCAACATCAAACTAAATGGAGAGAAACTTGAAGCAATCCCACTAAAATCAGGGACTAGACAGGCTGCCCACTCTCTCCCACCTATTCAATATAGTACTGGAAGTCCAAGCCAGAACAATTAGATAACAAAATGAAGTCAAAGGAATACAAATAGGAAAGGAAGAAGTCAAAACATCACTATTTGCAGATGATATGATAGTATATATAAGTGGCCCCAAAGTGTCCACCAGAGAACACCTAAACCTGATAAACAACTTCAGCAAAGTGGCTGGACATTAAAACTAATTAAAAAAAAAATCAATAGCCTTCCTCTACTCCAAAGAAAAGCAAGCTGAGAAAGAAATGAGGGAAATGACATCCTTCACAATAGTCAAGGAACAAGCAATACAATAAACAAGAATAGTCAAAGAAAAAGCAAGGCATTAAACCCAATTATTTGAATTACTGTTTCTAAGGGCTTATCAGTATGACCAAAGTATCTGAGCCTACTTCCTGTCCTAGCCCAAGGTCATTTTCATGTCTGAAGCCTACTTCCTTGTTCTAGCCTATAATGTAGATTCCTGTATGAAATTACTTCTTTGTTCTAGCATAATATTTAGGTTCCTGCCTGAGATTACTTCTTGTTATAGCTAAGATTTAGATTCCTACCTGAAATTACTTCTTTGTTCTAGTCTAATGTCAGATTCCTGCTTGAAGCCTACTTACTTGTACTAGGCCAATGTCATATTTCTGTCAAGCAGCCCATTTCCTTGTCCATAGCCCATGTCAGATTCTTACCAAACAGCCCCAAATGCTCTCCACACCCACCTCTTTATTTCATTAACAAGACTGAGCTTGTCATTCCTTACCCATCATGGAATATGAATTATCAAAAGCAGCACACTTATTTCTTAGGTTGGTAAGGCTCTGTACAGAATCTTATGCATCCTTGGCTTGACAGTCTGTTAAATTAATAACTCTGTCTGGGGGTCCATTTTCAGGTTCAAGCCATGTACTTGACTGCCAACATGTGGATGTTGTTGACTAAAAGCTTTAGCACAATGGACAGGAATAAAAGTATTCCCAGGACAAAAAGGGCCAGCATGATCAAGCTATATATGCCATTTTTGAAGCTTGACAAAATAGAAATACTGACCTCAGTCCATGGCTAATTTATCTGCAGTATCTACTGCATCTATGCTCAGCAGAGCAGCATTCTTGAAATTCATAAACTCCTATGTATCCTTAAAACATTCCAAGAGGTGTTAGGATTATGCCAAATACACTGCATGTGTCATTAAACTTCTTCCAGAGAAATTAACCAACACATATATGGGAACTTGATTTTTGATAAATTAGCTACAACAATACAATGGAAAAATGAAGCATCTTGAACATATGCTGCTCTATAAACTGGATGCCTGCATATAGTAGATTGAAAATAGATCCCTGTTTATCATAATGCACAAATCTCAAGTTTTAGTGGATAAAACATTACCTGAAGACCCAGCTATACCACTCCTGGGCATATACCCAGAAGATGCTTCAACATATAACAAGGACACATGCTCCACTGTGTTCATAGCAGCCTTATTTATAATAACCAGAAACTGGAAAGAACCCAGATGTCTTTCAACAGAGGAATGGATAAAGAAATTGTGGTACATTTACACAATGGAGTATTACTCAGCTATTAAAAACAATGAATTCATAAAATTCTTAAGCAAATAGATGGAACTAGAAAATATCATCCTGAGTGAGGTAACCCAACCACAAAAGAACACACATGGTAGCCGGGCAGTGGTGGCACACTCCTTTAATCCCAGCACTTGGGAGGCAGAGACAGGCAGATTTCTGAGTTCGAGGCCAGTCTGGTCTACAGAGTGAGTTCCTGGACAGCCAGGGCTACACAGAGAAACCCTGTCTCAGAAAAACAAACAAACAAACAAACAAACAACAAACAAAAAAACGAACACATATGGTATGCACTCACTGAAAAGATATTAGACCAAATGCTTGCAATACCCAAGATACAAGGCACTGACCAGGTGAAGCTCATGAAAAGAAAGACCAAAGTATGGGCACTTCGGTCCTTCTTAGAAGGAGTAACAAAATACTCATGCGAGAAAATATGGAGACAATGTATGGGACAGAAACTGAAGGAGTGGCCGTCTGGAGACTGCTCCACCTGGGTATCCATCCCATGTGCAGTCACCAAAGGCAGACACTGATGTGGATGTCAGGAAGTGCCCACTGACAGGAGCCTGATACAGCTGTCTCCTTAGAGGACTGCCAGAGCCTGACATATACAGAGGCAGATGCTAGAAGCTAACCATAGAACTGATCATGGGGTAACCAATGGAAAAGTTAGAGAGAAGACTGAAGGAGCTGAAAGAGTTTGCAACCCCATGGGGAGCAACAATACCAACCAACCAGAGCTCCCAGGGTCTAGACCACCAACATGGGAGCACATGGGGGGGACCCATGGCTCCAACTGTGTATGTAGGGGAGAATGGCCTTGTTGGGTATAGGTGGGAGAGGAAGTCCTTGGTCCAGTGAAGGCTGGATTTCTCACTGACCAGGAATTCAGGATGGGGAAGAGGGAGTGGGTGGGAGGGGAAGAAGGAGTTGGTGGGTGGGGGCACATCTTCATAGAAGCAGGAGGAGGGGGATGGATATGGTGTTTCTGTGTGTGGGGAAATGGGAAAAGGGGGAAAACATCTGAAATGTAAATAAAATATTCAATCAAAAAGAGGAAATGTTCAAAGTTCATAGTCATCAAGGAAATTAAAATAAAAAAAGACACTGAGGTTCTGTCTTAAACCATCAGATTTGCTAATACAAGAAAGTTAAGAGATAGCACATGCTGGGGAAGATGCAGAGCAAGGTAAGCAATCTTTCTTTGCTGGAACTTGTACAACTACTTTTCAAATGGATATGGCAGTTTCTCAGAAAACTGGAAATAGAGAAAAACCTCAAGACCCAGCTAAACTGCTCCTAGGCACATATTGAAAAGCTGTTCCACCATACCACAAGGACACATGCTCTACTATGTTCATAACAGACTTAATCATAATAATTAGGAGCTGGAAATAACCCAGAGGTCACTCAACAAAAGAATGGATACAGAAAATGTGGTTCATTTACACAGTGGAATACTATTCAGCTATTAAAAACAAGGACTTCATGAATTTTGCAGGCAAATGGAAGGGATTAGAAAATACCATCCTGAGTGAGGTAAAACAGACCCAAAAGGACATGTATGATATATACACAATTCCTCATGCAAATATTGTTTGTATAAAGGAATGTTTCCTTTATTAAAGCTGTATGGTTCACAGGTATATGCATGCCCTCCTCATTGTAGTAAGGTATCTTTTCCCCAACTACATATTCCTAGGTACGTGGCATGAATATTATAGATATTCACATTCACTCCTCTTACCTTAATTATGTGGTGATTGCTGATAAACACTATCACATCTTTGGGGAGAATCTTGATATCTCTACTCTTGTTCTAATTCTTTGACAGGAAATACTTCACCTATAAGCCATCTAAGCTCTTAAAATATATTTCATTAAACAAAAACTGTTACCCTGAGCAACTGGTATTTGTCAGGGACCAAGCTGGAGGATAGAAGAGAAACATTGTGGGCTGATTATGGAGTCAAGTTACTTTGTACAAAGAGTCAAGGAAGATTAAACTTATGCATAGACTATACCTGAAATTTGTTGTTTAAAGACTGGTTACACACTTCCACTACTAATTCTCCTCCCAACTTCATCAGACTTGCTGAGCCTGAACCATACAGGTAACATTTCCATTCCTCACTCAACTTCCCTGCTAGCTGAGTACTCTGGAACAAGCCAAGCTACTCTAAGCACCCTGCTATCCCAGGGGGAACCCAATTCTCCCCTACCTCTTAACCTACCTTCACTAGATCTGTGGATCCTCGACCATACAGGTATGCTTCCCTTCTCCCACCCATATTACCTGCTTGTTGAGTCCTCTAGAGGAAGCCAAGCTACCCTGAGCAGGTTGTTACCCAAGGTAGACATTCATTCTCCTGCCGCTTCTCTGCCGACTTTTATTGAATCTGCAGCTCCTGAAACATACAGACCTGCTGATCCTGAACCATACAGACCTATAGATGTAGAACCAGACAACCCAAGGATATCCACCAGAGGCCTGACATACCAGGACCATCGAGGTTAATCCTCCTCATAATACATACTGAAACAAGAAAACCCAGTAACCAAATCCATCATGATGGCTAAAGATCCTTGAAAGAACACAATCAACAAAACCTAGGGCAATATGAAAACTTCAGAACATAGCAACACTTTTACAGCAATCCAAGATATCCTAACATAACTGAAGCTCAAGAGAATGACCACAAATCCAATCTTATAAAGATGATAGAGGCCTAGTGTCTGGGAGCACCTTGTCTGGCCTCATTTGGAGAGGATACACCTAATCCTGTCGAGACTTTTTGCCCCATTGAAGGGAGTATGGAGGGGAAGCACCCTCTCTGAAGCAAATGGGAAGGTGTTGAGAGCTTTTAGGAATTTGGCATTTGTCTCTGGGCTCAAAAAAGGAAGTGGGCTTAGATCAAAGTATCAGAAACCTTGAATATGAGACTTTATTTACTACCTTACTTAATTACTACCTTATGTGATCTTTTTTGCTTATTACTTTGCTTAATTACTTTTCTTGTGTGATCTTGTTTACTACTTTGCTTGATTACTTTGTCTTTGATCTAAGAACTGACCATGTGTTTTGAATGTACCTAGAATGATATAAAAGCAGACCGGGAAAGAATAAAGCTGCTTCACTCTCAGTCTGGGCTGGAGTCATGTTATAGGTTTGTTTGTTTTTCTTTTTCAATCCTTATTTCCTCACTTGAGACCCTGTTGACTGACAAAGCTGGCTTCATCTGATGGTGCCTCCACATTGGAGTCAAGTAAGGAAGACACAGAGAATGACATCTCTGAGAGAGGAGCATTCGAAAAGGAAAATAAATGGTAAAGGAAAATAAACAGTAAAGAAAAGTAAAGGGAAAAGGGGAAAAAGAGATGTGGGCCAGTGGTAAATAAAACTTGTAAAAGGAGGCACAATAATGGTAGAATGAAAATGAAAGATAAAGGAAAATAAAGCAGATTTGGAATAAACCTTGTAAAAGGGGACAAGGTAATGGTAGAATGTATTTTGAGTATGTGTTTAGAGTTATGATAGAATATAGAGGAGTGAAGATAATTCTCATAGATCCTTTAAGTCTGTGTAACCCAATTAGAGACAGTTTAGTCCCTAGACTTGAGAGAGAGAATGAGTTTGAGAAAAGCAGTTCCCCCGGCCCCCCACCTATCTGGGGATGCTTTGGCAAAAGAGAAGGAACATGAACATAAGCTGCTCCAGAGCTCTTGTAGGGACAGGAGGAGGTCAGAAGATGCCTTGCTTCCTCTCTGGCTTCTACTGGAGAAATGGTTAGTTGTGGTTCTTGGTCCCTTAGGATATCTGGGTCTCTTTGGCACATCTAGTTCTCTTCCCTCTCTGTGTATTGCCTGTCCTTGGTGCACCAATCTTTCCATTTCTGTCAGTTTATGTCTATGTTTTTGTTTTGTTGTTTGCTGCTCTGTGTGTCATATTCAAAAGAAAAAATGGTTAAAACTTTATCTTCTGGTTGTCCACCCCTTGATTTAGTTTTAACTTAATTTAAAAAAAAAGTGGTCTCAACTGACACAGCAAAAACTGATAAGTTGCCCTGTACCTGTAGCTAGGAGTCAAACAGAGCTGGCGAAGCCCTGGCAGGAGCTGATTGCACAAGCTGCTCTTAAAGGGGCCAGCAGCTTCTCAGCTTCTGTGGTAAGGAAGCTGATGGTTGTTTCTCCTAGAAAATCTCTGTGATTGTGATTGGGTCAGCAGGTTACAAGGTGCTCCTTCCTTGAAATTACAGCTAGAAAAAGTAAGAAAATTATGTCTAGTCTAAATAAGTAAATGTGAGGCCACTTCATGTTTGTTTAAATGTGTAAATGTGTTCTGCATGTCTTGGTTATAGATTATTGGCTTATAAATTATTGGCTATGATTAAAAATTTGTAATATAGGCAACAAAAATTTGGCTTAAATCTGGTAACTCAAGGTTGGAGTAATTCTAGACAAGAACACATGTTATGGGCCAACCCAGTGAAACAAGTCTCTAAAGATACCTCTAAATTGGGATAATATTTTATGTAATTCCTGTCCTAGAAACCAGACTTATAAAAGATAGGATTTAAAATAATGAGGTATTAAATGTTGCACTACCATGTATTCATGTATAAGAAATGGCAGCCAAATGTTGTAACATGAAAGTAATACATTTGGTATTGATTTTAGAGAAAATGGATTGTTCACACTGTTAAAAAGTGGTTTTGCTTTCCAAAATTACTATATCTTCATAAAATAAAAAATGGGAAATTATGGCCCGTGTACACCACAAATTTATTTAAATCTTTAAAAATTTTGATGTCAAGGAACTCTCTGATGAGTGTCTATGCAATCCTAGACAACTCAGCACACTTATGCCTAAGTAAAATGATAGGATCTCATGATGGAACAATGGCATCACTCAACTCTGTACTTATATGGGAAAAAGGGCATGTTTGTAATTTTTCACAGGAAGTAAATGGGACACTGTGGTTGCTAGAAAAGCTGGTGCAACAAATGGAACAATGTCTCCTTTCTGCTGATTCCCTTACTGACAATGACAGTTCCTGCACACAATGAAGTCTACTGGGCATTTGTCTCTGACCTACCACTGATACATCCAGCAGTGTGGTCTAGACCAGAGATTGTTGTGCTTGGGTCTCCCTGGACAGAGGAGCCAAATTATAATAAGACTATGACTTTAAATGCATTTGATGATGGAATTTCTGTTTCCTTTGTAAAGAATACTATAGGTATATTTCTGTATTTCCTTGACTGAGCCCAGGGAACCCAATAGAAGAGCTAGGGGAAGAACTAAGGAGCTGAAGGGGATCGCAACCCCAGAGGAAGAACAATATTAACCAATTGGACCATCCAGAGCTCCCAGTGACTAAACCACCAACCAAAGAGTATACATTGAGGGAGTCATGACTCCAGATACATATGTAGCATAGGATGGCCTTATCTGACATCAATGAAAGGTGAGGGAGGCTTGTGCCCCAGAATAGGGGGATGCTAGAGGTGGAAATGGGTGAGTGGGTGAAGGAGCACCAATATAGAGGCAAAGGGGAGGGGGAGAGGTGAGATGGAATGGGAGGTTTGTAGAGGTGTAACTGGGAAGGGAGATATCACGTGAAATATAAACAATTAGAATGTGTTTTTTTTTTTTCCAAAAAGAAAAGCAGAGAACCCAAGTAAATAAGTTTCTTCTTCTTCTTCTTTTTAATACCCTGCTTCTAAAAGCAGGAGTCAATTGCCAGAAGCCATCATCTCTAGTCCCAGATCATAAGAGAGAGCTAATTGCCAGGTCCCATTGGCTTTTGATCACAGAATATTGACAGAGAATTAAATGGCCATAGGTTATAAGACATTGGTAGTAATGCTGTGCCTCACCTCAGTATCTGAATGTAGGTTTGAAACTCTGACATAAAGAGGAATGAGGCAGTGGGATCAACTGTAAGAAGAACAAGGAGAGAGAACAGAAATTGGTAGTGGGTAGGAAAGCATTTCCAGGATGTTCCAGGTAAGTGGATGGGAAGAGGCCCTAGCGTGTCTATGGAGGTGATGCTAGCTGAGATTCCTAGTGGTTGGGGATATGGCACCTGTAGTGGGCACCACCTGTGGCCAGGCAGGACCAGTGGAGAGATAAGGACAGCAACTCACCCAAAAACCCTTCAACCCCAGCATGAATACTTTGCAATGCATTCTTCTGTTTCAGGCCTCACACAAAGCTGCCAGCTTTCTGAGTCACTGGATGTATGGGCCTGAGTAACACACCCAAATGAGGAATGTGTTGTCTCCAGAATCCAAATAGACCAAGTAAAAGTTTTGCTTCTTTCATGGTGGAATGGCCTATTGAAGCAACTTATCCATCACCTAAGAAAGGATATCTCTGCATGTCTCATACCACTGAACTACCAAGAATTTCACAGAGATATAAGGTCCTTGATTTTAGTTGAATTTGTTTCCCATCCTATGATTCACATTCATGATAGCTTGAGTCCAAACTGGTTACTGTTTTCTGATCACTTGGTATAATCATCATAATGTCATCAGTATATTGAACCAATGTTATGTTTTGTAAAAGTTACAGTTGACCATTAAGCAAATGTTTTTTTTTACAATACGATGTAGTGTCCCTTGAGTTTATAACATAGAGTGGCACTGCTGGATCTTGATGTAGATTTATTCCCAGCTTCTTAAGTATCTACTCCTCTGATATCAACAGTGGGTATACAAATCTGCATGTCCACCAGCAATGTATGAGTGTTCCTCCTCACTCCACATTCTCAGTAGCAAATGCCATCATTTGTTTTATTGATCTTGGCCATTCTGACAGGTACAACATGAAATCTCAAAGTAGGTGTTTTGCATTTTTCTGATGATGACTAAGAATTTTTAATATAGTCTTAAAGGCTTTCAAGACATTCATTTTTAATCACTTCAAAAATCTGTATTATGCTATCAGGTTAAACTGCATTTGGGAACAGGGGCACATTAAGAGTCTTGTCTAGTGGTAGATAATTATCCAATAAGCCTGTGAACCTTGCTACCATTTCTTGAAAGCTGATGGAATATGATTAAGAGTATCATATGGAGAATGGTAGAATTATTTTTTTTTGGTTCCCAGTTATCAGTCCTCCTTGCTGAACTGCTTGCCTTATGGGCAAGGCAGAAAGCAATCTCAAACTTTGAGGAAACCTTATGTAAATCAGTGTGGGCCCGGTGAAACCACTTGATGGGCCCATTCTGCCATAATGCTCCTAGGACTCCCTCAATGGACTATAGAATTATGCCAAGAAGGAGTAACCTTGCATCATGCCTTCCAGAGTTGTTATAGAAAGGAGCTCCATAACTTTCTTTAATTTGTTGCTAACCTCAGATGTTAGTTTAACCCTGGTGGAGGGGCTGCAAGGCCCCTCAAAGAGAGGAAAGAAGTGCCTCATCTCCTGGTCCAGAATAGGCAGGAAATATTTGAACTAGTTACCAGGTTCACACAAAATTTAAAATTTCTTCATGTTAAAAGACTTGGAAAGATTGGGAATTCAAGGACCACACCTAAACATACTAAAAGCAATATACAGCAAACCAGTAGCCAACATCAAACTTAACGGAGAGAAACCTGAAGCAATCTCTCTAAAATCAGGGACTAGAGAAGGCTGCCCACTCACTCCCTATCTATTAAATATAGTATTCAAAGCTCTAGCTAGAACAATTAGACAACAAAAGGAAATCAAAAGAATAGAAATTGGAAAGGAAGATATAAAAATATCACTATTTGAAGATGATATGATAGTATACTTAAGTGACTCCATTTTTAAAAAAAAAAAAAAAACTGGGTTATTTAGTTTTGCTAGAGTTCAAAGTCTTGAGTTCTTCATATAATTTTTAATATTAGCCCTCTATAAGACATTGGGTTATTTAAGATCTTTTCTGCCAGAAACATCCTGTCCTAGAGCTGGTTGAAACAGAGTAGAACTCTGGTGTACCTTTAAAGACTCTGGATGCCCTAGCTCTCTAACTATACTGAAATGCTGATGATAAGCTCTAAAATGTCCTAAAAACTATCCTGCTCTTTCTGAGGGTGAAAGGTGTTTAATACAGGGGATTAAATAATGTGGCATTTGTTCTATCTCAGCAAGAACTGCAAGGCTCAAACTTTTAGCCGGGTAGTAGAATTCTCAGGAAGAAAAAGGGACAGTTTCAAAAGTGATTATAGTGTTTAATACTTAGTTGTAAATACTTTCCTATGAAAACTATTTAAGAAAAAAAAGGGGGGGGGAAACATAATGAATGATAAAGGGGCCATACCTAAACATAATAAAAGCAATTCACAACAAATCAACAACCAATATCAAATTAATGGAGACATACTTGAAGCAATCCCACTAAAATTGGGGACAAGACACGGATGCTCACTCTCCCCATATCTATTCAATAAAGTGCTAGCTAGAACAATAAGGCAACAAAAAGACCTCAAGGGGATACAAATTGGCAACAAAAAAATAAAGGTATTTCTACTTGCAGATGATATGATAGTATACATAAACAATCCAAAAAAAAAAAAATATGCCAGAGAACTTCTTTAGCTGATAAACAACTTCGGCAAAGAGGCTGAACATACAATTAACTCAAATAAATCAGTAGCCTTTCTCTATACAAATGATAAATAGCCTGAGAAAGAAATTAGGGAAACAAGTACCTTTACAATACCCACAAAAGATATAAAACATCTTGGGATAACGCTAACCAAGCAAGTGAAAGAACTATATGACAAGTACTTCAAGTCTCTCAACAAAGAAATCAAAGAATATCTCAGAAAATGGAGAGATCGCCCATGCTCATGCATTGGCAGAATTTATATAGTAAAAATGGCCATCCAACCAAAGGCAATCTACAGATTCAATGTAATCCCTATCAAAATCCCAACACAATTTTTCAAAGACCTGGAAAGAGTAATTCTAAAATTCATTTAAAAAGGCAAAAAAAAAAAAAAAAAAAAAAAAAAAAAAAAAAAAAAAAAAAACCAGAAGAGCTATAACAATAATAGAATGGCTAGAGAAATCACCATCCCTGAACTCAAGGTTTACTACAGAGCAATAGTGATAAAAACTGCATGGTATTAGTACAGAGACAGATACATTGATTAGTGGAATAGAACTGAAGACCCAGAAATAAAACCATGCACTTAAAGACATTATATCTTTGACAAAGAAGCCAAAAATATACAATGGAAAAAAGAATGCATCTTCAATAAATGGTGCTGGTCTAATTGGCTGTTTGTTTCTACAAAAATTAAAATAGACCCATATTTGTCACCCTGCACAAAGCTCAAGTCCAAGTGGATCAAGGACCTCAACATAAAACCAGATAAACAGAATCTAATAGAAGAGGATGTGTGAAAGAGCCTTGAACTCATTGACACATGGGAAAATTTTCTAAACAGAAACTCCAATGGCTCATGCTCTAAAAGCAAGAATTGATAATGGGACCTCATGAAACTGGAAAGCTTCTGTAAGGCAAAGGACATAATCAATAAGACAAATCAGCAAACTACAGATTGGGAAAAAAAATCTTCACTAACCCCACATCCCATAGTGTGCTAATATACAAAATATATAAAGAACTCAAGAAGCTTACCACCAAAACCCCAAACAATCCAATCAAAAAATAGATATAGAAATAAACCCTAAGATCAAAACCTCAGGTAACAACACATGTTGGTAAGGATGTAGAGAAAGAGGAACACTCCTCCATTGCTGGTGGGATTATGAACCATTCTGGAAATCAATCTGGAGGTTCACTAGAGAATTGGAAATAAATTTATCTGAAGATATAGCAATACCACTTTTGGGAATATACCCAAATGATGCCCTACTATGCCATAGGGGCACGGGTTCCACTATGTTCATAGCGGCCTTATTTGTTATAGCCAGAAGCTGGAAACATCTCAGATATCCCACAATGGAAGAATGGAAAAACAAAATGTGTAATTTCATTTACACAATAAAATACTACTCAGCTATTAAGAATGAGGACATCCTGAGGTTTGTAGGCAAATGGATGGAACTAGAAAACATCATCCTGAGTGAGATAACTCAGACCCAAAAGAACATGCATGGTATGTTCTCAGTAATAGGTGGATATTAGCAACCCCCCTCCCCCCCCCCAAAAAAAATGTACAGAATACACCTGATAGAATCCTCAGAACTCAAAAAGGTCAACAAAGTGAAGACCCCAAGTAAGGACTCCTCAGTCCCACTTGAGAGGGAGAAGAAAGAAATCATAAGTGAGAAGGGAGGAAGGGAACTGAAATGGAAAATGGACCGGGTGTTGGGAGGAAAGGGGAACCTGATCCAGTATTAGGTGAGGGGAAAAGACTGTAGCCATGAGGGCCAGCAGAAAGAATGGAAACAGGCAACCTCAGGTGGTAGGAGGTTGGGGGAACCCTCCAGAATGCACCAGAGACCTGGGAGGTGAGGTACTCTCAGAAGAATTCCCTATAGCCTATAGTAGGAAGAGGGAACTTATAGAGCCCATCTCCAGTAGGAAGACAGGGCATCAAATAAGGAAAGGGATTGCCACCTAACAGTCAAAACCCTGACCCATAATTGTTCCTGTCTGAAAGAACTAAAGGGATGGAAATAGAGAGAAGCCTGAGGAAAAGAAGGTCCAGAGACAGGCCAAAATGGGACCCAGCTCAAGGGGAGGTCCCAAAGCCTGACACTATTACCGAGGCTATGGAGTGAGCGCTCACAAAAAGGGACCTATCATGACCACACTCCAGAAGACCCAACAAATAGTTGAGTCAGATGCAGATTTGCACCCAACCTATGGACAGAGGCTGCTGATCTCTGTAGTTGAATCAGGGAAGGGCTGAAAGAAGCTGATGAGGAGGGCAACCCTGTAGGAGGACTAGCAGTCTCAATTAATCTGGAACCCCGAGGTTTCTCAAACATTGGACCACCAAAAGGGCAGCATACACCAGCTGACATGAGACCCCCAACAAGGAAACAGTAGAGGACTGCTGTGTCTGTGTTCAGAGATGATGTACTTAACCCTCAAGAGACTGGAGGCACCAGGGAGTTTAGAAGTCAGGTGGTGTGTGTGGGGGTGTGGTTGAGGGTGGGGACAGCCTCTCGGAGAAAGGGGGATGGGGAGAAGGTATGGGATGTGGAACAGATAGAGAGTGGACCATGGCAGGTATAATCTGGAGTGGAAAAAAATAATAAAATAAAATAATTCATAGGTATGATATCAAGAAGAAAGAATAGAAACAAAAAAGGGTATAAGATAGAATTTTGGGGGGAAGCTTTGACTTTTTATTTTCTAATACTAGTGTCCTTGACTGAGAAACCATGTGATGGTGTTGGTTCCAGAAGATTCTAGAAGCTACTAAGTTTTCTAGCCTAATTCTCACCACAGGAAAATGAAACTTTCAAAGCTGAGAGAGAATTTGGTTTTACATATAAGATGTTATTCTGACCCAGAATTGTTCCTGTCTAAAAGAACTGCAGGGACAAAAATGGAACAGAGGCAGAAGAGACTGCTGGAAAGGTGATCCACTAACCTGCCAAAGTTGGGATCCATCTAAAGGGGAGGCTTCAAGACCTGACACTGTTTCTGATGCTATGGTGTAACTACAATGAGGAGACTACCATGGCTGTCCTCTGAGAGGCCCAACAGGCAACTGACTAATACAGATGCAGATATTTGCACCCAACCATTAGACTTAAGTTGTGGATCCCTTTGTTTGAATTAGGGAAAGGCTGGAAGAAGCTGCGGAGGAGGGTGGCCTGATAGGTAGACCAGAAGTCTCAACTAACCTGGACCCATGAGATCTCTCAGACACTGAGCCAGCAACCAGGCAGCAAACACAAGCTGGTCGGAGGCCCCAGACACATATACTGCAGAGGATTGGCTGTTCTGTCCCCAGTGGGAGATGATGGGCCTAACTATCAAGGGTCTTGAGGTCCCAAGATGTGGAAAGGCCTGGTGGCAGGGGCATGGAAGGACATCCTCTTGGAGATAGGGCAGAAGGAATGGGCTGAGGATCTGTGGGAGAGCAGATTGGGAGAGATGTTATAAAAAATAAAAGTAATAATAGTAATAATAACAATAATGAAAATAATATAATATATTCTATCATCACCCTTATTTGGTCATCAATTCACTGTGTAGCAGAAGATGCCTTTGATGAACTTTTAGGCCTTCCTTCTGCCTCCTTCTTTTAGGGATTACAGGCATTTGGAAACAGCTCAGCCTAGCTTCCGTCTATGTGGTTGTGGCTGCTGCTGTCTTTTTTGTTATGCGGTTTAAATGTGGGATTGTTTGTTCACAAGTACATCTGAGATGTATGCAGTTGCATACCATAATACAAATCACTAGAGACACTTAGGCAGGAAAATTGAATGTTCAAGACTAGTATGAGTTCTTGAATTTGAGCCTAAAATGAATAGAATATCTTCTCTTAGGAGAAAAAAGTAAAACTGAGAACTTTCTTAAAGTATTTTTGTTCTTGTTTGTTTGTCTGTTTGTTTTGTTTTCCCCATTTATTTTAAATCATTTATGTGTTCTGGAAAGACTCATGTGTCCATGAAAGCATGACAACAGAAGAGGGCACTGAAAACCAAAGAAGTGGATTCATAGGCAGTTGTGAGCCTGAGAACCAAAATCTCCAAATTACCGAACTATCTCTCCAGCCCCAAACAGAGAAAATTTGAAAATATTCACATTCATTTTAAAGGAACGGATGATAACAAATAACAGATGAGGTGTAGGATCATAGACCCTGGCTATGTCTTTGTTTTTGTGACAAAGCCTCATAATCCATTCTTACCTCAGCCTCCTAATTGTTTTGTGCTTAAGACACAGTCCCTGATTTACATAGAATTTGACAACAAGTTACAATTTTATTTCTGTTGCTTTGCTAAAACAATGACCAAAGCATCATGAGGAATTACATGGTTCATATGCCTTCCTGGTTATAGTCTGACATAAGGGAAACCTAGGGAGAAACTGACGGAGACCGTGAAGGACTACAAATTATGGTCTCCATCAGCCTGTTTTCTCTACTGCACAGTACAGTACAGCTAAGGATAGTACTGCCCACATTGGGTTGGGTCCTGTCACATTGATTATTAATCAAGGAAATACCTTAAAGTCATGTTCATATTCAGTCCTCTCAAGTGATTCTAATTTGTATCAAGGTGAAAAGGGGGAGAAAAAAAAAAACTACCCGCACAAAGGTTTGCATAGGCTGTAGCAAATTAATGTGTGAGGTACATGGTATGAAATTTATAAAGAAGAAATATAAAGATAAGAAAATGAAAATGAAAACATTGTTAAAAAAGACATCTGGAAAAGAAGTGTGTGGGTAGACCTCAACAAATGGTCGAAGGACCTTAAAATACTTATGCCACATATAAATGTTCATCAAAAGTTGACCTTGGCTGAGGATTTGCTCAGTAACCAAGTAGACAGGATAACCTGTTCTGTGTACTGTCAATCTCTTTCTCCAGTTGTTCCTATCATTGTCCAATGAGCCCATAAAAGTGTGACCATGAAGGAAATGATGGAGGTTATTGAAGACTCCCCTGACTACAGTTGCTGCTGAGTGCTATGTCTACCAACAGGAGAGACCAACATTGAGCCACAGACATGGCATCAGTTTTCAGGGTTACCTGCCAAAAATATGGTTGCAGGTTGACTACATTAGACTTCTTCTCTCTAAAAAGGACAATGCTGTGTCTTTACCTGTGTCAATACTTTTCTGGCTGTGGAGTTATCAATCCTGTATATATGCTTCTCCCAAAACCTCAATCTTACTGAATGTCTTACATAGAAATTGAGAATGTTTTATTCTCCAAAAAGGAATTTGATGCAGTATTGCATCAAACCAACAAACCAACTTCATAGCCAGGGTAGTGTGATAATGGACTCAAAATGGCAATTATACATTTTATATCTAGAGTGCAGGAGACTGTTTAGTATATCTCCTGGTGCTACCAAGTCTTTGCATAAGGTAAAGTGGAAAATGAAACAGCCTAATCCAAACAGGATGACAAAGGACACAGATACAGCAGAATACAGGTAGGGATCACTACCTGTGGAAAGGGTCACAACTTGCTGAGGTGCTGGTAGAGGAGGGTGGAAAAATATGAAGCAGAAGAAAATAGTCATAAATATCAGCTAAGGTCACCTGAACAATTGTAGAAAAGAGAATTCACTCATGTGCGTTTTTTGTTTTATTTTATTTAGAATGCATTTATGTAGATATTTGTGTTTTCTTTCTTCAATTTCTTTATCGGTGATGGAACTTCAATATAGAATACAACAATGTTCAAATTATAAGACAGAAATTGAAGAAGGGGCCATCTGGAGACTACTCCACGTGGATATCTCTCATGTGTCTCCTTAGAGTCATCAGGTGATCAGTGAAGGGCAGCTGACAGGAGCTATAGCTGTATCCTAGGTCGACTGAGTCTCATGGTAACAAAGGAGGAGTAGAGTAAACCTGAAAGGGTATGGGTTACCACAAGGGGATGAAAGATAGCAACAATCAGAGTCTGAGCAAAAAGGGTGCTGGGCCCAAGGGAGGTAACATGTCCAGCTATAGATGCATGGGTAAACCATTGCCTGGGAGCCTAGGGAGGGATCCTTGTCTCCAGCTGGTATATGTCAGGGTGGAGGCAATTGAGGATAGGGGATGGAGGGGCATCGTTCTCATAGGCGGAGTAGCGGATGGGGAAAGGGTTCGGGGGTGGATGGGGGTTAAGAATAGCAGGAGATGAATGGAATTAAATTTGACAAGGAATGACATTGTAAAATTAAGTTCAAGATAAAAAAGAATATATATAAGAATTGCCACATATTCACATTTATTAAGTTTTAGTTAATACAAAACTCTGTTATACAGTATTATATGCCCATGATTCTAAGTTATATGGTTTGCTAGTAATCCTATTGTTGTTATACGCACTGTATGACTTGATTTTGCAGCTTAAGTGATCTGTAGAATTGAGTTCATATGATTGTGTGCTTTCGTCTTCATATAATCATTCACTTGAGTCTGACCGTGTTAATTTCTGTTAACTTATGGTTTTACAAACGATGAAGCCTGGAGACTTTTGTTTACTTAATGTCTTAAAAGATAAAGTGATCTGTTCTCTATGAATCATATTAAGTAAAAGTTGATCTGTTCATTGCTAGAAACTATTCTAATACCATAAGCTATTCAAGATAAAAGAAAGGGACTAATGCCTCAGAGTAATTAAACCGAATAAAGATCTCCTGGTCCCAAAATGACATTTACCTCATTGTCAACTTACTAATGGTTTAAACAAGCATGTAAACCTTGTAAGGTCTCATCCAAAGCATGAAAGTGAAAGATGGCAGAAAAGAAAGTCAAAGGGAAAATATCTACAGGATATATCTCAAGGATTAGCTAAGTAAGTCTTACCAATATAATCCCAAAACATAATGAGAAATAGGGTCATACATGTGCATCCCAGCACTGAAGGAAGAAAGCTGGCAATATATAGTCTACACAACCATTTACAGGAAACTCTAAACCTGGAATGGAAGAGTTTGTCATCCTCAGGGACAACCAGAGTACCAATATTGGTAATATCACTACCAATAATGAGCCATCAGAACACAAATATATGCAATTTTATATGGTCTCTACCATTTATATTTCAAAAAGATATATGTGTATGCAAATATATACATATACACATTCAGTAAAATTAGTGAATTAAGAGGCCATGTGCATTTTAGGAATGCAGGGATGGGTATGATAGGTGTTTTGGAGACAGGAAATATAAAAAAAGCAATTAAATGACAAAAATAAACTACCAAATACTACTTAAAAATTAAAACAGTAAACAGAACTTTGAGAGAAAAGTGACACTGACCTTCAACCCCTGATTTAAAGAAATAATGTGCATGTGTTTGTATGTACATGTTTTGTGTGTAACATTAAACTCAATCTTTATACTCATATTTCAATAAATTTTATGATGATACCCTTCATCTAGAGCGATTTATAGGTTCTATATTTCAGTGACCCTATTGTGTTAAAGATCTTGTATGGAATATCTCCATTAGTGATTTTTCTCACTTAATGAAACCATTCATTTCATAATGAAATTGTTTGTTTTTAAATAAGTGTATAGTCTTATATTTCAGACACAATCTGAACCTCATTGTCTTTTTTCATATATGTTTCCTTCTTAGTATGTTATCTGATAGTCTTAACATCATTCTATTACATTATAAAGCTATTTCAATATCCAGCACTTTTGTGATAACCATCAAAAATATGCAATATTGTCACTGTGCTTCACACTCAGTGAACATTCACTCTTGTTTCTCTTTTGAAATCAGTGCCTTTACTGCATCAGGAGTCTATGATATTTCAAATCCCAACAGAGGGAATTTACCATTTAGGTGATATTTTAGTTTCTATTGCTATAACAAACACCATGATCAAAAGAAACATGTGAGAAAAGTCTTTATTTAGTTATGTACTTTGGTCACAGTATATTGAGTGAAGCTAAGGCATGAAATTGCATGTAGGCACCCCATGAAAGCAAATAGAATGTTGCTGATTATTGGCTTAATGTCCATATTGTCTGCAGTCCTCTTTCTTATAACTCCCAGAACAACTTGCCTAGAGGATGCACTGTCCACAGTCAATAGGGCTACCTCATATTAATCATTAATTAAATATATGGCTTACACTACAAAAGCACAGGTCAAAATGATGGTAGCCATTTCTCAATTGAGATTCCCAGTTCTCAATATTTTAAGATTTGTGTACTTATGAAACCATTTTCCACCACACTTTAGTAATTGGTATGACAATGGACAGTGCTGTCCTGTCTGTAAGTTTAAATTTGTGTATTACTTAAAATTTTTATAATTAAGTACTAATTTTGTTAAGAGAAAGAAAAAGATATGTTGAATATCATCTAACATTTTCATCCTATGAAAGTTTAGTAAAGTAATTTGTCTTTATGCTTCTGTATAAAATTTGAATCTGGTCTAACTAAAATAACATAACACTTTGGGACAAAGATACACCCTAGCAACCCTGCACTAGAAGCCAAAATTGAGAAGACCTCCACAACCACCATGACCTTCCCCCTAGTGCTGTGGTAGACGGGAGGAAGGTGATCCAGACACTGCAAAACACCAGCATGCTGAATGTTAGGAATTTGGCTTCATTAAATCTGTCAGGAAGGTTCTAGCCAGGAAAGCCACAGCAAAGCTCCCCAGAGCCAAGGAACCCAAGTATCCCAAGACAAAGTGGAAGGCAAGGACTGAGCCTTTGTTGCAAATAATGATGGCCATTCCATGTTCAGATTGTATATCTCTGTCGATAAAGGGTGGAGATGCTATCAACCAGGTTCCACAGAGAACAAGTTGGATTAGGGTACAAATGGGAATGACCAAGTTAGGTGCTCCTGATGCCAGCATCTTTCTCATCCTTCTTCCTGGAGTAGTGAGCTTGAAAGCCATGACAACAGTTATTGTTTTGGCCAACACTGTAGAAACAGCCACAGTGAAAAATACTCCAAATGTGTTTGCTGCAGGATGCAGGTGGCCTGGTTGGGGTGTCCAATGAAGAGCAATGAGCAGAGAAAACAGAAGATGAGAGAGATAAGTAGGATGTAGCTTAGAATGCAATTATTGGACTTCACAATAGGAGTATCCTTGTGCTTCACAAATGTGACTAGTAGTAGTACTGTGATGGCAGAGAAGGACAGGGCCATACAGCCTAGAGCCATCCCCAATGGATCTTCATAAGCCAGAAATGACACAGCTCTTTGGAGGCAATGAGTTTGCTCTAAGTTGGCATACTTATCATCTGGACATCTCACACACTGTTCCATATCTGCTGGCAAACCACAAGAAATCCTCATAAGAAATCATAATTTTGCACTACATAATTCAGTATTTTTATTCCTCAATAAATATTTTTTGTGTTGAGCATCTATTCCATTTCTTATTGTTTTAGGGTTCACTGACTTTAGTCTTGTCTATGCACTATCATAGAGAAAGGAGGAGAAAATAGACTGGTTTCTTGAAAAATAAAGAAAAATATTTTGGTTTTCAATGCATTATGAAAATAATATGCATATTCTTAAACTGTATAATTTCTCAAAACTTAGTCGCACTACTCACAAAAATGTGAAGTATGTGGACATAGCTCTCAATTCTAGCTGATAAAGTATAGTATGTGCTTTGTTGGTTTTGAAGGTTGTGCCCTTTGTCAGTATTTTCACATAGCCACAAGAACACATAATTCATCATGCAGATACTGTTTGCATTTAGCAGTGTTTCCATTATTGAAGCTGTATGCCTCATAGACCTATGCATGTCCTCCTCATTGTGGTAAGTTGTCTTTTTTCTCAACTATACATTCCAAGCTACATGACATGAAGATTAAGGATATTCCCCTACATCTCTTATTCCTTTTCTAGGCTGTGACTGCTGATAAGTACTGTCAATCTCTGGGTACATTCTTGAAATCTTCATTCTTGTTCTAATTCTTTGACAGCAAATGATTCATCTTTTAAAATATCTGAACTCTTAAAATGTATTTCACTGAAGAGCTACTGTTTCCCTGAACATCTGGTCTTTGTCAGAACCAAGATGAACAATAGGAAAGAAAGGTTTTAGACTGATCATGTAGTTGTTATTTTGTAAAAAAAAAAAAAAAAAAAAAAAAAAAAAAAGAAAGAAAGAAAAAAGAAAGAAGAAAAAGAAAAAGAAAAAGAAAAAATCAACCAAGAAGAAACATGTGTATTCTTGGCCTAAAATGTTTCTGTTTAAAATGGTTACAGATGTTTCTCCTCTAAATGTTTTCTGCAAAACAGAAAGTCAGTACCCATCTGTGGGTCCGGTGTTGGAAGGCTTTCTGCAAGATCTCAGGCCGGCCAAGCAAGGAGCACGGGAAAGGTCCTGAAGGCAATTTGTGAGAGAATATCTCTTCCCAAGTGGTAGTGTGACAAACTACCAAGTGGTAGTGTTTCTTGTGACAGAAACTCTCAGACAACACTTTTGGGGTGGGTTAGGGTCCTATTAGCTTGGTCTGAGAATTTGGAGATACCTCATCTACATGTGGGAGAGCCTGAAGCACTGTTACTATGTGACTGATGGCCATAGACCTCTCTGTTGGAGGGGTTGTGAAGGGCTGAAGCTAAGTGAGAGGAACCAGGTAGTCCAGGAGCACTGCCAAACTCCTATCGTCCCTTTAGGGTCTCTGGAGTTTGAAGCAGACTCAACTGGGTACCCCAATGCCTCTACCAACCACTGCCCCACACCATCATATTAGGAGAGAAATGATTTGTTTGTAGGAGATATTGTAGGTTATTTGCTTGGTCCAAAAATGTTGATACTATTCAAATGATTAAATTCTGAAACAGAGATTTAGGTTTTCAGTTTCCATCTGTCCACTAGGCCATTTCAAAATTCTAGTTTGGTAAGAGAAGATATTTGAATTCTGCATTTTTTCTGCATGCAAATGTGTACCTGTCCCATTGAAAGCTTATTCTCTGGGCACAGTGTACAATCAAAGCAGCTGTCTGCATTCTGTTTCTGATGAATTTTCCTCAATCCTGCAGTGCAACTCATACTACAGATGAAGTGGGAACACACACACATAAAAGATACCCTTCATAATAGTCGCTAATAGTATAAAATAACTTGCTGTGAATCTAACAAAGCAAGTGAAAGATCTGTATGTCAAGAACTTCAAGTCCCTGAAGAAAGAAATTGAAGTAGATATCAGAAGATCAAAAGATCTCTCATGCTCATGTACTGGCAGGATTAATATAGTAAAAATGGCAGTTTTGCTGAAAGCAATCTACAGAATCAATGCAATTCCCAATAAAGTTCCAACTCAATTATTCATAGAGCTAGGAAGAGCAATTTTCAAATTCATTTGATATAACAAAAAACCCAGGATAGTGAAAACTATTCTCAACAATAAAAGAACTTCTGGGGGAATCACCATCCCTTATCTTAAGCTGTACTACAGAGCAATAGTGATAAAAAAAAACCTCCACAGTATTGGTATAGAGACAGGCTGGAAGATCAATGGAATAGAATTGAAGACTCAGAAATGAACCCACACATATATGGTCACTTGATCTTTGACAAAGGAGCTAAAATCATCCAGTGAACAAAGGACAGCATTTTCAACAAATTGTGCTGTCTCAACTGGAGGTGAGCATGTAAAAGAATACAAATCGATCCATTCTTATCTTCTTTTACAAAGCTCTAGTAGTGGATCAAGGACCTCCACATAAAACCAGATATCCTGAAACTAATAGAAGAGAAATTGGGCAAGATCCTCAAATCCATGGGCACAGGGGAAAAGTTCTTGAAAAGAACACCAATGGCTTATGATCTAAAATCAAGAATTGACAAATGAGACCTCATAAAATTGCAAAGCTTCTGTAAAGCAAAGGTCACTGTTGATAAGACAAAATGGCAACCAACAGATTAGGAAAAAATCTTTGGCAATCATACATCTGATAGATGGCTAATATCTAATATGAACAAAGAATTCAAGAAATTAGAATCTAGACAATTAAATAACACTATTAAAATGTGGTACAGAGCAAAACAAAGAATTCTCAAGTGAGAAACATGAATGGCCGAGAAGCACCTAAAGAAATATTCAACATTCTTAGTCATCAGGGAAAGGCAAATCAAAACAACCCTGAGATTCCACTTCATACCAGTAAGAATGCCTAAGATCAAAAACTCGGGTGATAGCAGATGCTGACAAATATATGGCAAAAAAGGGACACTTCTCCATTGTTGGTGGGATTGCAAGCTGATACAACCTCTCTGGAAATAAGTCTGGTGGTTCCTTAGAAAATTGGACATAGCATTACCTGAGGGCCCAGCTATACCACTCCTGGGCATATACCCAGAAGATGCTCCAACATATAACAAGGACACATGGTCCACTACATTTACAGAAGCCTTTTTTATAATAGCCAGAAGCTGGAAAGAACCCAGATGTCCTTCAACAGAGAAATGGATAAAGAAATTTTGGTACATTTACACAATGGAATATTACTTGGCTTTTAAAAACAAGGAGTTCATAAAATTCTTAGGCAAATGGATAGATCTAGATAATATCATCTTGAATGAGGTAACCCACTAACAAAATAACACACATGGTATTCACTCACTGATAAGTGGATATTAGCCCAAAAGCTCACAATGCCCAAGATATAATTCGAAGACCACTGGAAGTTCATGAAGAAGGAAGACCAAAGTGTCGGTACTTTGGTCCTTTTTAGAAGGAGAAATAAAATGCTCATAGTTTCAAATATGGAGACAAAGTGTGTAGCAGAGACTGAAGGAGGGGCCACCCAGAGACTTCCCCACCTGGGTATTCATCCCATGTGCAGTCACCAAAGACAGACACTGTTGTGGATGCCAGGAAATGCATGCTGACAGGAGTCTGATACATCTGTCCTGAGAGACTCTGCCAGAGCTTTACATACACAGAAGCAGATGCTCACAGCTAGCTATTGAACTGATCACAGGATTCTCAGTAGAGGAGGAGAGAAGAATGAGGGAGCCTGAAGGCATGTGCAATCTCACAACACACCTCAACCATTCAATACCAAGCAACAATACCAACCAATCAGAGTTTCCAGGTTCTAAACCACCAGCGTGGGAGCACTCAGGAAGGGACCTATTGTTCCAGTTGTTTATCTAGGGGAGGATGGCCTTGTCAGGCATTGGTGGGAGAGTAGGTTTTTGGTCCCACAAAGGTTAAATGCCCTAGTGTTGGGAAATTCAAGGGTGGAGAGTTGGGAGTGGGTGGGTGGGTGGAGGGAACACCCTCATAGAAGCAGGAGGAGGGGGTATGAGATAGGAAGTTTCTGGTGGGCAGAAATAGGGAAAAGGGATAACATCTGAAATGTAAATAAATAGAATAGCCAATAAAAATAGAAAAAAATAGAAAACCTTGAATGTGGAGAAATATTTCTTTAAATGAGTATAAGCATTACTTCATTTCATTAGGCTATAAATGTGTTCAGACATAATCACAAATGGCTTATATGTAGTTACAAAATTCTACTTTATTCGACATATATACAAACACACGAATACCCAACCCCAACCTCCTACCCCCCCCATATATATTAGTTTATATTTTCTAAATGTGTTTCTGTGGTGTTGGGTGAATAGACATATTGAAGCAATTGCACATGAAATCTAGAGGCCTTTAGTATCTATCACCAAGATTTACAAAATGTTGGGAGTTATCAAATTTTGATGCTGGTATCTGAGAATGGTCCTTTAGCAAGAGCAGCAATTGGTCTTAACCACAGTGCTATCACTTCAGTGGCTCATATTTTAACTCACTTAAAGAAATAAAGGAAAACACAGTTAAAAAGGTAGAAGCCCCTAAAGAGGAAACAAATGACTCCCTTAAATAAATGCAGGAACACACAATCAAACTGGTAATGGCATAGAAGAAAAGTGTCCAAGACTTAAAAATGAGTGTAGAAACAATAAAGAAATCACAAAGGGAGGCAACCCTGGAAATGGAAAACATAGGAAAGAGGTCAGGAGCTACATATAGAAGCATCACCAACAGAATACAAGAGATAGAAGAGAGAATCTCAGGTGTAAAGGCTAGAAAAGATATTTACCCAATGGTCAATGAAAATAGAAAGATTAAAAAATTCCTAACTCAAATCATCCAGGAAATCCAGGGCAGAATGAAAAGATCAAACCACAGAAAAATAGGAAGTGAAGAAATTGAAGATTCCGAGCTCAGATACCAAAAAAAAAAAAAAAAAAAAAAAAAAAAATTCTTCCACAAAATCATAGGGAAAAAACTTTGCAAACTAAATAAAGAGATGACTATACTGTACAAGAAGACTACAGAACACCAAATAGATTGGAATAAAAAAAAAAGCCTCCCATCATATTATAATCAAAACACTAAGTGCACAAAACAAAGAAAGAATATTAAAAGTTGTAAGGGGAAAATGCCAAGTAATATATAATATATAAAGTCAAACCTATCAGAATTACTCCAGACTTCTCAACAGAGACTCTAAAAGTCAGAATATCCTAAACAGATATCATGCAGACCAGAAGAGGACACAAATGTCAGCCCAGGTCACTATGCCCAGCAAAACTTTCAGTCATCATAGATGGATAAACCAAAATATTCCATAATAAATCCAAATTTAAAGCAAAACAAACCCAAAAGGAAAGAAACACACCACACATAATACCACTCAACAACAAATACGAGAACTCCAATACTGCTTAATACTGGCACTCAACCATTTTCTGAGAACTGCACACTCATTTCAATGGTTGTATTGCTTGAAATCTCCCTTGGAAATGTCCCGCTATCGCATAGCCTTCGCCATACTGCACTGCTATCACCTGAGTTTTTGATCTTAGGCATTCTGACTGGTGTGAGGTGGAATCTCAAGGTTGTTTTGATTTGTATTTCCCCGATGACCAACATTTCTTTTGTGCTTCTTGGCCATTCTTTCTTAGTTGAGAATTCTCTGTTAGCCCTGTACCCCTTTTTTAGGTATTTGGTTGTCTGGGGTCTAATTTCTTGAGTTCTTTATATATATTGGATATTACCTTCTATCAGATGGGATTGGTAAAGATTTTTTCCAATCTTTGGTTGCCATTTTGTCCTATTGACAGTGTCCCATGTTTTACAGAGTTTTGCAATTTTATGAGGTGCCATTTGTCAATTCTTGACTTAGATAAGCCATTAGTGTTCTGTTAGGCTTTTCCCCTGGCCCAAACATTCGAGCCTTCTCCACCCTTTATCTTTACTACTTTCAGTGTATCTGGTTTTATTGAAGGTCCTTTATCCACTTGGACTTGGCTTTGTCAAGTAAAGTTATAATTCTTTGTATTGATTTTGTACAAGGAGTAATCAAGTACAATTCTCCAAAAGGTTTTCTACACAGAGTGTACAGAACTAACAAACTTACTTCTAGCCAGGGAAGTGTGACCGGGGGCAGAGAATGGAGATTACATGTTTAGTATTCTTGAGTGTATTTGTTCCTTTAATAATCTCCTGGTGCTACCAAGTCTTTGATTAAAGATATTGTGTTTTTCTTTTTCAATTTCTTTATCATGTGATGTAAATCACTCTAGGTATATCAATGATAATCGTATTTAAGTTCATGATAACAAAAAATGTTCCTTGACAAAATTGATGTTTCTAAATTTATAATGTGTTTGCAGTTGTCCATGTCTCCTTGTTAATACTGTTACAGTGAGTGACTTGATCATGTACAGACTTATGAATGTGGGAAATCTCTGAGTTCATATGATTATCACTCCTTTTGTGTGTAAATAATACTATTTTGTAAAGTCATGCAATATCTCTTCCAATTATACTTTTTGACCCACATTTCCACACAGATTCCTGAACCTTGAGTGCTGTTTTGTTCTACATAAACTGGTAATAAGAAGATAGTCCTGAAGACAAAACTTACTTATGTCACAAATATGGAAAAGTTGTGCTGGACCTTAATAAGAAACTTTACCTCTAATGACTAGAATTCAAGTTACTAGAAATTACACTACCAGAGGAAATTGTACTACCAGAGGAAAATGTAAAGGGAATAAAGATGACTGTATCCTCTTACGAAATTTTCTCTCATCCAAGCAACAGAGAAAAGTGAACAAGATGGTGGGAAAGATCTTGAGAGTCAAAAGATGAGGAAGATGGCTGGGAACACAAATATTCTATAAAAGGCATAAGTAGACATAAAAGTCTTACCAATGTGATGTCAAAAATAAAATTTGAGGAAGGATCACTACACTGTGCATACCAGTATAGAAAAAAGAATGCCTGCAAAGCTTCTACCTATAGAATCATTTAGATGAAACTGTAAATATGGGAATGGAAGATTTTGTCATTGCAAGAGAAGGAACAAAGATTAGCTGTGTAGTACCAAATAATGCAACATTAAACATAAATCTATGCAATTTTACACGGTATCTACAGTTTATCTTTCAAAATGTATATGTATATTCAAATACAAATATACACTCAGTAATAATTATTGATATAAGGGGCCATGTGCACTTTAGGAGTGCAGGGTTACAAATGCTGTGTTTGAATCAGGAAATATAAAG
Source organism: Mastomys natalensis (assembly GCA_021653895.1). Taxonomy (NCBI): domain Eukaryota; kingdom Metazoa; phylum Chordata; class Mammalia; order Rodentia; family Muridae; genus Mastomys; species Mastomys natalensis. The sequence goes on along the minus strand of JAJTUV010002205.1, from coordinate 128,174 downwards.
AAAAAAGCAATTAAAATACACTCTCAAAAATAAACTAATAACAGTTAAATAAAGCAATAAATAGTACTCTGAGAAAAAAATAACAGTGTCCTTCACAACTAGTGTTCAGAAATAGTAATGTGTATGTGTTTGTATCTGTGTCTCTGTGACTGTACTATTAAATTGAATAATCTTTAGCTACTCCTATTTTGACATTTATAATGACATCTTTCATCTAGAGTGATTTATATGTTCACAAACTTCATTGACCTAATTGTGAAAAGGTGTGTGTATTACATTATTTTCCCTACCACTAGTCCTCGCTGAATGAAACACTTACATTGCATAATGAAATGGTGTGTTTTCATACAAAGTTCAAGGGCTTTATACAGCAGGCACAATCTGAAACCCACAGTCATTTTCATATACTATGCTCTTCTTACTATGTTATCTGATATTCTCAATATCTTCATAGAACATTGTAATTTTTTCCAATATCTCGTGCCTCTCTGATGACCATCAACAATATACAACGCTGTAACTATGCAGATAATCTACTAACACTCAATCTTTTTTCTCTTTTCAAATCTATACATTTACTGAATCATTAATCTAAGATATTCCAAATTCCAGCCAAGGCAATTTACCAATTTGCTGATATCTTAGTTTCTGTTGCTGTAACAAAACATCATGGTCAAAAGGGATATATGAGAAAGTGTTATTTTCCTATGTACCTTGGTCACATTTAATTGAATGAAGCCAAGCCAAGAACACAGTGGATACAGGAACACAATGAAAGTTCATGGAATCATGCTGATTACTGAGTTTCTGTCCATCCTATCTACAGTCTTCTGTCATATAACCCCTAGAACAACTTGCTTAGAGGATGGCACTGTCCACAAGCAGCAGGATTACTTTATATTAGTCATTAACTAAAAACATTCCTTACACATATACCTACAAGGCAAACTGTTGAAAGACACTCCTCAATTGAGATCTCCTGTTGTCAGTGTGTTTAGGTTTGTGAGAGCTCATGAATGAAACCATTTTCCACCAAAACTGACTAATTGGTATTACTTTAGGCAATGTTATTCTGTGATGTAAGTACTATCTTTAAATATTACTTAAAACTTTTTATGATTTAAAGATACTTTGTTAAGACAAAGCATAACAAATATGTTGAATACCATCTAATAATATAAAAGTATCAAATTCTAAAAAAGCAATTTACCTTTTTACTTTTGAAAAAAATATGAATATGGTCAACCTAAAAGAAGGTAACACTTTTGGGCAAAGATACACACTTGCAACCCTTCACTAGAAGAAAAGATGGAGAAGATCTTGACAACTACCATTACCATTCCCCTGATGCTGTGGTAGACAGGGAGGAAGTTAATCCACACACTATAGAAGACCAACATGTTGAATGTTAGGAACTTGGCTTCATTGAATCTGTCAGGAAGGTTCCTTGCTAAGAAAGTCACAATGAAGCTCTCTAGAACCATGGATCCAAATATCCCAGGACACAGTTGAAGGCAATGATAGAGTCTTTGTTAAAAATAATGTTGTACTTCCCATGTTCAGATTGTATATCTTTGTTAAAAAAAAAGGGTGGAAATGTTACCAACCACATGCCACAGAGAACAAATTGAATTAGGGTACAAATGGGAATGACCAAGTTAGGTGCTCCTTTTATGATCGTCCCTCTCATTCTTTTACCTGAGTAGTGAACTTGAAAGCCATGACAACAGTTATTGTTTTGGCCAACACTGCAGAAAAAGCTACTCTGAAAGACACTCCAAATGTGGTCTGCGGCAGGATTCAGGTGGCCTGGTTGAAATATTCAAACAAGAGCAAAGAGCAGAGAAAACAGAGGACTAGAGAGATGAGCAGGATGAAGTTGAGAATGTGGTTATTGACCCTCACAATGGGAGTATCCTTGTACTTCACAAAAGTGACTAGTACTAGAATTGTGATGGCCGAGAAGGATAGGTCATGCAGCCTAGAGCAATCCCTAATGGATTTTCATAAGCCTGAAATGATACAGCTCTTTGGAAGCAGTAAGTTTGCTCTAAGTTGGCATACTTATCATCTGGACACCTCACACACTGTTCCATATCTGCTGGCCATCAACAATAAACCCTTATAAAATATCGTAATTAGGTAGTCAATCATTGTGTTTTTGTATTATTTGGAGGAATATCAGTAAATATTTTGGTGTTGAATATCTAGTCTGTTCCTTATTGCTTTGTAGACCACTGACTTAAGGCTTCTCTCTACTAACCTATGCTTTGTGATGGAACAAAACCATCAACATCATATGTAATGAAAGAGAAAAATATTTATTAAACAAAGAAGAAAGAAAAATATGATGAATGATAGTATGCATAATCTCTGATTATTTAATTCATCAAACCATAAATTCACTAGTAAAAGTCAAGAGTAATGTGCAGACATAGTTATTGATGCTAGTTGATGAAATGCATTATGTACTTTGCTTGCTTTGAGAGTTATGCCATTTGTCTGTATCTACAAATAGGCACCAGAACATCCAATACTGCATGCAAATACTATTTGCTTAAAGGAATATTTTCATTCTTGAAGTTGTATGCCTCATAGACCTATGCATGTCCGTCTTGTGGTACAATCTCCTTCTTCCCAACTACACATTCAAAGCTATATGGCATGAAGGTTATGGATGTTCACATTCATCCCTCTTTCCTTAGCTAGGCTGTGATTGATGATAAGCACTATCCTCTCTGTTGTCTCATTCTTGAAATCATTCTTGTTCTAATTCTTTGACAGGAAATGCTTAATCCTTTAAGCCATCTAAGCTCTTACAATATATTTTATTACTTTCTTTGGTGATCAACAGCAATGTTGAAAGTGTAAGCTGAAGAAACTCTTTCCTCCTACCCTACTCCCCCCAAAAAGAACAACAGTTACCCTGAGCATCTGGTGTTTGCTGGGGACTAAGTTGGGTGATAGGTTGAAAGATTGTGGACTGATCATGTAGTCAAGTTTTCTTTGTACAAAGAATCAAAGAAGAGTAAACATATGCATAGATTATACCTATAATTTTTGTTTAAAAAATTGTTACACATGTATGTCTTCCTAAAAGTTATTATTTCTGCATAATATAAAATCAGTAACCAGGATATAGTGAGAGAAATATATTTTTTGTGGAAGAAATTGCAGGTTATTTGCTGGATCCAAAAGAAGTGTATATTATTTAACTCATTTTGTTCTGAAACATGAAGTTTTTAGATCTTCAGTTATATCTAGGCCATATCATATTTGTAGTTCAGAAACAAAAGGTATTCAAATCCAACAATTTTTCTTCTGCATGCCAGCATATACCTGTTTCATTGGAAACCTCATTTTCTGGGCACTTGACACAATCAAAGCAGCAGTCTGCTGTTTCTTTCTGATGAATTTTCCTAAATCCAGCAGTACATGTCACACTACACGTGGAGGAGGGAACCTGAGGCAATACATAAATATAAATATATATAAATGTATGTATGTGTATATAAATATATATTAAATATTTAATATATTTATACTTATAGTATATATATTTAATACATATATATACTAAATATATAATATGTGTATGTTTAGTATACATCACATGTTTACTGACCCATAGATTAATATATGGGACATTAACAGATATGGCTAAAATATTCTTCTGACAACCAGCATTACTTAACAATTTCAAGTACAGTTTTATTTTGTATTGCCCTGCAGTGCACAGATTGTCACACAATATTTACTGCAACCTGTAATACTATATGTATAACATTTAGGTTGGAGCAATTTAAAACTTTTCTTTCCTAAGCTGATTAAGCCAAAAGCAACTTTTATATGGCATCAGTTTCTCTCTTAAGATTTATAATTAAACAAAAATAAGAACCCTGAATTTTATGGAGAGATAAGGTAGGGTAAATCAAGAAAGTCTTATTTAATGAATATGAACAAAGTCTGTTAAATAAGACTTTCATAAAATTAATGAAGTTTTTTAAGTTTCAAATAAAACCTAGAACCCTCATCCCATCCCCTGTCCTTCCCATCTTCTATGAGGGAGCTCCCCCACCAATCTGCCTACTCCAGCCTCACAACCTAGCGTTTCTCTATGCTGGGGCATCCCGCCTCCACTAGACCAAAAGTCTCTCCACCCACTGATTCCAGATAAGGCAATCCTCTGAAGAGTAGGGGAACTTGGAAGGGGGATAACACGTAAAATGTAAATAAATATAAAACTAATAAAAATGTATAAATTAAAAAATAAAATCTTGAATCTGGAGAAAATTTTTTGTTAGTGGATAAAAGCTATACTTAATTAAGCTATAAATATGTTAACACAGAATCAGAAAATTACATGGTTTATATGGAGTTACAAATTTTTAATTATATATATATATATATTTATATTGTTGTGTGTGTATACATATGTTATTATGAATTTAATAAACATATCCTTTTAGTGTGGGATGAATAGGCATATTGGTGCAACTGAACATGGAATCCAAAGGCCTTTGATCCCTATGACCAGATTTACATCAAGTTGAGAGTTATCAACTTTTGGTGATTGTATCTGAGGTCCTTTGCAACAGTAGCAAATGGTCTTAACCACAGAGATATTACTTCAGGGCCTCAGATTTTAAAATTTAGATAAGTTGAGAAAGTAAAAATTGTGATATACCCACTGATGTTCCTCCTGTGGCCCAATCCAAGTCTTCAGATATATGAAGTTGTTGACTCTGTGGGAGACAAGGAAAATAGCTTCCTATTTTGACTTTTAATCCAAAGCCTTGTGGAAAATTCCAAATGATGAAAATGTCATACTCTGCACTCAGATTTTCCCTATGGTTCATATTCACCAGTTCTCCAACAGGGTTAGTAAATACTCTGGATTTCAGCAAAGAAGCCACCTAAATGAGATGAATCATTGGATGCTTATATATGCATATCAATAAAGGGAATGCCAGATTGATAATGTCACCTAATTTTTTAATGACTTTCAGAAAAGACACCTATATTAAAGTAATCCAATGTAGGAAAATACAATATACCTCATGGATAATTACAAGTTAATATACTTCATATTAATGTTCGATGAAAAACATGCTAGAAAAATGATTGCCAGATAACAAGCAACATGGTATGTTGAAGTGTGAGTAAGGTGGTGTGTGTGTGTGTGTTTGTTTGTGACACATGTTTGTCAAAAAAACTTTAAAAAATAAAGGGCATGTATATGAGAATGAAGGGTAAGTCTGAATATCTGGAAATTGTGAAAATAAAGAATGGTTGTGGGTCTTTCATGTTCATACATTATACACATATAAAATAAACATAAACTTAAAATATGAAGTCTTAATTATTTTGGTTTTGAAAATAACTGTTAACTTAAGTGATTAACTATTAATCACGGCACAAGTACTTATCCTTCAGAAATATTTCTTAAGAAAAATATTCTACTCTAGTCATCACTTAAGGATTTGTGATAGAAATCTTGGCTCTTATTTTAAATGTTGAACTCATTTGGTGAAATATTGAGACCCATTTTCATAAAACTCACTGATATTCATAAGACATGTATTGTCTACTATTAAAATTATCCTTGTGCATGATAGTTATCCATGTAAAATACTCTTTAGGGAGTTTTGCATTGTAGAAATCTTTCCACTGAGAGAATAATGTCTAACAAATGTGTATTTATTTCTCTGGGTCCATTTAAAAGATCACATTGATATATCTAAGCATAATGAAATGTAAGAAACTTTACCTGCTGACAGTCAAAGAATTTTTCTATGGGTTCTGCAATTTTCTGAGACTCTATTTGTTGAAGAATGAGTTCATGGTAGGTGTGGGCCACAGCATACACAGCATTATATAAATTGTAACCTTCATCACTCAGAACCATGTCATATTTGTGCAGTGCCAACCATTCCAATGTGTTGTTGAATGTAAAATGATCCAGTTTATTGCTGTTCTTTGAGATTGAACAATTAAAATAATTCCACCCCAGTATAAACTCAGTAATGTTTTCTGGGTATATGTTATTGGTCATTGTTTCCATAAAATTCCTAAATACAGTAATCTCACTGTGGTGGTGTGCAAAAGTACAGTCCCATGGAAGAAATCAAGGCTGAAATCTTTTTATTTGTGATGACATCCCATTGTGAGGTCGTGATCCAGATTCTCCGAGCACCTAAATATCTCCATCTTCTAAAGCTTATTTCTACAGTAGAGTTCATTTTAGCATAAATGATAACAACCTTGGCTGAAGATGTCATAATCTGTTTATCATAAATCTTAGCCCTAGTCATGTACGTCTGCATGGTTTCTGGGACCATATTAACAAAAGCTAAACACATCTCATACATTTGCATTTCTTCTCTCAAGGCTGAGAGAAACTGAATATCCTGGTCATCATCTGATATGACCAGTCCAATCCAAGTCCATCTAAAATGAAGCATCAAGGAGACCATGCCATGGGACAAACGTGTATCCTTGGTGGCTATCTGATGGACATGGGGAAACAGGTCATGGTCACTTAGGTTAGGATTAAATGGTCCATAGAAAACCTAAAGGATGTTGAAGAGAATTTGAAATATCCAAATGAGGAAAATGATTGTCAGGATGTTTGGACTTTATGAAAGTAGTATTACTCACCTTTGATAACTTGATATTAAGGATATTAAGATTATACTATAAGTATCATGTATTATTCCTATTAGATTCTAGATTATTACTGACAAGTATGATTCTAGAAAAAATTTTTTTATGCTGACAACTATAGTCTGATTATATATATATATATATGTATATATATATAATATATAATTATTTTGTGTGTATGTATATGTTTTATGTATATGTTTGTTTAGCAGCATACTCATAAATGCATGTTGTCACATTTTCTTCTAGGCACCTGTAAATGGTATTTAATATTGTTAACTCATCCAGTGTCACATATTCTTACCTTTGTTATCTAGAATAAGTTGACAGTTTTAAGGATGTTTTCCATGATGGTCCTGTAAGTTCTACATCACAGTTTGGCTTTGTTCACAGATATAATTAATAAATTTTCAAACAATTTTTTTTGTGAAATATACTTTATTCGAAACTTCCAATATATTTTCACACAGGCCAACAAAGATGGTGAATATCAAAGACATGTTGGGTAAAAGATAAGGATTTTTGTTGATCTCCTCTGTAGCAAAATACATCACCAGAAGAAACTCATATCTCTTGCTGGTATTCTAAAACAAGACATAGTGATGATTTACATTTGAACATAAAATTACAATTACAGTACAGTTTGTACTATAAGACATGCTAAATTTCTATCTAAACTCTTGAAATTAGACATGAAATAAGAAATGACTCATAAATTATCAATCTTAGAGCTGAATACAATTTAAGAATTCATAGACATAGGCACTATGATATGATAAATTTTGTATTTGTGAAAATCGATAAGAAGTTTGTTTTATCTCTGAATGCCATTCTTGAACTAGATTACATTTCTGCTGACTGAGACAAGTATAAAATAATTTATTAGTTGTAATTGAACAGATACCTTTAAAAACAGCATGACTTAAACCATATATGTAATGTACAGCATATTTTCCTTGATATATTTTTATTTTCTAAATGCATTTTATTCATCAAACATCTTAATAATATTCAATATTTTGGGAATAAAATAATACATCTTAAATTTTGGTCAACATTTATATTCATATCCTTTTGTACCCTAAAATATCACTAATGCATACTTAATAATATCCATAGCTGAGGATCTTATATCTAATGTTGGGTATTAAATTGTTTGAAAACATACAAAATATTCTTTGGGAATTAAGCATAAGAAAAGAGCATAAAATATTAAAAACTGAACCATTAAAGAAATATATTGGTACCTTCTCAAAAGCTGACCATATAAATGGACACAAAAAAACTTCAACAGAACAAGAATGTTTAATTAATCCCATGTAGTCTATCAGACAACCATGGACTAAGGCTGGTTTCAGTGACAACAAAAACAACAGAAAGCCCACATACACGTGGAAGCTGAACAACTATCTACTCAATGATAACTTGGTCAGTGAAGAAAAAAAAAGAAATTAATGACATTTTAGAATTTAATAAAATGAAGGCACAACATATCCAAATTATGAAAAACAATAAAAGCAGTACTAAGAGGAAAACTTATAGCCCTGAGTGCCTCCATAAAGAAATTGGAGAGATTATACAATCGTACCTTATCAGCTCATCTGAAAGCTCTAGAACAGAAAGAAGCAAATACACCCAAGAAGAGTGGATGGCAGAAAATAATCAAAATCAGGGCTGAAATCAACAAAGTAGAAACAAAGAGAACTATACAAAGAATCAACAAAACTAGGAGCTGGTTCTCCTGAGAAAATTAACAAGATAGATAAACACTTAGAAAGACTACCTAGAAGGCACAGAGACAGTATCAAAATTAACAAAACCAGAAATGAAAAAAGAGACTTCAGAAGATTAAAAGATCTCCCATGCTCATGGGTTGGCAGGATTAATATAGTAAAAATAGTCCAATTGCCAGAAGCAATCTACAGATTCAATGCAATCCCCATCAAAATTCCAACTCAATTCTTCATAGGTTTGAAAGAGTAATTTTCAAAATCATGTGGAATAACAAAAAAACTCATGCGCAGCAAAAATATTCTCAAAAATTTAAAGAACATCTGGAGGAATCACCACCCCTGACCTCAAGCTGTATTACAGAACAATAGTGATAAATGCTACATGGTATTGGTATAGAGACAGGCAAGTAGAAGAATGGAATAGAATTGAAGACCCAGAAATGAACCTACACACCTATGGTCACTTGATCTTTGAGAAAGGAACTAAAAACACCCAGTGGAAAAAAAGACTACATTTTCAAAAAATGGTGTTGGTTCAACTGGCAGTCAGTATGTACAAGAATGTAAGTCAATCCATTCTTATCTCCTTTACAAAGCTAAATTCCAAGTGGATCAAGGAGCTCCACAAAAAACCGGATACACTGAAACTAGTAGAAGAGAATGTAGGCAAGAGCCTAAAACACATTTCCAGAGGGGAAAATTTCCTGATCAGAAGACCAATGGCTTATGCTGTAAGATTGACAATAGACAAATGGGACCTCATAGAATTGAAAGCTTCTGTAAGGTAAAGGACACTGTCAATAGGACAAAATGGCAACCAACAGATTGGAAAAAGATCTTTACCAATCCTACATCCAATAGAGGGCTAATATCAAGTATATACAAAGAATTCAAGAAATTAGACTCCAGACATTCAGATAACCCTATTAAAAATGGGGTAGAGAGCTAAACAAAGAATTCTCCACTAAGGATACTTGAATGTCTGAAAAGCACCTAGAGAAATGTTTCACATCCTTAGGCACCAGTTAAATGCAAATGAAAATAACCCTGAAATTCCACCTCACACTAGACAGAATGGCTAATATCAAACCTCAGGTGATAGTAGATGCTGGTGTGGATGTGGAGAAAGAGGAACACTCCTCTATTGTTAGTGGGATTGCAAGCTGGTGCAACTACTCTGGAAATCAGTCTAGCATTACCTGACTGATTATTGTCAGTAATACTGATAGTATTACCTGAGGACCCAGCTATACCACTCCTAGGTATATACCCCAAACATGCTCCAACATATTAACAAGGACACGTGCTCCACAGTGTTCATAGCAGCCTTATTTATAATAGTTAGAAGCTGGAAAGAACCCAGATGTACTTCAACAGAGGAATGGATACAGAAAATGTGATACATTTACACAATGGACTACTACTCAGCTATAAAAACAATGACTTCATCAAATTCTTAGGCAAATGGATTGAAATAGAAAATATCATCCTGAATGAAGTTACAAAATCACAAAAGAAAACACATGATATGCACTCACCAATAAGTGGATACTAGCCCAAAAGCTCAGATTAGCCAAGATAAAATTTACAAAACACATTAAGGTTAAGAAGAAGGAATAACACAGTGAGGATGCTTCAGCCCTTCTTAGAAGGGGAAACAAAATACTCATGAGAGGAAATAAGGAGACAAAGTGTGGAGCAGAGACTGAAGGAAAGGCCATCCGGAGGCTGTCCCATTTGGGTATCCATCCCATACACAGTCACCAAACCCAGACAATATTGCAAATATCAAGAAGTGCTTGCTGACAGGAGTCTGATATAAGGGTCTCCTTGGAGGCTTTGCCAGAGCCTGACAAATACAGAGCCAGATGCCCACAGCCAACCACTGGACTGAGCACAGGGTCCCCAATGGAAGAGTTAGAGAGAGGACTGAAGGAGATGAAGGGATTTGTAACCACATAGGAAGAACAACAATGTCAACCAACCAGACCTCTGAGAGCTCCCAGGGAATAAACCACCAACCAAAGAATAGACATGGAGGAACTCATGACTCCAGCCACATATGTAGCAGAGGATTGCCTTGTCTGGCATCAATGAGAGGAGATCCCCTTGGTCCTGTGAAAGCTCAATACTCTAGTGTAGGGGAATGCCAGGGTGGGGAGGCAGTAGTGGGTGGGTGGGTGTTGGAAGGAACACCCTCATAGAAGCAGGGGGAAGAGATATGGGATAGGTGTTTCCAGAGGGGAAACTGGGAAAGAAATGTAAATAAAGAAAATATCCAATTAAAGAATAGAAAAAATTATATTCAGAAGCCCTTATATGATACCACCTGGCATTGTGTGAGAGTATTCAAGAAAGCATTATATACCTGTGTGTATTATCTAATGATCAGTTTACATAAAAAAGATTATCAGCTAGCTGTACTGCTCCTGTGAAGACTCCATATCCTGAATCATTCTAGAGGAACCACTGCACTCAGAACAGCAGAGGAACTACTGCACTGAAACTACAGAGGAACTACTGCACTCAGACGCAGATTTCAGAATCTCAGAGGCAGTGTGAGTCTCAGGAACTTTTCCAACTCTTCCAAGGAGCTCAGGATCACAGGATCACAGAGACAGCTGGACTCTGAGGAGTTCTGACAGAAGCAAAATTACTGGAAAGAGACTCTAGTCAGAGATAGTGAGTGCAGGTAGCAATAGACATAACCAGATAGTGAGAGGAAAGTGCAAGAACATAAGCAACAGAAACCAAAGTTACTTAGCATCATCAGAACCCAGTTCTCCCACCATAGCAAATCCTGGAAACCCCCATCATACCAGAAAAGCATGATTCAGATTTAAAATCACTTCTCATGATGATAATAGAGGACATTAAGAAGGACATAAATAACTCTCTTAAAGAAATACAGAAGAACACAGGTAAACAGGTACACACTTTAAAGAGGAAACAAAAAAAATCTCTTAATGAATTGCAAGAAAACACAACCAAGGACTTCCGGTCTGGGCCCAGCACGGAGCAGAACTCCGGGGAGGCTCTGCACTGAACCTCAGGAAACCCGCAGAAGTGGGGCACCCAGGAGCTTGACCCGGGCAGTATCTCACGTAGGGAGACAAGCAGCACCCACCCCAATCAGGGAGTAACTGGGACCCACTGAGAGACCACCGGGACCCAGGGATTTCACTCTTGCCCGGAGTGTCGGTTCCTTTCGGTTTAGGCCCAAGAGCTCAGCAGATCTCCAGCGGCAGCTGTGCACCCAGTCTCACAGAACCCGGGGGAAGCAGGGCTCCCAGGAGCTCTAACCCAAGCAGCTTCTTAAGCAAGGAGGCAGCAACACTTGCCCCAAACAGGTAGTAACCAGGACCCACAAGGACCCAGGTACTCACTCCTGATCCGGAGCACTGGTTCCTTCCAGTTTGGGCCCGAGCACTCAGCAGATCTCTGGTGGCAACTCTGCACCCAATCTCACAGAACCCAGAGAAAGTGTGGCTCCCAGGAGCTCTAACCAGAGCAGCCTGTTAAGCAAGGAGGCAGCAAAACTTGCCCCAAACAGGCAGTAACCAGGACCCACAGGGATCCAGGAAATGACTCCTGGCCCAGAGCACTGGTTCCCTCTGGTCTGGACCAAAGCACTGAGCAGATCCTGTGCCCTAGCTCTAATCTCAGCAGCGACACCCAACCTAAAAAGTTCTGACACAACCAAGAGAATAGGAAAGACAGGTTCCAGCCAGAGACAGCACAGGTAGCACCAAGGAGAACCAGATGGCAAAAGGCAAGCGCAAGAATACAAGGGCCAGCAACCCAGAACACATGTCATCATCAGAACCTAGTTCTCCCACATTAAGTCCTGAATTCCCCATATCACCAGGAAAGCAAGAGTCAGACCTAAAATCACTTTTAATGATGATGATGGAGGACTTTAAGAAGGACATAAATAACATTCTCAAAGAATCCCAGGAGAACACAGGTAAACAGGTAAAAGCCCTTAAAGAATCACAAGAGAACACAACCAAACAGGTGAAGGATTTATACAAAACCATCCAGGACATAAAAATGGAAATAGAAACAATAAAGAAATCACAAAGGGAGACTACTCTGGAGATAGAAAACTTAAGAAAGAAATCAGGAGTCACAGATGCAAGCATCACCAACAGAATACAAGAGATAGAAGAGAGAATCTCAGGTGCAGAAGATACCATAGAAAATATTGACACAACTGTCAAGGAAAACACAAAGTGCAAAAAACTCTTAACACGAAACATCCAGGAAATCCAGGACACAATGAGAAGACCAAACCTAAGGATAATAGGTATAGAAGAGAGTGAAGATTCACAACTTAAAGAGCCAATAAATATCTTCAACAAAATCATAGAAGAAAACTTCTCTAATCTAAGGAATGAGATGCCCATAATCATACAAGAAGCCTACAGAACACCAAATAGACAAGACCAGAAAAGAAATACTTCCCGTCACATAATAATCAAAACACAAAATGCACAAAACAAAGAAAGAATTTTAAAAGCAGTAAGAGAAAAAGGCCAAGTAACATATAAAGGCAGACCTATCAGAATTACACCAACTTCTCACCAGAGACTATGAAAGCCAGAAGATCCTGGACAGATGTCATCCAGACCCTAAGAGAACACAAATGCCAGCCTAGGCTACTGTATCCAGCAAAACTCTCAATTACCATAGATGAGAGAAACCAAGATATTCCATGACAAAGCCAAATTTATACAATATCTTTCCACAAACCCAGCATTACAAAGAATAATAGCAGGAAAGACCCAATACAAGGAGAGCAATCATACCCTAGAAGCGCAAGAAAGTAATCCACCTCCAACAAACCCAAAAGAAGATAGCCACACAAACAATGCTTCCCCTTTTAGCAAAAATAACAGGAAGCAACAGTCTCCTCTCCTTAATATCTCTTAATGTCAATGGACTCAATTCCCCAATAAAAAGACATAGGCTAGCAGACTGGATACTCAAACAGGATCCGACATTTTGCTGTATACAGGAAACCCACCTCAGTGACAAGGACAGACACTACCTTAGAGTAAAAGGCTGGAAAACAATTTTTCAAGCAAATGGTCCTAAGAAACAAGCTGGAGTAGCCATTCTAATATCGAATAAAATTGACTTTCAACTTAAAGATATCAAAAAGGATAAGGAAGGTCATTTCATATTTGTCAAAGGAAAAGTCAACCAACATGAACTCTCAATTCTGAACATCTATGCACCAAATGCAAGAGCACCCACTTTCATAAAAGAAACCCTACTAAAGCTCAAAGCACACATTGCACCTCACACAATAATAGTGGGAGACTTCAACACCCCACTCTCAGCAGTGGACAGATCATGGAAACGGAAACTAGACAGAGGTACAGTGAAAGTAACAGAAGTTATGAACCAAATGGACTTAACAGATATCTATAGAACATTTCACCCTAAAACAAAATAATATACATTTTTCTCAGCACCTCATGATACCTTCTCCAAAATAGACCATATAATTGGTCACAAGACAGGCCTCAACAGATACAAAAAAATTGAAATGATCCCATGCATCATATCAGATCACCATGGTCTAAAGCTGGTCTTCAATAACAACAAAGACAATGGAAAGCCCACACTCACATGGAAACTGAACAATACTCTACTCATTGATAATGGGGTCAGGGAAGAAATAAAGAAAGAAATTAAAGACTTTTTAGAATTTAATGAAAATGAAGACACATCATACCAAAACCTATGGGAAACACTGAAAGCAGTGCTAAGAGGAAAACTCATAGCTCTAAGTGCATACAAAAAGAAACTGGAGAGAGAACACACTAGCAGCTTGACAACACACCTGAAAGCTCTAGAACAAAAAGAAGCAAATACACCCAAGAGGAGTAGACAGAAGGAAATAATTAAACTCAGGGCTGAAATCAACCAAATAGAAACACAGAGAACTATACAAAGAATCAATAAAACCAGGAGCTGGTTCTTTGAGAAAATCAACCAAGTAGATAAACCGTTAGCCAGACTAATCAGAGGGCAGAGAGACAGTATCCAAATCAATAAAATCAGAACCGAAAAGGGTGACATAACAACAGATACCAAGGAAATTCAACAAATCATCAGATCCTACTACAAAAGCCTATACTCAACAAAATTGGAAAATCTGGATGAAATGGACAATTTTCTAGACAAGTACCAGTTACCAATGTTAAATCAGGAGCAGATAAACCATCTTAACAGTCCCATAACCGTGAAAGAAATAGAAGCAGTCATTAAAAGTCTCCCTACCAAAAAAAGTCCAGGTCCAGATGGTTTTAGTGCAGAATTCTATCAAACCTTCAAGGAAGATCTAATACCAATTCTCTTCAAACTATTCCACAAAATAGAAATGGAAGGAACACTACCCAATTCATTCTATGAAGCCCCAATTACACTCATACCTAAACAACACAAAGACCCAACAAGAAAAGAGAATTTCAGACCAATCTCCTTTATGAATATCGATGCAAAAATATTGAATAAAATTCTCTCGAACCGAATCCAAGAACACATCAAAACACTTATCCATCATGATCAAGTAGGCTTTATCCCAGGAATGCAGGGTTGGTTCAATATATGGAAGTCCATCAACATAATCCACTATATAAACAAACTCAAAGAAAAAAAAACCACATGGTCATCTCACTAGATGCTGAGGAAGCATTTGACAAAATTCAACACTCCTTCAAGATAAAAGTCTTGGAAAGATCACGATTTCAAGGTTCATACCTAAACACAGTAAAAGCAATATACAGCAAGCCAGTAGCCAACATTAAACTAAATGGAGAGAAACTTGAAGCAATCCCATTAAAATCAGGGACTAGACAAGGCTGCCCACTCTCACCCTACCTATTCAATATAGTACTGGAAGTCGTAGCCAGAGCAATTAGACAACAAAAGGAGATTAACGGGATACAAATTGGAAAGGAAGAAGTCAAAGTTTCACTATTTGCAGATGACATGTTAGTGTACTTAAGTGACCCCAAAACTTCCACCATAGAACTCCTAAACCTGATAAACAACTTTAGCAAAGTGGCTGGGTATAAAATTAACTCAAACAAATCAGTAGCATTCCTCTACACAAAGGATAAACTGTCTGAGAAAGAAATCATGGAAATGACACCATTCACAATAATCATAAATAATATAAAATACCTTGCTGTGAATCTAATCAAGCAAGTAAAAGACCTGTATGACAAGAACTTCAAGCCCCTGAAGAAAGAAATCGAAGGAGATCTCAGAAGATGGAAAGATCTCCCATGCTCATGGATTGGAAGGATTAATATAGTAAAAATGGCTATCTTGCCGAAAGCAATCTACAGATTTAATGCAATCCCCATCAAAATTCCCACTCAATTCTTTACAGAGATAGAAAGAGCAATCTTAAAATTCATTTGGAATAACAAAAAACCCAGGATAGCAAAAACTACTCTCAACAATAAAAGAACTTCTGGGGAAATCACCATCCCTGATTTCAAGCTGTACTACAAAGCAATAGTGATAAAAAACAGCATGGTATTGGAACATAGACAGGCAGGAGGATCAATGGAATAGAATAGAAGACCCAGAAATGAAACCCCATACCTATGGTCACTTGATCTTCGACAAAGGAGCTCAAACCATCCAGTGGAAAAAAGACAGCATTTTCAACAAATGGTGCTGGTCCAACTGGAGGTCAACTTGTAGAAGAATGCAAATTGATCCATACTTATCTCCTTGTACAAAGCTCAATTCCAAGTGGATCAAGGACCTCCACATAAAACCAGCTACACTGAAACTAATAGAAGAGAAAATAGGGAAAAGCCTTGATCACATGGGCACAGGGTAAAAGTTCCTGAACAGAACACCAATGGCTTATGCTCTAAGATCAAGAATTGACAAGTGGGATCTCATAAAACTGCAAAGCTTCTGTAAAGCAAAGGACACTGTCAACAGGACAAAGCAGGAACCAACAGATTAGGAAAAGATCTTCACCAACCTTACATCTGATAGAGGGCTAATATCCAAGGTATACAAAGAACTGAAGAAACTTGATTCCAGACAATCAAATAACCCTATTAAAATATGGGGTACAGAGCTGAACAAAGAACTCTCAACTGAGGAAACTCGGATGGTTGAGAAGCATCTAAAGAAGTGTTCAGCATCCCTAGTCATCAGGGAAATGCAAATGAAAACAACACTGAGATTCCACCTCACAGCAGTCAGAATGGATAAGATCCAAAACACAGGTGACAGCAGATGTTGGCGAGGATGTGGAGAAAGAGGAACACTCCTCCATTGTTGGTGGGATTGTAAGCTGGTACAACCACTATGGAAAGCAGTCTGGTGATACCTCAGAAAATTGAACATGGTGTTACCTGAGGACCCAGCTATACCCCTCCTGGGTATATACCCAGAAGATATTTCAACATGCAACAGGGCCACATGCTCCACTATGTTTATAGCGGCCTTATTCATAATAGCCAGAAGCTGGAAAGAACCCAGATGTCCTTCAACAGAAGTACCTCCTGTTACATAATAATCAAAACATCAAATGCACAAAACAAAGAAAAAAATACTAAAAGTAGTAAGGGAAAAAGGTAAAGTAACATATAAAGGCAGACCTATAAGAATTACACCAGACTTCTTCTCTAGACACTATAAAAACCAAACTGAAAACCAATGTAATAAAGCCAAACTAAACTGTGACATATTTGAAAGTATTAAATAGTGATGGATAAATCATTAATTATCAGTGGTTCATAAAGTTACAGGGGAAAGAACAGAAGTCCACAGTTTGTGTACACAGCTACATATTTCTAATTCATGACATTGAAGCAGGAAATGAAATTAATGACTTACCTAAAATCAATAATTTCTTTATAAAAATTTTCTTCAATAGATTTCTCATATAACCAAAGGACAAAACGACAGTCATTTTGCAAATCTCCATCATCATTTTCATTATTCTTTATCCTCCAAAAACAATTGGGATGAGTCAAACTGCATATGATAAGAGAAAACTTTAGGAACAAAAAGGAAATAGTGAAAGTATGCAGCTTCTTCATGTCTATTAGGATCTAAGATGGAGCAGTTTTGAACTGTTTCTTAAGAAGACAAACATCACACACACACATTTACACCTATGTGATGTTTTAAGGCTACTGCTGTTTGGAGATTCACTCACTTATATTCAACATTCTTTCCATTCATCCTATGTCATGCTCCCTGGATACATAGGGAAAATTCTGGCCTCAAGCTCTACATCTGAGGTCTGAAAACTTTTGATCACAACATTTCTCAAAACATGTTGTGAAGATCATGTTCTCCATCCTCAGGCGTCATGACTTCATTCACATCAATGGCATACACTCCAGGGACAATTTTCTCCTGAACACCTTGGGCCAGACCATGTATTAAACATATGTATGAACACAATCAGCAATCATGATACTGAATTTCATCAGAACCTCTATAGTAAGACAAGAGTTGAGAAGGTCATAAACATCCTATGTTATTCAGACTTTGAGTTGAATCAAGGGATATTATGTCTTCCATTGACTAAGCTAGGGAAAGAAAGACTCACATGCAACAGTGAGCCAGTAGTTGAGCATACTCTTTGTTGTTCATATACTCTTGTGTGTTATTCATGTTTGCAAAATCTCCTCAGAATAAATCCTGTCCAATATCAGTACCTGTACAGACATTTACTAAGTTATAATATTGATCTCTTGCCTGATCTTCAGTCCCTGGTGGTCAGTTCCTTTTGATGAATCATTTCATTGGTTGATGATTCTTTATACATCATTAAGATTAATCATTATAATGATTAATTCATACATTTTACTCAAATGAAATTAGAGAATTGAATTTCATTGTTATTTGTGAGAGAATTTAAATATTAATTTTAGTATATACCTTATATTTTCTTCACCTTTAGTTGGCGTTATTGATAATTACACTGTAACAACACAGATGCATGTCTGATATATTGTTCTGTAAATTGTTAGATTACAATGAGTTACACAGATGGAGCACAGCATTTGATTTGTAATTTTTGATTTCCCTTATACTTATGTCCATATTGGACACACTGAATTCGATTCCCACTAAAAATGAAGTAGGATCTTTAACTCCATCTAGCCAACATCACTGGATACATTTTCTGGATTGTTGGTACTTCACTGGGTTATAACAGTATCTTGCTATGGAGTTTATTGCACTTTCTTAGTTACTATGAATTAGAATTTTTTTCACACTTTGGTTGATCTATATCTTGTCAGATTAAATATTTTTATTACTTTTGCATTACATAATTGCATGTCTTGATGTTTGTGATTTTGTATCCATTTTGTGTTCTACATATTAATGCTATTTCAAATGAATTGGGCATATGCCTTCTATTGTGGAGGCTGACTCTTCACTATATTGTGACAAGCTAATCAAATGCCATCGTGAGCTGTGGCTTTTTAGGGGGAAATCATTTGTTGTCCAAGAGCATTTAACTAGGATCCATAAAGTTCTCATTACATCAAGTCTATAGGCCAAATATTCAGGTCTTTCAATAATGTTAAATTTGCTTTTGTCAAGATTGAGAGATAAACCCTCTATGTCGTTTTTCTACAGAGACATCCTCCATTTTGCTTGGGAAACAAATAGTGTTCCTTGAACTTTCTCTTTTTGCCTAAAGCTCCTGTTATTGACTTGGCATGGTGAAAAGAATACACACCACACACCACAGGATCCTTCATGTTATGAAGGAAGAGCTTATGTTTCTTTTTCTCATGTACTTTATTCTGTTGGCAGGCAATCTTCAGATATTCACTACAATATTTGATGAATATTTAAAATAAAATTTTGCTTTTGTGCTTAACAGATATTATTCCATAGTTTTCTTCTGGCTTGTTGTGTGTTTATGTCTTGTTTATATCAGATACTAATACTATATTGGGCTATATGGAACATGTGATAGTCTCTATACACTTTTTATTTTATAGAATACTATTAGAAGACTTGGTGTTGTATTTTAATTAAATGTTTGGTACCATTTGTTAGTGAAATCTTCTTGTCCTGTTTCTTTTCCATTATTGGTTGCTGTCTATGGTTTCTCCAATCAGTTGAAATATTTTAAGTACAGCACAGGGATGAGATTTATTCAAAGCACCGAAGTAGTTATGCTATATGCCATCATCACTCTACATGGATAGAAAAACTTCCTCTTCCATGACTAAGATACTTAGAAGGCAATGTGATGGTCATTGTACATCCATGTACCCAAACCATAAATTCAGTAGTAGTGGTGTAGCTAGATTGTCAGGCAGAACTATTTCCAGTTTTCTCAGGAACTGCCAGGATGTTTTCCAAACTGGTTTTACCAGCTTGCAATCCCACCAGCGATGGAGGAGTGTGTTCCTCTCTCCATATCCTCACCAGCATCTGCTGTCACTTGAGTATTTTCATTTTACTTTTTCTGATTGGTGTAAGGTGAATATCAGGATCATTTTGATTTGTGTTTCCCTGGTGACTAAGGATGTTGAATATTTCTTTAGATTCTTCTCAGCCATTTAAGATTCCTCAGTTGAGAATTCTTTGCTTAATTTTGTACCCCATTTTTAATAGGGTTATTTGGTTCGCTGAAGTCTAACTTTTGAGTTCTTCATTTATTTTTGATATTATCCCTCTATCAGATGTAGGGCTGGTAAAGATCTTTTCCCAATATGTAGGTTGCCATTTTGTCGTATTGACAGTGTCCTTTGCCTTATGAAAGCTTTTCAATTTGATGAGGTCCTCTGTGTAAATTTTTGATCTTAGAGCCTGAGACATTTGTGTTCTGTCCAGGAAAACTTCCCCTGTGACAATGTGTTGGAGGCTATTTTCCACTTTCTCTTCTATTACATTCTGCATATCTGTTTTAAATAGCCAGAAGCAGGAAGCAACCCAGATGTTCCACAACATAAGAATAGAAACAGAAAATGTGGTTCACTTACATAATGGAATACTACTAAACTATTAAGAATGATGACATCTTGAGTTTTTGCAGGCAAACAAATGAAACTAGAAAATATCAGTCTGAGTGAGGAAACTCAGACCCAAATGGACATGTATGTTATATACTCATTATTAAATGGATATTAGTCAAAAAAATGTACAGATCACCCAGTATAGAGTCCACAGAACTCAAAAGGTTTAACAATCCAAAGGGCCCAAGTGATGATGCCTCAATCCCACTTGGGAGAAAGAAGAAAGCAATCACAAGATGCTGAAGGGAAGGAGGGAGGGACCTGGGTGGGAAAGGGAACAGGGAGGGAAAGACAGGAACATGATCAGGTATTGGGTGGGGGAAAAGGACTGAAGGCCCGAGGGCCAGCAGTAAGAATGGAAACAGGCAACCTTGAGAGGTAGGAGGTGGGGTGACCCTCCAGTATGTACCAGAGTCCTGAGAGGTGAGAGACTCTCAGGATTCAAAGGGAGGGACCTTAGATGAAATACCATACAGTATTTCATCTGTAGGAGCAGGAACTTGTAGAATCTACCTCCAGTAGAAGGCAGAGCATCAAGTGAGGGATGTGGTTTCCACCCCATGGTCAAAAACACTGACCCAAAATTGTTCCTGTCTGAAAGATCCCTAGGGACAAAAATGGAGAGTGCCTGAGGAAAAGGAGGTCCAGCAACAGGCCCAAAGAGGGATCCAGCTCAAGGGGAGGCCCTAAAGCCTAACACTATTACTGAGACTATGGAGTATTCACAAAAAGGTGCCTATCATGACTACCCTCTGAAAGACCCAACAACTAGGTGAAAGAATCAGATACAGTTATTTATACCCAAGCAATGGACAAAAGCTGAGGACCCCTATGGTTGAATTGGGGGAAAGCTGGAAGAAGCTGAGGATGAGGGCAACCCTGGAGAAGGAACAGCAGTCTCAATTAACCTGGAACTTCAAGATCTCTCAGACACTGGACCACAACCAGACAGCATACACCAGGTGATATGAGGCCCCCAACATATATACAGCAGAGGACCGCTAGGTCTGGTTTCAGTCAAAGAAGATGCACTTAACTCTCAAGAGACTGAAGGCCCTAGGTAGTAGGAAGGTCTGGTAGTGGAGTGATTCAGGGTACATCCTCGTGGAGACAGTGGGGAGAAGGTATGGGATGTAGGATATTAAGAGTGTGGACTGGAAAAGGGATAAAATCTGGATTGTAAAATAAAAGTAATGTTTAACATCCTTAGTCATCAGGGAAATAAAAATCAAAACAACCCTGAGATTCTACCTCACACCAGACAGAATGTCTAAGATCAAAATTCAGGTGACAGCAGACACTTGTGAGGATGTGGAGAAACAAGAATACTCTTCTATTGTTGATGGGATTGCAAGCTGGTACAACCACACAGGAAATCTGGCTGTTTTTCAAAAAATCGGAAATATGTCTACCTGAGGACCCAGTTATACCACTCCTGGGCATATACCCAAAACATATTCCAACATATATCAAGGACACATGCTACAACATGGTCATAGCAGCCTTATTTATAGTAGCTAGAAGGTAGAAACAACCCAGATTTACCTCAACAGCGGAATAGATACAGAAAATGTGGTACATATACACAATGGAGTACTACTGAGCTATTAAAAACAATGACTTCGTGAAATTCACAGGTAAATGAATGGAACTAAAAAATGTTATCCTGCCGGGTGGTGGTGGCACACGCCTTTAATCCAGCACTTGGGAGGCAGAGGCAGGCGGATTTCTGAGTTCGAGGCCAGCCTGGTCTACAGAGTGAGTTCCAGGACAGCCTGGACTACACAGAGAAACCTGTCTCGAAAAAAAAAGAAAGAAAATGTTATCCTGAGTGAGTAACCCTCTCACAAAAGAACACACATAGTATGTACTCACTGATTAGTAGATATTAGGCATTTCCTAATTTTTTAACTCAACCATTTGTGCTTGTGAGGTTTTTTAATTGTTGCTGTTGTTTATTTCATCTCCACATAAGATATAGTTATCTGAAATTGGAAAATGCCTCCATAAGATTTAGCTATAAGGTATTTCTTCCTTTTTTCTTTCTCCATTTTATTTTATTTTATTTTATTTTTTTATTTTACTTTTGAAATAGATTTTTCTTCTGTCTCCCACGTTCTCCTGGAACTTGCTCTATAGAAAAGGTTAGCTTTAAACTCAGAGATTCACCTATCTCTGCCTCCCAAGTACTGGTAATAAAGTCATGTGCCACCATGTTTAGCTGTATGTTGTATTAATGAATGATGGTCAAGGGCACAGCATAGGACTGGGCTCTATAAGTGATTAACTGAGCAAGCCATTTGGAGTAAGTTAGTAAGCAGCACTTCTTACTGACCTCATGTCATGCTTCCAGATTCTAGCATTTTCCTGCCCCAATTTCCCTCCATGACGAATGGTTTCTGGAAGTGCAATGCAAAAGTAATCCTTACCTCCCCATTTACTTTGTCTTGGCATTTCATTACAGAAATAATAACTCTACCTAGATCACCAGTACAACCCTGAACAAAGCCGACAAGAAAATTATACACTTAAAATTAAAGGATCCCATTACATCTCAAAATATTCTATAAATGTAAAAGGAAAAATATTCCAAAATTATTTTGTAAAAATAGCATTATATTAATCCTTAATATAGATAAAGACACAATGTAAAAGAAAATATAAACCATTGTACTTGATTGAAATGCATGCAAATTTTAAAATCAAGTACTTATAAACCAAATAATGAATACAGCAAAAAGATTTTGAAAGTGTGCTCTATGGTTGTCTCAGCTAAAAATGACCTGGTATAGCCACCCATAATACCTCAATGATGTAGCTTCATAAATAATCATAGAAAACTGGCAACACCAGTCAATGTACTAGTGTGGAAGGAGAACTATCATGGTGTACAAACAATGAACTACAGGTAAATAATATCTGATAAAATAGAAAAAGTCAGTCTACCCCAGAGATGAAACTGCTGCTGGGATGTCTAATACAGAGTTGCTAGCTCTAAAAGCTTAAGTCATAAACAACAAACATAGACTCACCAGGGTTCATTTATCAATTGTCCCTGCATACACATATAACAATGATAGAGAAAAAGAGGCTATGAGAGTAGTTGGGACATGGGAGGAAGGGAAGAGGAAGAAAGTTATAGGGAAGAAATGGGAGTGGGAAAATGATGTAGTTGTACTGTAATTAAAATTAAAATGAATTAAAAGTAATGAATATAGCGTTATGTAGATGAGGGGCAAGGGAAATACTTATTTACTACTGGTGAGGCTATAAACTGGTGCAACTACTGAGGAATTCATCATGTAGTAGCTTCAAAGCAATACAAATAGATGTATCCATTCCCATAATGCTTTTGGGAGTATAATCAAGGACTCTATATCCCTTATATCCTGTGTACATCAGATCTTCTCAGAGTAATTTGTTCCTGACATGGTTGTTGAGTGTTATAACAAAGTTACACAAGCTGGCAATGCCTATCACATTGTTTAAAACAGCAACCAATGGAAATATTTCTGTGGAGAGGAGACAAACCAACCCCTATCCCCCAAAATGTGAAGGATGGGGAAAAGTTGTTCAGGAACAGGCAAGCTGCTCATGTACATTTTATGATTAAAATTCTTAGAAAGGAACAAGGGGAGTAGGACTGAAAAATGAAACACTGGCGTTCTCTGAGTTCTTCACTTTTTAATTAGATTTTATCACATCTTTTTTGAATTCTTGCTTATTGGATTTTTTATTTGTCTGTTTTACAAAGAAAGGAAAGAAAGAAGACACAGAGTTGGGGAGGTGTTAGGGTGGAGAGAGTCTGGAAACAGTTGAGACAGAGAAAGTTTGATAAAATGTATTGGTGTAAAGAGGACACCATGGCATTTTGTTAGCTTGTTTCCTGTTAGTCTAGGTGCCTCCTTAATTCTGGGATAGCCTCTACATGATGCAGTATGAAGGCTTATATTGTTTCCCCAAATCAAATTGAAGCTTTTTGTCTAGCCAGTGGTGACTGCCACATCCTTAGGTGGGGTAGGAGCCACAACATCTATTTTCTTTGAAAAATCCTATCATAGGTTTCATTTCTGTATGAAGACATTGAATAACCATTCCAAAGTTACTTTCTGTGGCAAACAAGAAGGGTCTTTGAAGAAATGATCATTAGTTTTATAGTTTCCATGAAACATCATTTCATCTGTGAAAGCATTGCTTTACTTGATAGACTGTTAGCTTCATTAAGAGGTTTTTCTGCCACTAATCTAAAATAGGGAATCTGAATCAGACAATATCCAGTCTTCCTTAAAGGCTCTTTGATGGGACCGTTTCAACTGTAGTCTAACTTAATATGTGGTAGTTGAATCACTTCTCTAGTCAAAATATATCCCAAATATCCCTGATGAGTAGCCTAGGACTTTGTCTAAGAGGTGAGGTTGCCTCAAGCTGGGTGTCTTAGAACTCTATTTACTGTTAAGGGCACTTTGGTTTCAGATTCTAAAGGAACCTAAGTACTAAGATATATTCCTGGTATTTCAGAGTTGTTCTTCAGACAAAGAGGACCCTAGAAGTATTTCTTAAATAGTTCTTCACTGTACCTGTCACAGTCTGGAGAGTGATTGAGTGTAGAGTTTCCAGGTTCCTGTACTTTAATATAATGACTGATACAGGGACAAAATAGATGATTATTGTTAGAAAAAAAGGAAAGGTTTATGTTGTTAGAAGAAATGAAAGGTTTCTGAAACCTTTATATTCTTCTATATATAGGCAAATTTGGTGGTGTGGCAAACCAGGCCTGCAAGACAGCAAAGGAACTTGCAGGTTGTGAGGCAACATTGTAGGGGTTCAATTACATAGCACCCTGTACTGGCTGCTTTTGTGTGTCAACTTGTCAACAAGCTGAGTTACACAGAGAAAGGAGCCTGTCTTAATGCTCCATGAGATCCAGCTGTAGGTCATTTTCTCAATTGGTGATCAACGATGGAGGGCCCATTGTAGATGGTGCCATGACTGGTCTGGTAATCCTGGGTTCTATAAGAAAGCAAGCTGGCAAGCCAGGCAAAGCAAGCTAGGAAGTAACATCCCTCCACAGGACTCTGCATCAGCTTCTGCTTCCAGAACCTGCTTGAGTTCCTGTCCTGATTTCCTTTGGTGAGACCAGCAATGTGGAAATTGTAAGCTGAATAAATCCTTTCTTCCCAACTTGCTTCTTGGTTATGATGTTTGTGCAGGAATAAAAACCTGATTAAGATACAACTACTCCTCCCAATTTCTTATAATGAACCTTTATCCAAGATGCTACCTAGATCAATGAATCCTAGTTGGTCTAAATGCATTAAATCTTTCTACTGAGGCCACCTTCACACTGAATTTCTGGGATCTTCTTCTGTGCTCTGTTCCCCAGCCCGTCTCATTGACCACTGCAACAATGGGACCTTCATAGAACATAGTTTGGACTAGTTTTCTTTCTTTTTATCATATTTTCAGCTTCCTCTTCAGCCATGTTTCCTGGGACTTAGAGAGTATGGTTTTTAATGAGCCCCAATAGTCACTTTGTGTCTTGGAAAAGTTTCTCTATTGACTGTAATTCAATGAAAAAGAAAATGTGTCTCTGACCAAGGCTGGGTAGCATTTATCTGTGGCTTCATATACAGCAATTTAGGAAACAGTTTAATGTCTGTGCTTAGAGGTTTCAGTTTATAACTTTAAGGTTCAAAAGGCAGTGTGATCCACAGAATATTGTCTCTTTAACAGTTTGTCAGGTGTTTTACCAATCCCTTTATCCAATGATACAAGAAAGTAGGTGAAATGTACATACAGTTGCCATTACTGGGTCTAAACTTAGGTTCTCATTTGTGAAATGATGACACTGTCAATCTCAATCCAACAATTCATCACACATGTCATTGAGCATTGATAACTGCTGCTTTAATGTCCCTTTTGCAGGGATAGTTATAGGGAGTTTATGATGCTGTATGTATAAGGGAGGGAAGATTTTAATCCCTAACTCATGGACATAAGGCCTTGAAATCAAACTACCAATCCCATACTGAGCATATTGTTATATATTGACAAGTGAACAGGCAGGGATGCAAATCAATCATTCAATTCCATTGTGAAGATCAAGCCAATTTTTCTTGTTATGTTGAGGAAATGTCATAATTATTTTAGATGAATATCCATATCCTGTACTCCTTTCTAGCCTTGCCAATCTTGTATCCACTATTTATATGTATCCAATATACTTCCCACTGAAATTCTATGGACAAAATTCTAACATATTTGTGAAGACATCAGACTGGAGTAGTGGGTAAATAGCCCCTAAAGGTTTTAACAGATATTTGGGATCCTGTTGCCTTTACCAGATGATGTCAGGGAAGCTGATAACCTTGGTATCTTGGAGTTTTTAGTAACACTAATAAAAGAATTTAAAAATGGACTCAAACAGATGCTCAAGGAAAGGTTATTACATATAAAACGAAAGACCAGGAGAAGCAAGCTGTGCATCTTTGGAGCTGTGTGAAGAAGAAGCAGGGAAACTCAAGCCACATGAGTTAAGCAAGAATAACAGCCAAACACATGGTAGATTAACAAACATGACAGGAAAAGGCATTAGAGAAAATGTGAAGCACAAAATCATGGGGCAAACATGCTTAGAAAAAGAGAAGAAAAAATGCTGTTGTAAATAATTCATAAAATTGGTCACATTTACAAAGAAGCATACTCTATAACAGACTGCACTAGAGAGTGGGAATTGGTGGAATTAAAAATTCATTCTATCATAAAAGAATAATGATTCTGGTTAGCTTTATCATAGATTATGTTAGGCCTATGCATTTAGGGTTGTTCTAATATCCTGAGGGTAATCTCTCAGCCAGAGGACTGCCTATCAAAAGTAGAATATTATACCTCCACATATGCTAAAGGTTCTATTATCTTTACCAGAAAATTTTCCTTAATGAGCCTTTATTGATACTCTAACATAGGGATGTATGTGTGTAGTGATATAAAAAAATTATTTAGATTAGTATACATACACATATATTTAACTTGTATTCATTTTGTTCTTTGACTATTTCATACTTGTATGAAATTCTCTGTGTTATCACCAATGTTTCCCCCATTGGCCCTTGCATCCAACTGTATAATATGACCATGGGGGACTTCCATGCCAATCTAACCTATGCATCATGTTAGGCATAAACTTCACATTCACCTTACTGATTATAAATCTCCAAAGAATCCCCCAAGCATATCATGTCTACCCCTGCTCACTGTCCAAGGGAACCTCAAATGCCCACTTTTGTGGGACTTCCTATCACTTGGGAGTGCTATCAGACTACACTAGGTATAAAATTTGCTGGGGACTACCTGATATTGTCATCTCAACTCATACTTGGCATGTGGAGGTTCACCAGACACACAATGCCTCCTATACTACTCCATATGCTAACAGGGATCCCTTATGATCCCAATAAGACCCCATTATGAGCAATTGGGATCTATATGCCCCATCCAGTTGTCTTGATCTATGCCTCCTTACTCTCCTAAAAGGTGGTATCTCTCTCTCTCTTTCTCTCTCTCTCTCTCTTCTCTGTTTCTCTCTCCCCCACCATGTCTCATCATTCCATTTGTTTACATCTCAAATAATATCCTCCTTCTCAGTTACACGTCAGCAAACTCACCATCCCACATTTGTTCTCTACCTTCCCCCATTTGCCTCTATGAGGGTACTCCACTACCCACCCACCTTCTCCCTACCTACCACTCCTGAATCCCCTAAGCTGGACCATTAACCTCCATAGGACCAAGAGCCTCCCATCCCATTGAGTCAGAATAGACCATCCTCTGCTACATATGTATCTGGAGCCATGGTTCCCTCCTTGTACACTTCTTGGTTGATGGTCTACTCCTTGAGAGCACTGGGTTGTCTGGCCAGTCAACAATGTTGGTTGCTTTCTCTTTAATAGGACATGTTTACATATAAAACAGTCAGCAAAAATATGGACTGAGACAACCCCATAAATGTGACCATTGGCAGCTAGGTTGGCTAAAAAGTCACCCCAGTCTGTGTCTGACCTCCCACTTCTGATCACCAATTCCTCCATTTTCAGAGGTAGCTATAACTGCTCTAATGAAAAATTCTTCTGACCAGCAACTGGATGAGGTATCAACAAACAGTCATCCTGATGAGGGAACCAGTTGCCATTTGGGTGCTTACTTTCATACTGTCATTCTGATGGCCTAGACTCACAACCCCTATACCTGGAAAGAGGGGTTTTGGTATTAATGCTGCCATCATTACAACCATTACTGCAGGCATTGTCAGGGTGACAACAGCTGCTGCTGCCTTGACCCAGACAGCCACAATAGCAGAGACCATCTATAAGGAAGTCTCTAAGTCAGCTGCAGGGCTACAGGAATAGGAAGTATTAAATAAACATCTTTATCAAGTCATCCACATTTTATAACATCAGATTGAACTACAGGCAGAAGAGTTGGCCCTTGATAGGGAAATGAATCTATTGGCCTGTGACTCCTGATGTCACTCAATCTGCCTAACCCACTTCAGGTACTTACAGCCATTGAACAGTTGGCTCAGTATCTTGAAGGTAGCTGGTCAGACAAATTCCTTATCTATTCTGTGCTGTTAAGGGAGAGCATAGCCAAACTCAATGCAACTAGTGTATCTGTGTCCTCCCTGGATGCCAGCTCCTTAGGAAAAGTGTGGGACAATAAAAATTAACTGATCCCTCATGGATAGCCACTTATGGTATGATGAAAGGAATTGTCATACTAATGTTTATTTTGCCTAAGTGTCTTTATAGCTCATTTCCAGTCATCACATCATAAAGAAGGTGAGACTCCATGTGCTGATGGCTCTCAAAAATCACAATCACAGCATCCCTAAGAAAATGATCAAAGAATTGATGGTGGAGATTCAGGAGACTGCCATGTAGGCCATTCCTCCTCTTTCCCCTTTTACAACATGACTCAGAGTGATGTTTCTTTGAGATTTGGTAGTCTATGACAGGTAAGATCCTGGAAGACAGAACCACCTAAGATATCCACAGTCCAATATACTGGGAATCCTCCAAGATGATGTCAACAATATTGGGCAATGGCACTGCAGCTCCCACTAGGCTGTCAAAATCTAAAAACAAAAGGATGGAAATGTAGGAGGACCATCAGTCCTCACTAACTAAGCAGTGGCCACCTCCATATCAATGTAGGGGATCTGCACAGCTACAGAGGCAACTTCCACAAGAGGAACAAATTGACTACTGCCAGAGAGCATAAAGATGGGTGATGTAGACAATGACAGCCAATTAGAAATGGACACTTGGAAGACACTTTCACTGGGGACCAATAGATCATCTGTGGAGGTATAAAGAATGCTCCTAGAGGATTAATAAATGAGCTTGTTCTGGCATTTTCATCAGCTTGCTGTAGCATTCTTACCTGCTCCCAGAGACTGATCGTTTTTTTTTTTTTAATTGGAAATTTTATTTACATTTCAGACGTTTTCCCCTTACCCCATTTCCCCCCTCCCACCCAGGAACTCCCTATCCCTTCCCCCCTCCTCTTGCCTCTATGATGCTGTACTCCCACCCACCCTTCCCCTTACCTCACCTTCCCACTCTCGAATACCGCCCCCATGATGTCCAGCCTTCATGGGACCAAGGATCTCATCTCCCATTTATATATAGCTCCCTTGTATATAGGCTGGAGCCATGGGTCCTCCCTAAGCGCTCCCAGGCTGGTGGTTTAGACCCTAGGGGCTCTGGTTTGTTGGTATTGTTGCTTTCCTCATGGTGTTGCGAATCCTCTCAACTCCTTCAGTCTTTACTCTATCTTCTCTATTGGGAACCCCATGATCAATTTAATGGTTAGCTGTGAGCATCTGTCTCTGAATATGTCAGACTCTTGAAGACCTCTAAGGAGACAGCTATATCAGGCTCCTGTCAGTATGTACTTCCTGACATTCACATCAACATCTACCTTTGGTAACTGCACATGGGATGGATACCCAGGTGGAATGGTCTGCAGACTGCCCCTCCTTCAGTTTCTGTCCTGCATTTTGTATCCATATTTGCTCCCTTGAGTATTTTGTTACACCTTATAAGAAAGACTGAAGCCCCCCCCCGACTTGGTCGTAATTCTTCATGAGCTTTATGTGGTCGGTTAGTTAAATCTTGGGTGTTTCAAACTTCTGGGCTAAAATCCAATAATCAGTGAGTGAATATCATGTATGTTCTTTTGTGATTTGGTTACTTCACTCAGGATATATATTTTCTAGTTCCATCCATTTACATAAGAATTTATTGAATTCATTGTTTTTAATAGCTGAGTAATATTCCATTGTGTAAATGTACCACATTTTTTGTATCCATTCCTCTGTTGAAGGGCATCTGGGTTCTTTCCAGTTTCTAGCTATTATAAATAAAACTGCTATAAACATAGTGGAGCATATGTCCTTGTTATATGTTAGAGCATCTTCTGGGTATGTGCCCAGGAGTGGTATAGCTGGGTCCTCAGGTAGTGATATGTCCAATTTTCTGAGGAACTACCAGACAGTTTTCCAGAGTGGTTACACCATCTTACAATCCCACAAACAGTGGAGGAGTGTTCCTCTTTCTCCACATCCTCCCCAGCATCTACTATCACCTGAGATTTTGA
Organism: Mastomys natalensis; assembly: GCA_021653895.1. NCBI lineage: Eukaryota > Metazoa > Chordata > Mammalia > Rodentia > Muridae > Mastomys > Mastomys natalensis. The sequence continues at coordinate 97,072 of JAJTUV010002205.1, read as the reverse complement.
TCTTAGCCATTCTGACTGGTGTGAGGTGGAATCTCAAGGTTGTTTTTGATTTGCATTTCCCTGATAACTAAGGATGCTGAATATTTCTTTAGGTTTTTCTCAGTCATTCACATTTCCTCAGTTGATAATTCTATGTTTAGCTCTGTACCCTATTTTTTAATAGGGTTTTTTGGTTGTCTAAAGTCTAATTTCTTGAGTTCTTTGTATATATTGGATATTAGTCCTCTATCAGATGTGGGTTTGGTAAAGATCTTTTCCCAATCTGTTGGTTGCCATTTTGTCCTATTGACAGTGTCCTTTGTCTTACAGAAACTTTGCAATTTTATGAAGTCCCATTTGTCAATTCTTGATCTTAGAACATAAGCCGTTGGTGTTCTGTTCAGGAACTTTTCCCCTGTGCCTAGGTATTTGAGGGTCTTCCCCACCTTCTCTTCTATTAGTTTCAGTGTGTCTGGTTTTATGTGAAGGTCCTTTATCCACTTGGACTTGAGCTTTGTACAAGGAGATAAGAATGGATCAATTTGCATTCTTCTACATGTTGCCCTCCAGTTGAACCAGCACCATTTGTTGAAAATGCTGTCCTTGTTCCACTGGATGGTTTTAGCTCCTTGTCAAAGATCAAGTGACCATAGGTGTGTGGGTTCATTTCTGAGTCTTCAACTCTATTCCACTGATCTTCCTGCCTGTCTCTGTACCAATACCATGCCTTTTTTATCGTTATTGCTCTGTAGTGCAGCTTGAGTTCAGGGATGGTGATTCCTCTAGAATTTCATTTATTGTTGAGAATAGATTTTGCTATCCTGGGTTTTTTGTTATTCCAAGTAAATTTGAGAATTTCTGTTTTTAACTCTGTAAAGAATTGAGTTGCTATTTTAATGGGGATTGCATTGAATCTGTAGATTGCTTTTGGCAAGATGGCCATTTTTACTATATTAATCCTGCCGATCCATGAGCATGGGAGACTTTTCCATTTCCTGAGATCTTCTTTGATTTCTTTCTTCAGAGACTTGAAGTTCTTGTCATACAGATCTTTAACTTGCTTGGTTAGATTCACACAGAGGTATTTTATATTATTTGTGACTATTGTCAAGGGTGTCATTTCCCTAATTTCTTTTTCAGTCTGTTTATCTTTCAGTAGAGGAAGACTACTGTTTTGTTTGAGTTGATTTTATAACCTGCCACGTTGCTGAAGTTGTTTATCAGGTTTAGAAGTTGTTTATCTGGTGGAAGTTCTGGGGTCACTTAAGTATACTATCATACCACCTGTGAATAGTGATATTTTGACTTCTTCCTTTCCTATTTGTATCACTTTGACTTCTTTTGTTGTCTATTTGCTCTGGCTAGGACTTGCAGTACTATATTGAATAGGTAGGGAGAGAGTGGGCAGCCTTGTCTAGTTCCTGATCTTAGTGGGATTGCTTCAAGTTTTTCTCCATTTAGTTTGATGTTGGCTACTGGTTTGCTGTATATTGCTTTTACTATGTTTAGGTATGGTCCTTGAATTCCTGTTCTTTCCAAGACTTTTACCATGAAGGGATGTTGAATTTTGTCAAATGCTTTCTCAGCATCTAGTGAGATGATCATGTGGTTTTTTTTCTTTGAGTTTGTTTATATAGTGGATTATGTTGATGGATTTCTGAATATTGAAACATCTCTGCATTCCTGGGATAAAGCCCACTTGATCATGATGGATGATTGTTTTGATGTGTTCTTGGATTTGGTTTGCTAGAATTTTATTGAGTATTTTTGCATCGATAGTCATAAGAGAGATTACTCTGAAGTTCTCTTTCTTTGTTGGGTCTTTGTGAGGTTTAGGTATGAGTGTGATTGTAGCTTCATAGAACGAATTGGGTAGTGTTCCTTCTGTTTCTATTTTGTGGAATAGTTTGAAGAGAATTGGTATTAGATCTTCCTTGAAGGTCTGATAGAATTCTTCACTAAAACCATCTGGTTGTGGACGTTTTTGGTAGGGAGACTTTTAATGACAGCTGCTATTTCTTTAGGGGTTAGGGGATTGTTTAGATGGTTTATTTGCTCCTCATTTAACTTTGGTACCTGGTATCTGTCTAGAAAATTGTCCATTTCATCCAGATTTTTCAGTTTTGTTGAGTATAGGCCTTTGTAGTAGGATCTGATGATTTTTTTGAATTTCCTCAGTTTCTGTGGTTATGTCTCCCTTTTCAGATCTGATTTTATTAATTTGGATACTGTCTCTGTGTCCTCTGGTTAATCTGGCTAAGGGTTTATCTATCTTGTTGATTTTCTCAAAGAACCAACTCCTGGTTTTATTGATGTTTTGTATAGTTCTTTCTGTTTCTACTTGGTTGATTTCAGCCCTGAGTTTGATTATTTCCTGACGCCTACTCCTCTTGGTGTATTTGCTTCTTTTTGTTGTAGAGCTTTCAGGTGTGCTGTCAAGTTGTTAATGTGTGCTCTCTCCAATTTCTTTTTGTAGGCACTTAGAGCTATGAGTTTTCCTCTTAGCACTGCTTTCATCGAATCCCACAAGTTCTGATATGATGTTTCCTCATTTTTGTTAAATTCTAGGAAGTCTTTAATTTCTTTCTTTATTTCTTCCTTGACAAAGTCATCCTTGAGTAGAGCATTGTTCAGTTTCCACATGCATGTGGGTTTTCCCTTGGTTTTGTCATTATTAAAGACCAACCTTAGTCTGTGGTGATCTGATAGGATGCAGGGGATTATTTCAATCTTTTCGTATCTGTTGAGGACTGTTTTGTGACCAATTATATGGTCTATTTTGGAGAAGGTACCATGAGGTGCTGAGAAAAAAATATATACTTTTGCTTTAGGATGAAATGTTCTATAGATATCTGTTAAATCCATTTGGTCCATAACTTCTGCTAATTTCAATGTGTCTTTGTTTAGTTTCTGTTTCCACGATCTGTCCATTGGAGAGAGTGGGGTGTTAAAATCCCCCACTATTATTGTGTGAGGTGCAATGTGTGCTTTGAGTTTTAGTAAAGTTTCTTTTATGTATGTAGGTGCCCTTGCAGTTGGAGCATAGATGTTCAGAATTGAGAGTTCATCTTGGTAGATTTTTCCTTTGATGAGTATGAAGTGTCCTTCCTTATCTTTTTTGATTACTTTTGGCTGAAAGTCGATTTTATTTGATATTAGAATGGCTACTCAAGCTTGTTTCTTGGGACCATTTGCTTGGAAAATTGTTTTCCAGCCTTTTACTCTGAGGTAATGTCTGTCTTTGTCACTGAGGTGTGTTTCTTGTATGCAACAAAATTCTGGGTCCTGTTTATGTATCCAGTCTGATAGTCTACGTCTTTTTATTGGAGAATTGAGTCCATTGATGTTAAGAGATATTAAGGAAAAATGATTGTTGCTTCCTATTATTTTTGTTATTAGAGGTGGAATTATGTTTGTATAGCTATCTTCTTTTGGGGTTGTTGGAAGATTACTTCCATGTGTTTTCTATGTTGTACTTTGATTCCTTTTGTTGGCGTGTTCCATCAGTTATCCTTTGAAAGTGCTGGGTTTGTCGCAAGATATTGTGCAAATTTGGTTTTGTCATGGAATATCTTGGTTTCTCCGTCTATAGTGATTGAGAGTTTTGCTGGGTATAGCAGTCTGGGCTGACATTTGTGTTCCCTTAGGGTCTATATGATATCAGACCTGGATCTTCTGGCTTTTATAGTCTCTGGTGAAAAGCCTGGTGTAATTCTTATAGGTCTGCCTTTATATGTTACTTGACCTTTTTTCCTTACTGCTTTTAGTATTTTTCTTTGTTTTGTGCATTTGATATTTTGATTATTATGTGACGGGAGGTATTTCTTTTCTGGTCTTGTGTGTTTGGTGTTCTGTAGGCTTCTTGTATGTTTATGGGCATCTCGTTCTTTAGGTTGGGGAATTTTTCCTCTATAATTTTGTTTAAGATATTTACTGGTCCTTTAAATTGGGAATCTTCACTCTCATTTATACCTATTATCCTTGGTTTGGTCTTCTAACTGTGTCTTGGATTTTCTGGATGTTCTGGTTAGGAGCTTTTTGCATTTTGCATTTTCTTTGATGGTTGTGTCAATGATTTCCATGGTATCTTCTGCACATGAAATTCTCTCTTCTATCTCTTGTATTCTGTTGGTAATGTTTGCGTCTATGACTCCTGATCTCTTTCCTACATTTTCTATCTCCAGAGTAGTCTCCCTTTGAGATTTCTTTATTGTTTCTATTTCCATTTTTAGATCCTGTATAGTTTTGTTCAATTCCTTCACCTGTTTGGTTGTGTTTTCTTGCAATTCATTAAGGGATTTTTGTGTTTCCTCTTTAAGGGCTTCTACCTTTTACCTGTGTTCTCTTGCAATTCTTTAAAGGATTTTTGTGTTTCCTCTTTGAGGGCTTCTACCTGTTTACCTGTGTTCTCCTGTATTTCTTTTAAGGGAGTTACTTATATCCTTCTTAAAATCCTCTATCATCATCATGAGAAGTGATTTTAATTCTGAATCCTGTTTTTCCTGTGTGATTGGGTATCCGGGACTTGCTTATGGTGGGAGAACTGGGTTCTGATGATGTCAGGTAACTTTTGTTTCTGTTGCTTGTGTTCTTGCACTTGCCTTTCACCATCTGGTTGACTCTAGTGTTACCTGTGCTCACTGTGTCTGACTGGAGTCTGTCTTTCCAGTTATCTTGCTTGTGTCAGAACTCCTCAGATTCTAGATGTCACTGTGTTCCTGTGATCCTAAGCTCCCTCTGCTCTGGATTTTGGAGGTCCTCTAGGATGTCTCAGGATCAGGTGTTTCCAGAGGAGCAGACCAGCTAAGGTTCTGCCTAAGGTAAAAAGACCAGGATCTGGGTGGAAGGGAGGTGGTATTCCAGAGGGTCAGGGTTTGGGTGCCTGCTAGTTCCTTAACCCCCACCTGGCTCCTAGTTTTAACTCTGGGGCGTGGGGTACTGGGCAAGGTGTCTTACCCTCTGCTCTGGATGCAGAAGGTCCTCTAGGATGTCCTAGGATCAGGTGTTTCCAGAGGAGCAGACCAGCTAAGGGTCTGCCTCAGCAAAAGGACCAGGCTCCGGGTGGAAGGGAGGTGGTATTCTGGAGGGGTGGGGTTTGGGTGCCTTCTAGTTCCTTAACCCCCACCTATCTCCCAGTTGTAACTCTGAGGCATGGGGTACTGGACAAGGTGTCTTACCCTCTGCTCTGGATGCAGTAGGTCCTCTAGGATGTCCTAGGATCAGGTGTTTCCAGAGGAGCAGACCAGCTAAGGGTCTGCCTCAGCAAAAGGACCAGGCTCTGGGTGGAAGGGAGGTGGTATTCTGGAGGGGTGGGGTTTGGGTGCCTTCTAGTTCCTTAACCCCCACCTATCTCCCAGTTGTAACTCTGAGGCATGGGGTACTGGACAAGGTGTCTTGCCCTCTGCTCTGAATGAGGTAGGTCCTCTAGGATGTCTCAGGATCAGGTGTTTCCTGAGGAGCAGACCCTCTAAGGGACTGCCCCAGGCAAAAGGACCAGGCTCCAGGTGGAAGGGAGGTGGTATTCTGGGAGGGTGGGGTTTGAGTGCCTGCTAGTTCCTTAACTCCACTGGGTTCCAGTTGTAACTCTGGGGCTTGGGGTAATGGGCAAGGTGTCTTACCCTCTGCTCTGAATGAGGTAGGTCTCTAGGATGTCTCAGGACCAGGTGTTTCCATAGGAGGAGACCAGCTAAGGGTCTGCCCCAGGCAAAAGGACCAGGCTCCGGGGAGACTGATCTTTTAATTCTGTGCTACCTCATCTCCAATGACCAAGGGCGAGTAATGTCCTGTGGGTGGTACTGGGAATAAAGCATAAATCAATAAATTCCATTTTTGCAGTTTTTAATATCTTATTTCTTACTTGATTACTGTTTCAATCAGGTTAAAAAATAAGATTAATTTTCACAGGTAACCAAGCCATAAAGGAGTTTGCCCAAGCTGTCATCTCAAATTCTTTCTTTTTTTTGTTTTTTGTTTTTTTTTTTTGGTTCCAAAGGGGTTTATTGTCATGGCGGATGGTAGATGGTTCTGGATGTACCCCCCAAACTCAGGGCAGACCTGAGTTAAGTGGGGAGGGTGAAGTAGGAAGGGTCTGGGGAGGAAAGGAATGCTTAATTGGCTCCGCCCTCTGACCTTCATTAGTATGTAAATCCCTAGGGCCTGAGGCCTGTAGTTACACCCTCTACCTGTGCACTTTGGGAGGGGCTGTAATGGCCTTCATGACTGAACAATGTAGGTCTATGGAGATTAGACTGCTTGTTAGGACCCTGAGTTCGGGGGACGTAGCCGAACTCCTGCCGTTTCTCCCTTGGAGTCTCGGGGTTCTAGGCCCATGCCCAGCCAAGAACCAGGATACCCTTATGCAGTCCCACATCTCCTCCCCTTTACTTTTTTAAAAAGGGGGGTCACTGTGTCATCTGTGGTAAAATTTTGCATGAGGAAGTTAAAAGAAAGCACTATTTAGGCCAGAGAGTTTAGCACAATTAAGTCACAGGGTAAGGGGAGTTGAGGGTGGGATTGGGAAGGCAAAGGAGCACTGAATCAATTGAATACAGGTGATACAGTTTGAGGGTAATAACACCTGACTAATTTAGATAAACATTAAGTTTTCCTCACTAACATGTAACTTTAGCTATTTGACTTTGGCAAAAGAGTTCATCTGTAGCTGGAAGATCTGGATCTGTCTTCTGTAGGATTTAGCTTTGGAGTCTTCAGTTAGGCAGTGTAGCTGGAAGAAGACAGCTTGGCCTCCTAGGCAGGTTCCAGGAGGTGGCTTTGTGTCTGGATCTCAGCATGTCTCTGGAGTCTGCAGTCTGATGAGATGGCTGGGGAGAAGGCATCTTAGCATCTCAGGCAGGTTCCAGAAGATGGCATCTCCACTGGACTTGTGGGAGCACCTATAGGATAATCAAAATAGGAAAGCAGCACCCCGCATGGGGATTTCTGCAAAGGCTGAGTATTAAGCATTAAGTCACTTGGGAACAACACATCATGGTCTGTCCTTAAGATCCTGGAAAGGCAAAGGTGTTTGAGGAAATTTGTCTTAGAAGGCACTTGTGAGTAAGAAAAAGCAAAAAATTTTGGGTTGAAAAGCACAAACACTGTTGTTTTAGGTCTTCCTGTTGGAAAGAAAAGGCATTAATGGCAGGTTTAGAAGCAGTGGGGGGAGGGCCTGCTCTGCCATGTGGCGGCTGGGTGCTCTAGCAGAGAGGCCAGGGTATTCCCCATTTGTTTTTCTTAGAAGTAAAAGGCCAACCTTGAAGAAAAACTTAGAGGCTTGATAGGAGTCAGAAAGAGTGAGGTTCTGTGTGAGAGACTGAGTTATGGGAGAGAGACACGTGGAAGCTGGTCTGTAGCTGGCAGCTCTTGGGAGAAGCTGGGATTGGCGCACAGTTTCTCCAGGCTCAGCCTGGAGTTTTAGCCGCTAGAAAGAAACTGAAAGGAACACAGGGGGGAAGGGGCTTCAGGCAAACCAGCTGGGCTGTAGCTGGCTGCAAATGATGGAGGAGTGGGGGAAGTCTATGCTAGGCTAGCAGGCAGCCTGTGAAAGACTGACCCCCTGAGGGAAAAATCACTGGGGACTAGAGTTTAGAGCCAGTGTTCATGAGAAGCTAGCAGGCAGAGAATGAAAGGCTTACCCCTGTGGGAGGGGCAGAGAGCAGAGATTAGAGTGTCGCGGCCATCTTGTTGAGTTGGAGAACACGTGGGAAGAGAGAAACCTATGCTAGCAGGCAGTGTGCTAAAGACTGAAGTCAGAGCTTTTTAAGAGCAACAGGACAGTCTCAGCCTCAAGCAGTCTCTCACTCAAGAAAATGAGTTTTAGAACGAGGATCGCAGCAGGCACTGTGGCCTTAAAGACAGCAGTTAGCTGTGAAGGAGCCTTCTCTGTGGAGCTGGGGGATGGGCAGAGTGGAGGCTAGGAAGTCGCTGCCATTTTGCCCTTGAGCTGGAGAACACATGGAGGGAAGGGAGGGAGAGAGAGAGGAGGAGGTACAGTGAGAGACCTGCCTAGTCTTGTGAACTAGGCTGGAGTTACTCACGGTTCGTGGAGAGGTTCTTGGCAGGCACCAGCGGGGGTACTCTTAGAGCTGGCTTTGCCCACATCCTCTACCACCTGTAGGGAATGATGTAGGCCCGCGCATGGGCAGTCACGGGCATGAGTCTCTGTTGCGTTGTGGGTCCATGTGTCTGCCATGATGCAGTAGGCTGGGATGGTAGTTCAGCATGGCAGGAGTGCACAGGATCCTGGCTGAGTCCATTTCATGCAACACCAGGGAAAAGGAGGGCCACAGAACGTTTGGCTGTGTTTGTCTCACATTGCACCAAGTAGACACGGCTGGGCTCATACTTGGGCGGGGAACAAACTCAGTCTGGTTCCATGGGGGTGCAGAGCTCTTGGATTTGGGGGTCCCTTTGCCCGGATTCGGCTAGTAGGGACCGACTGGTCTCAAGCCCTGGGCTCTCAAACCACTGAGAGGCCTCGGAAGGACTGAGAATGGGGGCATGTGGGCGCAGGACCACCCTACCCACAGCAGAGAGAAAATAGGGGGAATTGGGAATCCCTTTGCCCGGATTCGGCTAGGGGACTGGTCTTAAGCCCTGGGCTCTGAGGCCGTGGAAGGACTGAGACTTGGGGGCATGTGGGCGCATGACCAGCCAACCCACAGCCGAGAGAAACAAGAAAGGGAGGGAAGAAAGAGGCCCTGGCAGCACCCCGAGGAAGAGATTTGGTTACGGTACTTGCTTAGCAGACTTGGTGGCCTGGTTAGCTTGCTTGAAGATGTGGGTCCTGGTGGTTGTCTGAGAGATGGCTGTTCGGCTAGCTTGTCTGTAGTTACGTGGCTGTTCAGGGCTCCACGTTGGTTGCGCCATTATGTGGGAAAAGCTGGGTGCAGCAGTGGAGTCCCGGGCCCACGCAGCAGCAGGCCCGGGGCCGGCGAGGTGGAGGCTGCCTGGAAGGTCCCAGGTTCCAGTGGCTGGAGGCTTTGGCGGTGGTGGGCCCGGCAGGCCCCAATGATACGAGGAAGTCCTTGGTTCCAAAAGGGTTTATTGTCATGGCGGATGGTAGATGGTTCTGGATGTACCCCCTCTCAAATTCTTTCTAATGTCTACTTATTTCGCTTCCCAAATACTGGGCCACCATTTTGGTTCCAAAGTACCCCACTTTCCTCTGAAATAAATTCCACAGCTTCTACTATTTACATTTGTGTTCAAGGTTGAGTTACCATTACCACTAGTGACTTATATCCATAATTGGTTGCTTCATTTTGTTTAATTACTTAGATAAGTTTACTATTGGTATCCTAAACTCCGTGAACAAAATAAACTATGGGAGGAAAGGGTCTATTTCACTTATAATTCCACACTGTAATCCATCAATAAAGCAAAGCAGGACTAGAACTGTAAACAGAACCAGTCCTGCAAGCAGTTGCTGACACAGAGGACATGGAGATGTGGTATTTACTAGCTTGCTCTTCATGTCTTTCTCAGGCAGGTTCTTATTCAGGCAGGAAAATTGAATGTTCAAGACTAGTATGAGTTCTTGAATTTTTGTGTAAAATAGGATAGAAGACCTTTTCTTAGGAGAAAAAAAAGTAAAATTGAGAATTTTCTTAAACTATTGTTGTTGTTTGTTTTTGATTAATGATTAGACAGTCCAGGTAAAAACTCCTTTGAATTTCTCAAGCAAATATGATAAAACAAATACTAACTCTAAAAATAACAAAACATCTTCTAGGAACTGAAAGACCAGCTGTTACACCATGACCTGCCCTAAGCGAGTCAGGATAGCTTCAAGTTCTTAATTTATCAAATTTCTGTCTTAACAAATCAGAGGAAGAGAGAACACTAGATTAGGACAAATGTGTCCTTGATTATTTGAGTTTGGAGTAAAAGTTCTCTAGCAAAATTCATCTTTAAAGGAGCCAAACAATAGCAGGCATGGCATTTAATGATTGAATTAAAGCTGATAAAAGCAATTAAAATGGTGATAGTGTTAAATTTACTCATGGTTCATTGCTCTGTAAATATTAATTGCCAGAAAAATTTGCATATGAAAGTCTAATTTTAATCACAATTAATTGATTCAAAAAAGATATGCAAATCAGCCTGCCTGGGTGATCTTCCTCAGTTTTAATTGCCTAGCAACTAGAGACCAGCAGCCATTTTTTCTATCATGTGTGCAGCAGAATGCAGGGCCAGGTTGGCAGTACATGCCTGTCCTTAACCAAGGCCATCACATTCACCTGAATGGGGCTTGGAGCATCACGGAACAATGTTGTGGTGATTTCCACGGCAATGCTTCACTATTCCCTGTCTCACACCTAAATGAGATGTTTCCCTCTCAGAGGGAGGATATCAGCATCCTCAGGTTCCTGGAGTCAACCTATGGAGGACACCTTCTTTGTCCAGTAGTAAATATTTAACGTCCACTTTCTGTCAGGAGTGTAGCTGGCTGACATGACAGAAAGAGATTCAGTGTGAGCATCATTGCATTCATTTGAACAACTACTGGAATAAACTCAGGACAATGATAGGGACTGAGATCTCAGAGTCTAGCTGCATTTCAGGTTGGCTAACAATCAGCCAGTACGACTTGGGGCGAATGCTAGTTACTTTTCTCATTGCTGTAAGGAAATACCCGATAAAGCAACTTCCAGGAAGAAGAATTTATTGTTGTTGTTTGTTTTTTTTTTTTTCATTTTCCCCATTTATTTTAAATCATGTATGTGTGTGGGAGAGACTCATATGTCCATGAGTGCATGAGGACAGAAGGGAGCACTGAAAACCAATGAGGTGGATTCATAGGCAGTCATGAGCCTGAGAAACAAAAGCCCTTAATTACCAAACTATCTCTCTAGACCCAAACAGGAAATATTTGAAAATATTCACATTTGTTTTAAAGGAACAGATGCTAAAAATACCAGATGAGATCTAGGACCACAGAGCCTGACTGTGTTTTTGTTTTTGTGACAAAGCCTCATTATCCATTCTTGCCTCAGACTAATAGTTTTGTGCTTAATACACAGTGCTTGATTTGCATCAAATTTCACAAGTTATAATTTCATTTCTGTTGCTGTGCTAAAACAATGACCAAAGCAACATGGGCTTCCTGTTTGTAGTCTTCTGTAGAGGAAGCCTAGGGAGGAATTGAAGCAGACCATGGTAGAATACGAAGTACTGGCTTGGGCAGCCTGCTTTTCTCTACTGCACAGTCCAGTATAGCTAAGGATAGTATTGCCCTCATTGGGTTGGGTGCTGCCACACTGATCACTAATAAAGGAAATGCCCTAAAGTCATGTTCATATTCTTTCCTCTCAAGTGACTCTAATTTGTATCAAGGTGAAAAAAGAACCTAACGCACAGTGGCTTGTATATGCCTTATCACATTAATCTGTGAGGTACATGATGTGTAATTCATAAAGAAAAAATATAAAGGTAAAAAATAAATTAAGTGAAAAAAAGAGCATTATTGAAAAAGACTTTTGGGGAAGAAGTGTACAACTCAACAAATGGTGGAAGGATTTTAAATTACTTTTTCTTCCCATAAATGCTCATCAAAAATTTAACTTGGATGAGGATTTGCTCAGTAATCAAGTAGACAGGATAACCTGTTTTGTGTACTGTCAATCTCTTTCTCCAGTCATTTCTATCATTGTCCAGTGAGCCCATAAAAGTGTGATCATGATGGAAATGATGGAGGTTATGCAAGGCTCTCTTGGCTATAGTTGCTGCTGAGTGCTATGTCTACCAACAGAAGAGACCAACATTGAGCCACAGACATGACATCATTCTTTAGGGTTACCTGCCAATAATGTGGTTGCAGGGTGACTCCACTGGCTCTTTTCTCTCTAAAAAGGACAATGCTTTGTTCTTACCTGAGTTGATTCCCTGCTTCCTGTGGAGTTATCTTTCCTGTATGCAGGCTTCTCCCAAAACCTCAATCTTACTGAATGTCTTACATAGAATTTCAGAATGTTTTATTCTCCAAAAACGTATTTGACACAATATTGTAGCAGACTAACAAATTTATTTCATGTCCAGGGAAGTGTGACAATGGGACCAAAATGGAGATTACACATCTTATATCTGAAGTGCAGGAGATCCTTTAGGATATCTCCTGGTGCTACCAAGTCTTTGATTAAATTAAATTGGAAAATAAAACAGCCTATTCCAAACAGGATGACAAAGGATACAGATACATCAGAAATACAGGTAGGCATCACTACCTGTGAAAAGGGTCACAACTTGCTGAGGTGCTGGTAGAGGAAGGTAGAGAAAATCTAAAATGGACAGAAGAAGAATTACTTATAAATGTCAGCTAAGGCCACATGACCAGTTACAGAAAAGAGAATTCATGTAGAAAAGAGAATTCACTCATATGTTTTGTTGTATTTAATTTAGAATGTATTTAGGTAGACATTTGTGTTTTCTTGTTGGGTTAATTAGTGTCCTCTGTCTGCCCCACCATGGGTCTAGGGCAGCTTGGGAAGGCAGAACTCAGAAAGTTTGACTTCACTCCCCCCATGATGGCTCTGGTTGTGCAGATGAGCTTTGTTGGCTTGTCATTGGCAGATGGCTTGGGTTGTTGGTCTCAGTGACTGGGAGCACAGAGAGGTCTTCTGCAGGAGATTATAGGGCGGCTTTGTAGGCAAAGGTCTTCTCCAGTGCTCCCCATGGCAGATGCTGATGAAAAGAGACAAACTATGGTTTTGACACATTTATTTAAGTCATAGCGGAGAGTGGCGATGAGTAAAAATAGTACCTCCTTTTTTCAGGGCTGGCCTGAGGTTAAATATCTTTTGCAGGGAGGAGTATCTGGGAAGGAAAGCTTAGTTGGCTACACCCTTCTGGACTTTAGGTACCTCATTAAAATAGAGATCTTGTCTTGAAGCTATGTGACTTGTGGTCATGTCCTCTACCTATGTGTGTGTGTAGGGGGTGCTTAAGGCTTTGCCCTTAAATAACTGGAGGACACAAATCTATGGAGGCCTCATGTCAGGTGCCTGGATTCTGGGGTCATGGTGAAACACCTGCAGTCTCTTAGGATCACCTTGGGTCACTGACTTTTCCAGCCTGTGCTCGATCATGAACCGGCTGCCTTCCAAGGTATTACATGACCGATTGTAGGAAAGAGTATTCACTCATGTGTGGTTTTTTTTTTTATTTAGAATGTAATTATGTAGATATTTGTGTTTTCTTTCCTCAGTGTCTTTATCAGGTGATGGAACATCAGGAACATCAATAGAGTAACGTCAAGATAACAACAAAAAAAATGTTTCTTGACAGATATGGCCATGTATTCTATATTTATGTATTTGCAGTTGTCCATGTATCCTTGTCAATAACTGGGACACTGTTATTTCTGCTTGATCTTGTGCAAGTCTTTTGAATGATGAGAAATCTATGTGTTCATATGATTATTAGTCCTTTTTTTTTTCTTAATGATACTGTTTTACTGAAGTCACCCAATAACTCAGTCCCTTATACTTATTGATCTGCTTTTCCACATAGATCCCTGAGCCCTGAGTGGTGTTGTAGTTCTATATTAGCTGGTGGTAAGGAAATAATCCTGAAGATAAACCTTACTTATGTCATCAAATATGGAAAAGTTGAGCTATTCCTCAACTAGAAGCTTTAACTCTGGTGACTGGTATTCCAATTGCTAAAAAGTACACCACATGCTACCAGAGGAAAAGGTAAAGGGAATAAAGACCAAGTGGGTCCCACTACATAAAGATTCATACTCTTCAACATTTACATTAAAAACAAGCAAGATAGTCCCTCATCTAAGGCTCAGGGAAAAGTGAAGATGATAGGAAAGATCTTGAGAGTCAAAGGATAAGAAAGCTAGCTGTAAACATATATCTTCTAGAATTGGCAGAAGGCACACCATGAAGTCTTACCAATATGACCTCCAAAACATAATGAGAAAGAGGGTCACAGTGTGCATGACAGCTTGGAAGGAAGAAAGCTGGTAATGTATAGTCTACACAACCATTTACAGGAAACTATAAACCTGGGAATGGAAGAGGTTGTCATCTTCAGGAACAACCAGAGAACAAGTATTGGTGATATATTACCAATAATTAGTCATAAGAGCATAAACATATGCAATTTTACATGGTATCTATAGTTTATATTTCAAAAATTAATGTATATGCAAATACATGTACACATTCAGTAAGAATTGATGACATAAGAGGGTATGTACAATTTAGGAGTGCAGGAAAGGGCACAAAGAATGTTGTTACTTTAAATGAATAACTATTAATCACAGCAAATGTACCAATTATTGAGAAAATTATTTTGGAGAAAATTATTCTAGGCTAATTATCACTTAATGCTTTTATGATAAAACTCTTGACTCCTCTATTTTAAATATTAAACTCACTTCATAAATTGTTGAGACACATTTTCACAAACTCACTGACATTAATCCAAAAATATTGTCTTCTATTATATATTACACTTGTGCACATTACATATCCATTTAAAAGATTCATGAGGTAGTTTTATAGTAATCTTTTTTTTTTTTGCAAGAATAATCTCTAACAAATTTATGTGAGTTTCTCAGGGGCCATTCAAAAGATCACATTGATATATCTAAGTATAATGAAATGTAAGAAACTTTACCTGCTGACAGTCAAAGAACACTCTTTTTGGTGCTGTCATTTTCTGAGACTCTACTTGTTTAAGAAAGAGTTCATGGTAGGTGTGGGCCACAGCATACATAGCATTATACAAATTGTAACCTTCTTCACTCAGGACCATGTCAAATTTGTGCAGTGCTAACCATTCCTCTGTGTTGTTGAATATAAAATAATCCATTTTTCTATTGCTGTTCTTAGAAATTGAACAATTAAAGTAATTCCACCATAGCATACACTGAGAAATATCTACTGGGTACATGGAAGTGTTTATGGTTTCCATAAAATTCCTTAATTTAGCAATCTCACTGTGGTGGTGTTCAAAAGTGACAGTACCATGAAGAAATCAAGGTTGAAATCTCTTTTATTTATGATGACATCCCATTGTGAGGTTGTGATCCAGTTTCTCTGTGCACCTAAATATCTCCATTTTCTAAAGCTGACTTCTAGGGTAGAGTTCATTTCACCATAAATGATAACAACCCTTGCTGTTGATGTCATAATTTGTTTATCATATATCTTACTCCTTGTCATGTATATCTGCATGTTTTCTGGGATCATATTCACAAAAGCTAAACAGATCCCATACCTTTGCATTTCGTCCCTCAAGTTTGAGAGAAACTGAATACCCTGGTCATCATTTGAGATGACCAGTCCAATCCAAGTCCATCTAAAATGAAGCATCAAGGAGACCATGCCATAGGACAAACACATGTCCTTAGTTGCTATCTGATAGACATAGGGAAATTGGTCATGGTCACTCAGGGTAGGATTAAATGGTCCATAGAAAATCTAAAAGATGTAGAAGAGACGATGAGACATCCACATGAGAAGGAGGATCTTAAGGAAGTTTGGACTTATCTACAAATAATATTAATCACCTTTCAGAACTCCTATTAAGAATAATAAAATTATTCTATAAATAGCATGGATTATACCTTTTGTATTCTAGACTATTCTTGACAAGTCTGAGCACTCTAGAAAAGTGTTTTGCCTTACTTCCACAGTGTGTCTATGATCTGATTTTAAATCCTGTATAATATATGTAAAACAGCACACACACAAACACATGCTGACCAAGGTTCCCCCTCAGGCACCTATGAATGGGATGAACATTGTTGAAACATCCAGTGTCACACAATCTCACCTTTTGTGTGGGAAAAACTGGTGGGCCGCAGCAGCAGGCCCCAGTCCCATGTGGCAGCGGCCCGGGACCTGCGAGGTGGAGGCTGCCTGGAAGCTCTTGTACTGGAGGAAGGTCCCAGGTTCCAGTGGCTGGAGGCTTCGGTGGTGGCAGGCCTGGCAGGCCCCAATGACAGGAGGAAGTCCTTGGTTCCAAAAGGGTTTATTGTCATGGTGGATGGTGGATGGATCTAGATGTACCCTCCCAAACTCAGGGCAGACCTGGGTTAAGTAGGGAGGGAGAAAGGGGGAGGTTCTGGGGAGGAATGGTTAATTGGCTCCGCCCTCTGACCTTCATTAGTATGTAAATCTCTAGGGCCTGAGGCCTGTAGTTACACCCTCTACCTGTGCACTTTGGGAGGGGCTGTAATGTCCTACGTGACTGAACAATGTAGGTCCATGGAGATTAGACTGCTTTTCAGGACCCTGAGTTCTGGGGGCGTGGCCGAACTCCTGCCGTTTCTCCCTTGGAGTCTCAGAGTTCCCGGCCCATGCCCAGCCAAGAACAGGATACCCTTATGCAGTCCCACATCTCCTCCCCTTTACTTTTTTTAAAAAGGGGGGTCACTGTGTCATCTGTGGTAAAATTTTGCATGAGGGAGTTAAAAGAAAGCACTATTTAGGCCAGAGGGGTTAGTACAATTAAGTCACAGGGTAAGGGGAGTTGAGGATGGGGATTGGGAAGGAAGGGGAGTTGAGGGGTGGGTTAGGAAGGCAAAGGATCACTGAATCAATTGAATACAGGTGATATAGTTTGAGGGTAATAACATCTGACTAATCTAGATAGACATTAAGTTTTCCTCACTAACATGTAACTTAAGCTATTTGACTTTGGCAAAAGAGTTCATCTGTAGCTGGAAGGTCTGGATCTGTGTTCTGTTGGATTTAGCATTGGAGTCTTCAGTTAAGCAGTGTGGCTGGAAGAAGACAGCTTGGCCTCCTAGGCAGGTTCCAGGAGGTGGCGTTGTGTCTGGATCTCAGTATGTCTCTGGAGTCTGCAGTCTGACGAGATGGCTGGGGAGAAGGCAGCTTAGCATCTCAAGCAGGTTCCAGAAGATGGCATCTCCACTGGACTTGTGGGAGCACCCATAGGATAATTAAAACAGGAAAGCAGCACCCCGACATGGGGATTTCTGCAAAGGCTGAGTATTAAGCATTAAGTCACTTGGGAGCAAGCACATCATGGTCTGTCCTTAAGATCCTGGAAAGGCAAAGGTATTTAAGGAAATTTTGTCTTAGAAGGCACCTATGAGTAACAAAAAGTGAAAAAAATTTTGGGTTGAAAAGCACAAACACTGTTGTTTTAGGTCTTCCTGTTGGGAAGAAAAGGCATTAATGGCGGGTTTAGAAGCAGTAGTGGAGGGGCCTGCTCTGCCATGTGGCAGCTGGGTGCTCTAGCAGAGAGGCCAGGGTATTCCCCATTTGCTTTTCTTAGAAGTAAAAGGCCAACCTTGAAGAAAAACTTAGAGGCTTGATAGGAGAGTCAGAAAGAGTGAGGTTCTTTGTGAGAGACTGAGTTATGGGAGAGAGACACGTGGAAGCTGGCGTGTAGCTGGCAGCTCCTGGGAGAAGCTGGGAGTTGGCGTGCAGTTTCTCCAGGTTCAGCCTGGAGTTTTAGCAGCAAGAAAGAAACTGAGAGGAACACAGGGGCAAAGGGGCTTCAGGTAAGCCAGCTGGGCTGTAGCTGGCTGCAAATGACCTAGGAGGTGAAGGGGAAGGGGAGCAATCAGGGTGCTGGCCCTGTTGCTTCAGGCATCCAGAACTGGCCGCAAATGATGGAGGAGTGGGAGAAGTCTATGCTAGGCTAGTAGGCAGCCTGTGAAAGACTGACCCCTGAGGGAAAATCACTGGGGACTAGAGTTCAGAGCCAATGTTCATGAGAAACTAGCAGGCAGAGCATGAAAGGCTGACCCCTGGGGGAGGGCAGAGAGCAGAGATCAGGGCATCACCGCCATCTTGTTGAGTTGGAGAACACATGGGAAGAAAGAAACCTACGCTAGCAGGCAGTGTGCTAAAGACTGAAGTTGGCGTTCTTGAGAGCGACAGGACAGTCTCAGCCTCAAGGAGTCTCTCACGCAAGGAAAAGAGTCTTAGAACGAGTATTGAAGCAGGCACTGTGGCCTTAAAGACAGCAGTTAGCTGTGAAGGAGCCTTCTCTGTGGAGCTGGGGGATGGGCAGAGTGGAGGCTAGGAAGTTGCTGCCATCTTGCCCTTGAGCTGGAGAACACATGGACGGGAGGGAAGGAGAGAGAGAGAGAGAAGGGGAGACAGAGAGACACCTGCCTAGTTTTGTGAACTAGGCTGGAGTTACTCACGGTTCTGTGGAGAGGTTCTTGGCAGGCACCAGTGGGGGAGTACTCTTGGAGCTGGCTTTGCCCAGATCCTCTACCACCTGTAGGGAATGATGTAGGCCCTCGAATGGGCAGTCACGGGCATGAGTCTCTGTTGCGTTGTGGGTCCATGTGTCTGCCATGATGCAGTAGGCTGGGATGGTAGTTCAGCATGGCAGGAGCTCACGGGATCTTGGCTGAGTTTATTCTGTGCAACACCAGGGGAAAGGTGGGCTGTGGAAGGTTTGGCTGTGTTTGTCTCACACTGCACCAAGTAGACACAGCTGGGCTTGTACTTGGGCGGGGAACGAAGTCAGTCTAGTTCCACAGGGGTGCAGAGCTCTTGGATTGGGGATCCCTTTGCCCGGAGGCGGCTAGCGACTGACTTGTCTCAAGCCTTGGGCTCTCAGACCACTGAGAGGCTGCAGAAGAACTGAGACTGGGGGCCTGTGGGTGCACGACCAGCCTACCCACAGCTGAGAGAAAAGAGGGGGGATTGGGGATCCCTTTGCCCGGAGACAGCTAGGGACTGACTGGTCTCAAGCCCTGGGCTCTCAGACCACTGAGAGGCCTCAGAAGGACTGAGACTTGGGGGCATGTAGGCACAAGACCGGCCATCCCACAGCCGAGAAAAACAAGAAGGGGAGGGAAGAAAGAGGCCCTGACAGCAACCCGAGGGAGAGATTTGGTTACTGTACTTGCTTAGCAGACTTGGTGGCCTGGTTAGCTTGCTTGAAGATGTGGGTCCTTGTGGTTGTCTGAGAGACGGCTGTTTGGCTAGCTTGTCTGCAGTTGCGTGGCTGTTCAGGTCTCCACGTTGGTCGCGCCAAAATGTGGGAACAACTGGGGGCCCGCAGCAGCAGGCCCAGGCCCACGTGGCATTGGCCCGGGACCTGTGAGGTGGAGGCTGCCTGGAGGCTTCCAGGCAGCCTGTCTCACATACCAGGGAAAGGTCCCAGGTTCCAGTGGCTAGAGACTTCAGTGGTGGCAGGCCTGGCAGGCCCCAATGACAGGAGGAAGTCCTTGGTTCCAAAAGGGTTTATTGTCATGGTGGGTGGTGGATGGATCTGGATGTACCCCCCCCAAACTCAGGGTAGACCTGGATTAAGTAGGGAGGGAGAAAGGGGGAGGTTCTGGGGAGGAATGGTTAATTGGCTCGCCCTCTGACCTTCATTAGTATGTAAATCTCTAGGGCCTGAGGCCTGTAGTTACACCCTCTACCTGTGCACTTTGGGAGGGCTGTAATGGCCTACGTGACTGAACCAAGAACCAGGATACCCTTATGCAGTCCCACACTTTGGTGTCCTAGAATTAATTGCCAATTTTGAGGATGTCATCCATGATGGTCCTGTAAGTTGTATAAGACATCTTGGCCATATTCCACAGTTATAATTCATAAAAATAAAACAATTGCTTTGTGGTGAATATTTTTTATCCAAAAATCCAAAAGTGTCTTCACATAGGCCAATAATGCAGGAGAATCTCAAAGACATGTTGGGTAAAAGATAAGGATTCTTGTTGATCTCATCAGTAGAAAAAAACATTACCAAAAAACTCTCATATCTTCTTGCTGGTATTCTACAAGAAGGCATAGGGATGATTAAGGAGGATGTACAAAATATGAAATTTTCTGCTCAATTGCAGTAATCTTTGTGCTATGAGCAATGCTAACTTTCTGTGTAAGTGCTTCTTTTCCTTAAATAAGCCTCAGTAATGGGAGATCTTTGGGGTTAAATGTAATTTAAATATTCCCCCAAATATGTTACTCTAGTATGATACTTTTTATATTCATGAAAATCCATAAAGACCTTGTTTTATCTCTGAATGCCATTCCTGAAATGGTGTCAGGAGCTGACAAGGAGAAGCTGAAAACAAGCAGGTGATCTTCCCGATATGGGTCTGCTCTAGATTATAAAGAACTCTATGATATATTTTCTCTTGTAAGCAAATCCCAGGGGACATTGATTTTAGGAATGATTCCTGCTATTTATATGCTATTTACATGCTTTCCTGTTGTTATTAAATACCTATGACAAGCATGAGGTATTAGCCCATCCTTAACCAGATCTCTGCAGATGAAGATATACTGTCTTGTAGTGTTGGTATATTGAAAAATTCATGATTTCTTAATCATTAATGATGATCCTATAGGAATTCTTAAAATATAATAATCTTTAGCTCTTTTATAATACAATGCTATTAAATTCTTTCTGGTATTCAAAACTGCAATGAGAACTCTTCCAGTCTTTAGTGTTATGAGTTAATTGCTTCTGAGATAGCAAGCAGGCAGTACTACTCAGAGCACATTCCAAGAGCTTCTAAAACTATTAACCAAAGGTCTTAAAAAAGGAACTAACAATTTACTATAAGTGCTATGACACAAAATAAAATATTGACTGGCTTTATCCTTACAAAACTTCACTAATTACTTAGTCATAGACGTTATGGTTTTTAACTCTACATGAACCTGTAGAATTGTGAGACATGATGAATGGTTAGCCACATAATTACTTCTAATGGACATGCATTTAGTCATTGTTGTAAACTCCTTACTTGATTTATGATTTGAAAGTATATGTAAAGCTGTAGTGAACTATTTACTATGTGATCATGTATTGTGAAAGATGTATAAGTGCTGAGGCAAAGAGAAGATACAGAAATGAGCTGAGGATACCTTTTAGACAGAACACCTTTTACACAGAACTGTACAGAACTTTTAAGACAGAACTCAGGAGAATACTTTTTAGATAGAACTGAACTGAAGAAGAACTTAGACATAAGACATAAAATTAGGAGTAATGATAATGAGAGTAAAGGTATTATGGTGATATCAGTACTTGAGGAGAAAGCAAGATTAAGAGGAAAATGCTTACTGAAATAACTTAGAAATTATAAGGCAGGTCAGGCAGTAGTGATGCATGCTTTTAATCCCAGCATTAGGAGTCAGAGGCAGGTAGATTTCTGATTTCAAGGCACTCATGGTCTACAGAATGAGTTCCAGGACAGCCAGGGCCATACAGAAAAACTATGTCTCAAAACCCAAAAAACAAAACAACAACAACAAAGAAATTATAAGGCAACTGAAAAAAACTAAGCAAGAAATGTACAGAATTGAGAGAGAAATCATAAAAAAAAGAAGAAGCTGCAGAGAGATCAGAAGATGCAGGCAAGCTTCTCCCTACCATGGGACAGAACACTTCTTTCCTTAACAGCCTGGCAGGCTCAGTCTTATTAAGGAGAACAAACTTTTCTTTATATAGACTTGGGTTTAATTCATTTAGCAATAAAAGGGTAGAAGCTTTCCCTTTCATTATGCAATTAAGTTAGGAACTCGTTTTTTTTAATCCAGAATAGGTGAGTTCTTTTTGCACTGATGCTTGTTTTTTTGGATTTTTTGGGTTTTTGTTTTATCCAAATGAATATGTAAGTATGAGTGTTTATATAAGCTGCATCCAATTGGCTTGAATTAAAATGTATAAATGTACATGCGTGAATCTATATATGAATTTATATGAGTATATGCTTATTTGCTTGCATAATTTTTTCTTTTTGGTATGATTATTTTCTTCTGGTTCAATAGAAGTTTATTGCTCTAAACTTTTCCCTAGCTTGAAAAGTGAGAGGCATCTGAACAAAAGGGAAAATGCTATAGTAACTAATGCTTTACTTACTATACTGTTCTTTTACCATGAGGTACTAAATGCCAGAAACTGCACATTCTGGACTCAGAGGAACACAGAAGGCAGGCCAGCTACTGAAGAACAGTGACTTAGATTAAAGATAGGTAAATGTTTTATTATTATACAGCAACCTTCAACACCTTGCAAGACCAACACTTATCTCTACCAACCCTCATCTAACTCTGCTGCCTCAAGAAAAACCAAACAAGAAAGAAGAACAGATAGGGTTGACCCCCAGCAAACTAGATTTCAATCTTAGAAAGTAAGACTGATATACAATAGTTAGAGTCCGAACTTCATAGAAACATAAAAAAAACAAAATGAACCATGTATAAATCCATAACACATGCTCCTTCTTGCAGATTGGGAAAAAATCCTCACTAACTCTACACCCGATTGAGGGCTACTATCCAAAATATTTAAAGAACTCAAAAGGAGTTCCAACCAAGAAACCAAACAACCCAATCAAAAAATGTGGCATAGAACTAAACAGAGAAGTCATGACAGAGGAATCTCAAAAGGCTGAGAAGCACTGAAAGAAATGTCAAAGACCTTAGTGATCAGGAAAATGCAAATCAAACAACCCTGAGATTCCACCTTACACTAATCAGAATGGTTAAGTTCAAACCTCACTTGACAGCACCTATTGCAGAATATGTAGAGAAAGAGAAAGACTCCTCCATTGCTGATGGGATTGCAAACTGGTACAATCACTCAAGAAATATATCTGGAAGTTCCTCAGATAATTGGAAATAGATCAGCCTGCAGACCCAGCTATACCACTCTTGGGCATATACCCAAAAGATTCCCCACCATAACAGAGGGGCACATGTTCCACTATGTTCATAGCAGCCTTATTTATAATATCAAGAAGCCAGAAAAAAAAAAAAAAACAGATATCCCACAACAGAAGAATGGATACAGAAAATGTGGTTCATTTAAAAAATGGTATACTACACCTCTATTAAGAATGAGGATATCATGAGTTTTGCAGGCAAATGGATGGAACTAGAAAATATTATCCTGAGTGAGTTAATTCAGACTCCAAAGGACATGCATGGTATGTACTCACAAAGAAGTGGATATTAGCCAAAAATACAGAAAACCCAGTACACAATCCACAGAACTCAAAAAGCTTATCAAAGTAAAGGGCCCAAATGAGGATGCCTCATTTCTACTTGAGAAGGAGAAGAAAGCAGTGATAGGATGGTGGATGCAGATATTTACTCCAAACTCATGAAGAGAGAAACTGCTGACCCTATGGTTGAATTAGGTAGAAGCTGGAAGAAGCTGAGGAGAGGGGTGACCCTATAAGACCAGCAGTCTCAACTAACCTGAAACCTCGAGATCTCTTAGACACTGGGTCACCAACCAGGTAGCATACACAGTTGATATGAGGCCTCCAATACATATACAGCAGAGGACTGCCAGGTCTGAACACATTCAAAATAGATGCACCTAACCATCAAGAAACTGGAGGCTTCAGGGAGTAGGAAGGTCTGGTGGGGTGGGCCTCTGGGTTGGGAACATTTTCCTGGAGATGGGGGGAGGAGGTATGAAATGTGGAACAGTCAGAGGGTGAACTTGGAGGGGGATAAAGTCTGGACTGTAAAAAAAGATTAACTAAAATGAAAATAAAAAAAAAAAAATGGACCTAGTTTAATCTCCAGTGCCAACATGGTGTGAGGAGAGAAGTGAATCCTGCCAGTCTAAACATACATATATATCATGTAAGTCCTTTTGTGTCTGGGTTACCTCACTCAGGATGATGTTTTCTCATTTCACCCATTTGCCTGCAAATTCCATGATATCCATGTTTTTAATAGCTGAGTAGTATTTCATTGTAAAGGCCCATCCTCAGTTACCAGCATGAAAATGTGATAACTCACAACTTCCTATTAATCTGGATCATAGAGGTTGAAGGTCTCTGGATTCCATGTTCAAATGCACTTACACACTTATTTATACCATAATACAGAAACCCATGTCTGAAATTTAAAATTATATAAAATCAAAATTTTATAACTACACATAAACCATAAACTTTTGTGATTCTATTTGAATATTGTCTAATGAAATACAGTATATACTCATTAAAAGAAATATTTCTCTCCATTCCAGGTTTTGTTTTAAACTTAGAAAAACTTCAGTAATTCTGAGAATCTTGTATAATATGCTTTGTTCATTTTCATCACATAACTCTCATTTGATCTACCCTATTATCTCTCCCCACCCAACAAAGTATATTTATTATTTATAAATCATCTGAGAGAAACTTATGTCACATAAATATTTTGTTTGTATTTAATAACTTTAGGAAGAAAAAAATTGAAAAATCTATATAACCCACATAGTTACACATGTAATATTGCATGATGCAGTAAATATGTGTGACATTCAGGGCATTGGAGGCTTCTACAAAATAATACTGTGCATGAAACTGATAAGTGATGCTGGTTATCAGACATATATATATAGTAATATCTGTTAATGACATATATATTAAAAATTATATAACTACATATAAATGATGAAATTTTGTTACATATATATATCATGATACACAATGTATACACACATTATACACACACACACACATACACGTATTGCATCATGTTCCCTCTTCCATGTATAGTGTGACATGCACTTCTAGATTCAGTAAAATTCATCAGAAACTAACAGTACACGGCTGCTTTGATTCTGCCCAGTGACAACAAAATGAGATTTCCAATGAGTCAGGTATATGCTCACTTGCAGAAAAAAAAAAAAGCTTAATTTAAGTATCTTCTATTTCCAAAGTAGAAATATAAAATGGCCTAGATGGAAACCAGGGACTTAAAATCTCTGTGTTTCAGAATTTAATTATTGGAATGCTATCAACATCATTCAGACTCTGAAAATAACCTGCAATATCTTCTTCAAAAAACTAATTTCTCTCACAATATGGTGGTTAGTGCTTTTATATTTTGTAGAAAACATTTAAGGCAACAAATATGTGTAACCATTAATTATTTATATTATTCCTTCATGTTGGCACTTCAAGTCTGTGTGAGGCTAGGTGCTTCCATTCCCACTGAGTCTAGACAAGGCAGCTGAGTTAGAAGTACATATCCCACACACAGGCAAAAGTTTTTGGGATAGCCTCCTTCTCCAGATGTTTGGGACCCACATGGGACCAAGTCACGTATCTGCTAGATATGTGCAGGGAGGCCTAGGACCAACACATGTATGTTGTTTGCTTGATGGTCCAGTCTCTAAGAGCCCCAAGTGTCCAGGTTAGTTGATTCTGTTGGTCTTCCTGACAGAGATTGGTTCTTGTCCTTGAGATGAGTCTCAAGTTGGGCCGGTTATTGAATGACCTTTCCATTAGTATCTGTTCTATCCCCAATCTCTGAATTTTTTGCATTTTAGGATAAGTCTTGGGTTGAACATTTTGTGGGTGGGTGTTGTGAATTTGACTTAATACTTATGTTAATTGGGCTTCCCCAAATTACATTCAAGAATCCACAACATTGGGCAGGTAGGGAGGAACTCTGTCACTGAGGAGCGGAGATTAGAGCAGATTAACCACCTACTACCTGAAGGTGAATTGGTGTCCTTCTGGCTCCACCAGGATTCCTGCCTGGGCACAGGAAGCAGCCTCCCCAGTCTCCATATTCCCACTGCAGTGAGTCACACCTAAGAACAACCCTACTGATTCTTGGGTACCTCCCAAGACCTATCCCAGGTCTCCATGTTTTACCTGGAGATGCTCCTACTACCCACCATCAGTTACAGATTTTCATTCTTACTCATGGCCATCCCTCTGGTCATCCCCATTGCCCCTCCCTACACCTGACCCCAATTCCCCCACTATTATTCAGATTCTCTTTCCCACCCAGTTCCCTCCCTACTTCTCTGCTTCTAAGTGAGGCTCAAGCATTCTTGCTTGTGCCCTCCTTCCTTTCCAGCCTCCTTGGGTCTATGAAATGTACCATGGGCATCCTGTATTTTATGGCTAATATGTAGGACCAAGAAAGGCAGTCTGGTTCCTGGTTGAGCTAAGGTTAGAAACCCCAATGACCCTAAAAGGACAGCAGGCGTTTTGCCTGGTACCTGGACACTAGGCTACTGGGATGTGGCCACAGTCTTTCATAGATTTGTGTCCTTCAGTCACGTAAGGGAAATGCCCCAATCTGCTCTGTAGGTAGAGGACATGACTGTGATCAGGTAACCTCAAGGCAGATTTCCATTTTAATGAGGTACCTAAAGGGCTGGAGGCTGAGCCAATAAACTCCCCTTCCCATACAGTCCTCCCTGCAAAAGGTATTTAATCACAGGCCTGCCCTGAGAACTCAGTAAGGTTTTATTTATCCACTTTCCACCATGAAATAAAATGCCTTAAAACCATAGACTGTCTCTTTTCATTGGGATCTGCCATGGGGAGCAATGGAGCAAGCCTTCACCTAAAGAGCCATCTAATCTCCTGCAGAAGGCAGAAAAATGAGGTCTTTGTATTTTCTACCCTGTAAAGCAGGGTAGGGAGAGCCTGATTTTGCCCTAAATGCTATCTCAAAGAGCTTTCTGCTGGTAAGAATGCAGATGTGAGCCATGAAGCAGGGTTCCAAGTCGGCCTAACCTTCTCAGAAATTAAAACCAAGAAATCAGCATCTCCTATACCAGAGTCTGGAACATCTTCCAAGCCATTTTTGGCTATGACTCTCAAGTTCATCCACTATACTGTGCTTCCACATTTGCTTTAATCATGTCCTTCTACAAATACTCAAGAAATATCTGAAAAATGAGGTACACAGACTCAAATCTGACAGACAAGTCACTGACACAAAGAACAACAATGACTTATCTTAACAGCAGGCCTTTCAACCCTTCAGTTGGGACTCTTGAGGGTCTTGGGTTTCCAGTCAATGCATCAAGATATTATGTCCAAGTCATGGAGACCCCAAAGACCAACAAGAGCTTACTGCAATACAAACACACAGAGGTTTTTATTATGAGCTCAGTAACAAAGACTCTCACCAGTCAACCTTGCATCAGGTCCAAACAGAGAGACCAAATCTAGGGGTGTTGTGTATTTATTGTAGTTACAGCAAGGTTGGGGCATTAACATACAGGTGAGCAACTTAATATTTTGGAAACTGTATGCCTGGCATAATTTTCAGGAACTACAAAAGGGGGCAAAAATCATCTCACAACTATGATGGGCAGGCTAATTTTATTTTTCTCTGTAAGGTGTATTAGTTATCTATATGTAGCTTAATCCTGATGTTGTACCTTGACTGGCTGTAGATAAGAGGGGTTTGTCATAGGATGTTTGCTGAACTGAATTTTGTGCAGTCTCAAAGTGTCTAAGCCCCTTATTAATGAAAGATACTGCTGTTCAATCACAAGCCATGCCTGCCAGTGGAAATGGTATTTTCTCAAAATACCTACCTTACCATATGTTACTGCAGACCCTAATATCAGTTGCCCTTACCACTGGAGCAGAATACCAGTGGAAGTTACCTTTCCCCCTGTGCATGGTTTCTACAGACACTGCAGAAAACCCCCACCTGTCCTTCCTTTCCTGCCTCATCCCTTTGTCACAGCTCCAA
Source organism: Mastomys natalensis (assembly GCA_021653895.1). NCBI lineage: Eukaryota > Metazoa > Chordata > Mammalia > Rodentia > Muridae > Mastomys > Mastomys natalensis. Next base: position 69,665 of record JAJTUV010002205.1, on the reverse strand, counting down.
CCTGGGCACATACACCCTCTTCAACCATATGCCATGTCTGAAAATATGCAAGATTAGCTTTCCATAGATATACCACACTATATCTTATGCCAGATGCAATTTTCACATTTGCCTGTACCACTGTATTAAACACCAGAGGCAATTTAACTTTGCTCCTCACTATGTCTCTTTGTGGATTGCTAAGATCATCTCTTCCTGCCTGCCTCTTCTCCCTGCTTTCAACGTTAGCAAGCATTCCTTCTTGAACATACCCATCAAACAGATCAGTACAAGAGGCAACACTCAGTCAACACTCTCTGAAAATCCAAAAATCAAATAGTAACCAGGAACAAATCTTTCAAACAAACAAGACAAACCCAGAATCCAGTACCTAGATCAATAATCACCTCAAACCCAGATACCTAGACACCAGCATAGGAATATAATAATTAAGAGCAAGGAAAATATGTCATCAAGAAATCCAAGTTATCCTATCACAGCAGGTCATTAGAAATCAAAACATGTAACAGATATTTTGCAAAAGAGGTTGTTTGGGGAAGTGAGAAGAGTGAGACACTGGGGAAGAGATAGAGGTACACAAGAGGACCTACAGACAGGCAAACAGACAGGGAGCATAGAGAGAGCCATGGGGTTAGGGACAGAGAATAGAGAAGGGGCATGTGCAGAGAACATATAGAGGAAACAAACATAGAGAGCTGCTATATTTGGTGGTCCATTTACATAGAGCACACCCAACAACAGCAGCATGTGGGGGAGGCAGGTACTGACTTAAACATTTGCTCAGTCCCTGAATGCAGGCAATTGAAATTGTCTGTACACTGACAACTACAGAGGCAAGGTTCACCCACAGAACAGGAAGGGAAGATAAATAGAAAAATGGACATATTGGTCAAAAAACAAAAACGTTGAGTCTAAAAGAAACGTGGCAATAAGCAACTAGGAACACTGCAACATATGAGAAGGCAAAAACTAAAGATGATTGTAATAGAAGAAGAGAATATCATATCAAAAGTCTATAAAAATATTTAGAATAAAATCATAAATGAAAAACTTCCTAAACTAAAGAAGAAGATGCCTATTGATGTAAAGAAGCATCCAAAATACCAAATAGATTGGGAAAAAAAGTCCCTTTGCTGCATAATAATCAAAACACTAAACACATATTTATAAAAAACTGCAACAAAAAAATTGACGGAAACTAAACAAAATAAAAACAAGTAAAATATAAATGCTGGCATATTAGGTATATACCTGTCTTCTTAATGTATACTATAAAAGAAAAACTGTCTGGACACAGTTGCTGCAGACTCAAAGAAACCACCCATGTTTCTCCAAGCAAGCCAATGATCCAAATGTTTTGGGCAAATTCAGAATCAGCCATGATAGTGAAGTTACTCATAGCTCACCACTTGATTTGGCAAGTGAGGAGCGCCACAAGGGATCACACAGGTGGTCACATCAGGCTGATGTTTTTTTTCCAGCCCCAGAGAGGAACCACTACCCGAGCTCCCACTGCTCAGCCACCTGCTCCTACCCATTGTGGGCATGTTTTTCCTATGCTCACCATGTAGTGAGTTCAGAGCTTCTCTGGTGTCCTCTCACAACATCTAACAGCACAGCTCAGAGCAGGAAGCAGAGAACCATCCAAGCCTACACAGTTGCAGCCAACTTGCAGAGAGGAACCCGGAAGATCCTGCCTCTTTGTCTGACTGGCAGGTCCACTTGGAGCCTGATCGGCCAGTGAATTTTCCTCAAGGTTAAAGTGTGCTTCTGGTCCAGGGTCAGACCTTTCAAGATCTCAGGAGTGGTTTGCACTCCATTAGCATTTGTGCCACTCCTCCAAGAGGAATCTCACCTCACCCAGCTCTGGGGGAGAACCCACCTTTCCAGCTGAGGCTATTCACACACTTGATCCAACCCCCCTCTGTGAGCATTGCCTTTGTCTTCCTGAAATCAAGGTGAATAGCATTCATAGGTGCAATGGTGGTATCAATCTGACCCAGGAATGGAAGAGTACCCAATCTATTAACACTAAAGAGGAATACAGGAAACAACAGTTCTGTTTTGTTGCTTCACGCTGGGCTCAGGGAATCTGCAACTTCCTTTCAGCAAGTGATAGTTATGAAACAACCCTGAGAGAGAAGCCAGAAACATAAGGGAAACACTGTTGAGCACTATTGTTAACCAGCACAACTTCATCAGTGATGAAGCAGAGAAAAACTGCACCGGTGTTAGTACAGGTTCTTTAGATAAATATATTTCAAATCAGAGAGAATGAATCTCTGTAAATGTATAGAAAGTATATTTAATAGAATGTCCCAATAAAGGCTGTTGACCAAGGGAAATTAAAAAAAACAAGGACTGGTTGATTTCATGTCGTAGGAAATGATAGCTGGTCTTCAGTATATACTACAATTTTGAAGAAATAAGTGATTACTACTATCTTGAGTAGAAATTATAATAGTCCTAACAGTCTGAGTGTGTGGATGTTTGCCCACTCACAGAACAGAAGCCTTCCATGACATATTCGATGACAGTCTTATTTTCAGAATCTTTGTCTTCACTTTAGTTTTATTTTGGCCCCTTAGAGGACTGTTCTCTGGGGCAACATAACTGCTGCTCTTTTATATCACTGCTTTGGTCAGTATAAAAATGTAGGATGATCCATTATACAAACACCAAAGAGTATAGCTATCCACTCAAGGCTGAATATAGTGCCAGCCCACTCATATTCATCTTGCCACAGCATCACCAGTGATGGATTCACGCAGCATTTGTGAGAAACTGAAGAATGGGAAAGACAAATACAGGAATCTAAGACACATTGCCATACATCCATTTCTTCAAATGAGGTAAGGAAGGTTGTTCAGGTATTTGTGGTGGCCATGCAAACCAGAGGATATGAATTCCATTAAATGGACCCTTGAAGAAAATCTAAGATGCTGATTGAAGTAATATTCTGTGTGAGGTATGTGATTATAAACAGAATCATTGAGCATGCTCAGGAATGAGAGACACTGTTATGCATATCATACTCTATGGATTTGATATATCTATCCCTTTGATATAACTTGGTCTCTCAAATCATATAAACAAAGATTATAAAAATTGCCAACACAGGCATCCTCAAGTACATACACACACACACACACACACACACACACACACCCTAACACACTGAGAGAGGGGAATTGTGAGAGAGGATGAAAGGATGGATATAGGGAGGGCAGAAAAGAGAGAGAAGGAGAGAGAGAGAAAGAAAGAGAAAGAGACAGAGAGAGAGGAAGAGAGAGGGGGGGGGAGAGAGAGAGAAAGAGAGAGAGAAAGACTAAACACACACAAAACAGACACACACAAAATACAGACAAACGCAAATAAAAGTTCCTGCCACATCAGGAACTTTCCCATCAGTCAAGTGCTTTACCTACTTTCTACTGAAACTGGCATGAGATGTGCTCTAAAATACAATTTCAAAAGATGCTCTTTTTTTGTGTGTGTGTAAGTTAAAGAAGCTTGGAGGCTTTACAGAGTAAGGGAAATTTGATTTAACTCAAGATAGGTATAAAAATTTTATGTTAACACCACAAAGACTAGGAGATTTGAAAACTACTTTTATTTTATAGCATTCACAGTGAGTCCAGGCCAAAAATAAAGAAGAAAAGAGTACCATAGATTATTAAGGACATACATTACTGGAGAAGTCTCTGTGATATTATTGAGAAACTTTCTGACAAGTGTTTCTATTTGATGCTAGAAAAGGCCTATGTGCTATTCTCACTATATGTATTCAGTGATAAACTGTGATGCAGGATGATCTCAAACTTTGTGTCCTGCCTGAAGATATTCTTCAATGTTTTTCTTTCTGTTCCAACTCCTGGGTGCTGGGGTTATAAGCATGGGCACTAAGTCTAATTGCACAGTACTTGTGAATCAGATCAGGTCTTTTCCTACATTAAACAAAAACTCTACAAATTATCATTCCTATCACTATCTTTTAAATTAAATAAGAGTGCAAGAGAAAAAAGTCCCATAAGGAGCAGTACACATGATAAAAACGACACTGGCAAGGTGGATAACAATTAACATTTATATGGAACATAACAATTAAAATTCTAACATTTCTTTAATAAGAAAAATTAATAATACTTTGGGGTTCGGCCTGCTGAATGTCTTCATACCACACACACACAATTCACACAGAAACCAGAAGCAGGCATCAGATTCCACCAGAATTTCAGTTAAAGAGGTTTGTAGCTGTCATGTGGGTCCCATGAGACTGCAACAAATTTTCTTAATGGAGAACACATCTCTCCTACCCACACTACACTTGACTTTTGTCTTCGAACCAAGTGTGCTGGATCACTCCCAATCAAAGAGCAAAAATTCTGGAAACTTTTAGTGACAGGTACATCAGGTAAGAATGCTAATTGTCTTAAGCTGCCACACATTCATACAAGGCTCTTGTGAGTTCAGAAACCAGCCACAGGATCCCTGATTGTCAGTTTGAAACAGATTTGTCTCCTTGCATTCAGGATAACAATGCAGATTAGGCCCACCAGATGACATACATATACAGTTGAGAAAACCCTCCTTGTTGTGAAGGTGGGTAAGCAATGGGTGAACATCCCAGTCAGCAATGTTGGGAGGAACCTTACTACTAGCAGGAATGGATAGAGCCTGCCTCAGGATTAACATGCTTCTGGTAGAGAGTGTGTCTCTACAAGATTAGGAGGGTTAGTTAATGCTAGTCTTTTACTGCTGGAGATCTCATAGCATACTGAAGAAGAGTTTCTTCTAGTGCTTTGTTCTTGTGAAGTTCTCTATAAAGAATCTCATTGCTGAGAGTGACAGTGAATCAGGGAGTCAATGTGTGGGACTTATAACTTAAAGTTATACCTTGTGCATCTCCAGCCTGGTGCTGTAAAATCAAGGATAAAAAGAATCTACAGTCACCTGATCTTCATGTGAGTGCAGGTGCCAGGTCTTGCCCTACAGAACCTAAGACATCTGGTTTTCCATTCCTCACTTAATCTGGAATATCTATCTGATGTCTTCATATAAGTATATTATGTCAGGAGCCATAAGAGGACAAGTTGAATACTAGCTGGTTTTCTTGTTGAGATGCTGTGCTTCAAATTATTATATAATCTGTGACAGATCTTCTCTTATTAGGCAAGGCCCTAAGAGAATTCATTTTTTGAAAGATTCCTGCTACTAATATGCTTTTCTAGTTATTACTAAACATATATAAAAATCACTAAGTAATATCTCACACTTTTGGAGTAGATCTCTGCAAATCTATGAAGATGTACTGTCTTGTAGTGATGCTATATAGACAAGTAGATGACTTCTTAAGTCTCAACAGTGATCACATAAGAATTCCTAAAATTGTACCAGTGATAATTAAGCTCTTTTATAGTGGGACTGCTATTATGTCCTTTTCTGATAGTCAAAACTGCAATGGGTATTCTGCCAGTCTCCTATATGTCACCAGTTAATTGCTCTCTGATGGTAACCAGACTTTCTCCTACTCTGAGCACATTCAGGAGTTTGTAAAACAATTAACCAAAGGTCATAAAAAGGGAAGTAATGATTTATTATAGGTGCTGGGACAGAAGATAAAATATTGACTGGGTTTATCTACACAAAACTTCACTAAAAACTTGTTATGGTTTTAACCTTTCAGTGAACATGTGGAGTTGTGACAGGTGATGGATGTTTAGCCAGTTAATTACTCCTAATGGATATACATGTAAACATTCTGTGTTGTAAACATTTTTATTTAGTTTTTATTTTTTTATTCCATAAATTATTTATTCACATTTCAGATGTTATCCCCTTTCCCTATTCCCCCACCCTACCCCACCCCTCCTCCTCCTATTTTGCTTTTATATCATAAAAATGCAAGTATTCAGGTCAGTTCTAGTTTGAGGAACCAGCAATACAGTAGATGCAAATAGTCAAGGAACAAGCAAGACAATAAATACAAATAGTGAAATGTTCGACGCCCTTCCTGACCAGCAGGAAATCAGACGCAAGACAACCAGGTTCCTTCTCAAGGCGGTTTACTCAGGATTGCATTTAGCAGGATTGCAGGTGTGACCCCTTCATACCCCTGGGACCAGGCTTATATCTAAGCAAAGGCCAATGAGCATACGCCACGTGTCATCTCCCCATACATTCATGTCAGATGACCATTCCCTGCCCCAGCACAGCTTTACAGCCAATTAAGGACTTGTTTTATCACAAGGAGCACTCTCAGCTTGTGCGGCACACAGCGACTCTCTACAGTTCCCCCTTTTTGTTTTGCAACAAAGCAGGCAAGAGTAGAGGTCTGATCTCAGGATGGAGTAATGGACATTGTACTAGCACCCAAAGGATGCTAGACCCATCCGTACCGATTTTTTGCTGAGGCGGGTAAAATGAGGGAATTTCGGGGAAAGGGCGGTACCAACCCGCATCTCTCAGACTTGCTCTTCCTGAGACCGCAGACAGCATTCAGCGTATCTCGAGTGCAGTGCTTTGCCTCGCAGCCTGAACGTGATGAACTTCTCAAGACTTAATGGAGACAAGTCATGCTTGTGGGGACTGTCCTGCCTCAATGGCATAGAATGCTTGTTCAACCAGGGCAAGGTCTCTCTTTCCGGATTGGACAATATGGCAGAGACAACACAGGCAGAGCACAGAGACCCCTGCCAAGACAACAGCCAGGGCCCCCATACCCGCCCACTCTTTAAGATGATTCATGGCTTGATAGATCCACGTAGCCAGTCCCTCAGCAACAGTCACATCAACCCGGGTAGAGTCCACCGTCACAATTGCCAGGTGAAGACCTGTAAAAAACAACTATCCTCCTGACAATCTACATAACTAATATTATAACTAAAATTACTAATTAACCAAGAAAAGGAATATACATACACAAAAATACATTTAAAACATATTCTAAAATGTAGCATTCCCTATCATCTCTCCACCTAGCATAACAAAAGGTGACAAATCCATACAACTATCATTAATTCCACACAGAACCCATACATCAAAAGGATTCTGGGCAACATATTAAGCAGGGCTTTGATAAATAAAGTCATACCCCTGCCAGGTTTTATTAAAGGCAGTTGTTATATAAGGTAAAAAAGTAAAATAATCCTTCTTTGCCCAGCCCACCTTGCATGCTTGGCATCCTGTCCAAGGCAACAATGAATCTCCCCTAGTGCTTCCTCTACAAAAGAGAGTTCATCTGGGTTGTGTAGGAATGATAAAATTACCTTTTAAATCTAAACTTGGCCACCATCCTTTGAACATTAAAATTACTCTTAGCAGAAACTATTTCATAAATAGGGCAAATCCAAGCTAAAATTACTATTTGAACATTAAAATTTCTCTTAACAGAAACTATTTCATAATAGGGCAAATCCAAGCTAAAATTACTATTAAAAAAGAAAGACAAGGAGACACTTGAGCATCATGGCGTATCAGCATTGGATTTGGAAACACCACAGGATCCCCCATCTTTATTCTGTCACCGCAGAATTTATCTTCAGGAGAAGAAGCAGAAGGATCATCCAAGTTACACCTGTGCACCAGCCTCTTGGGGACCGAGATAGGGTCATGGTGATCCTGTGGAAACACACAAACAGATCCCCTTGCCCAAGCCAACACTGGGTCAGGGCCATGCCATTCTCCAGTTAAAATATCTTTCCATTTTACTTGACCTTTAAGGGTCGGTATCCAATGCACATGCCTGTCCGTAGCTGAGCGGTCATCAACATCTAATTGCAAAAAATTCAAAGTAAAAAGAGCCAAAGAAATGTGTTCTCGGGGGGTACGACCTGCTCCAATTCCCCCTTTTTGTTTTAATAAGCATTCCTTAAGAGTACGATGTGCTCTTTCCACAATACCCTGCCCCTGTGGATTATATGGGAGTCCATGTTTTAGATCAACCTGTATTTGTTTACAAAAAGATTGAAAAGATGCAGCAATATATCCTGGTGCATTATCAGTTTTTAAAATACAAGGCTTTCCCCAGGTGGCCCAGGCTTCAAACAATGAGCAATAACATTATGAGCCTTTTCTCCTGATAAGGGGGTAGCATGTATAAGACCAGAACATGTATCCACAGAAACATGTATATACTTTAGTTTTCCAAATTCTGAAAATGTGTCACATCCATCTGCCAGACTCGTAAAGGCAGCAATCCTTTAGGGTTAACACCCACTCTTGATGGATGGAGGTGGATACTGAAACCTGGGCAATGAACAACTATTTGTCTAGCAGCATCTTTTGATATGCCAAATTTAATTTGCAATGTTTTAGCATTAACATGAAAATTAGCATGAAATTGTTTAGCTAATATTATAGGTGATTCAACAAAAGAGGAAAATACAAACTCCCTAGGAGTAGCATTATCAACTTCTTCATTAGCATTGCTCATGGGCCCTGGAAGGCCTGAATGGGCTCTTATGTGCTGAACATAAAAAGGGCACCTACAATCCCAAATTAACCTTTGTAACTTCACAAGTAACCCAAAAATAGGGCTGGAAGCCTTAATTTTCCCTACAGCTTCCAGGTTTTTTACAAGATTCACTATATATTGGGAATCTGAAATCAAATTAAAAGGTTGCTTACAATTAACAAACACCTCAATCACTATTTTTAATTCAATAATTTTGGGCGAAGCTGGAAAAAATAGAATCACTACCGGCTCATCATCATTAATTTTATAAGAGCCACACCCAGTTTTAGATCCATCAGTATAAATTATAGCAGCCCCAACTATGGGATAAACTTTAGTTACCTTGGGCATCACAATAGGATGGACTTCAAAAAATCGAACTAAAGCATTCTGGGGATAATGATTATCAAACACTCCTACAAAGGTGCACTTTAAAACTGCCCAACCCTCCACTGCAGCACATAATGTTTGCAATTGATTATTATTATAAAAAATTATTATTTTATGAGGCTGTATCCCAAAATGCTGCAAGCATTGTTGTACCCCTTCCATTGCCAGGATAGCAACAGCTGTTGGGTAATAATCAACAGTTTTGGCAATGGAAATCTTAGGATGTATCCACTTCATTGGTCCAGATTGCCACACTACAGCAGTGGGCTGATATTTTGTTTTAAAAATTAATAATTCGATTTCCTTTTCTGGCTCATAACGTTTTAAACAGGCTCTAGTCAACTCCTTTTCAACAATGCCCAAGGCTGCACGCCCCTCAGATGTTAACTCTCTTGGGGAATCCAATGCAGGATCCCACATAATATATCATATAATGGTTGCAACTGACAATTGGGAATTCTTAAATATGATCTTATCCAATTAATATCACCTAACAATTTTTGAAAATCATTTAAAGTTTTCTATTCATCTTTTCTAATCTCCATTTTTTGAGGGGTAACCTCCATTGGTCCAATTTTAGCACCTAACTAGGATACCACTTGATCCTGTTGAACCTTCTCTGGGGCTATAAACAGTCCATGGGCTCCCAAGCTCTCTACTACCATTAGGTAAATCTCCTTCAACTTATTCTCATCTTTATGAGCCAATAAAATATCATCCATATAATGTAAACACTTTAGTTCTTTAAATTTTATCCTAACAGGCTTAATGGCTGCAGTTACATAAAGCTGACACATGGTAGGACTATTAGCCATGCCTGAGGAAGCACAACCCATTCAAATCGTTGATCAAGGTCTTCTTGAGTGCTGGGCTGTGGTGGCACACGCCTTTAATCCCAGCACTTGGGAGGCAGAGGCAGGCGGATTTCTGAGTTCGAGGCTAGCCTGGTCTACAGAGTGAGTTCCAGGACAGCCAGGGCTATACAGATACAGAGAAACTCTGTCTCGAAAAACCGAAAAAAAAAAAAAAAAAAAAAAAAAAAAAAAAAAGGTCTTCTTGATTACATGAGGGCCAGGTGAAGGCAAACCGTTCTGTATCTTTATCACACAAAGGAATAGAAAAAAAAATCTTTTATATCTATAACAAAAATAGGCCACTCCTTAGGCAAGGTGGTCAACAAGGGGAGACCACATTGAACGGGTCCCATGATTTACATTTGATTATTAATGGCACGCAAATCATGCAGTAATCTCCACTTGCCTGATTTCTTTTTTTTTTTTTTTCATTTTGGTAATTTTATTTTCCCATTCTAATGCTTACTGAGGGTTTTTTTTTTTTTTTATTGGAAATTTTTTATTGTAAATTTTTTATACATTTCAGATGTTCTCTCCTTACCCCATTTCCCCGCCTCCCTCCCAGGAACTCACTATCCCTTCCCCCCTCCTCCTATCTCCCCTTCCACCCTCCCCTGTACCTCACCTCCCCACCCTCAAGTATCCCCCCCCGACGTCCAGTCTTCATGGACCAAGGATCTTTTCCCTCCCACTTATATATAGCTCCCTTGCATATATAGCTGAGCCATGGGTCCCTCCCTAACGCTCCCAGGCTTGTGGTTTAGACCCTGGGGGTCTGGTTGGTTGGGATTGTTGCTTTCCTCATGGTGTCTCGAATCCTCTCAACTCCTTCAGCCTTCACTTCTATCTTCTCCATTGGGAACCCCATGATCAGTTTAATGGTTAGCTGTGGGCTTCTGCCTCTGAGTATGTCAGACTCTTGCAGACATCTAAGGAGACAGCTATTCAGGCTCCTGTCAGCATGTACATCCTGACATCCACATCAACCTCTACCTTGGCGTACTGCACATGGGATGGATATCCAGGTGGAATGGTCTGTCTCTTCTTCAGTTTCTGTTCTGCACTGTGTCTCCAGATTTGCACCCTTGAGTATTTGTTACTCCTTCTAAGAAGGACTGAAGCCCCCCTACTTGGTCATCATTCTTCATGAGCTTTTTGTGGTCTGTGAGTTGTATCTTGGGTATTTCAGGCTTCTGGGCTAAAACCAATAATCAGTGAGTGATACCATGTATGTTTTTTGTGATTGGGTTACTTCACTCAGGATGATATTTTTAGTTCCATCATTTATATATGAATTTATCAAATTCATTGTTTTTAATAGCTGAGTAATTTCCATTGTATAAATGTACCACATTTTTTGTATCCATTCCTCTGTTGAAGGGCATCTGGGTTCTTTCCAGTTTCTGGCTATTATAAATAAAGTTGCTATGAACATAGTGGAGCATATGTCCTTGTTATGTGTTAGAGCATCTTCTGGATATATACCCAGGAGTGGTATAGCTGGGTCCTCAGGTAGTGATATGTCCAATTTTCTGAGGAACCGCCAGACTGATTTCCATAGTGGTTGCACCATCTTGCAATCCCACCAACAATGGAGGAGTGTTCCTCTTTCTCCACATCCTCGCCAGCATCTGCTATCACCTGAGTTTTTTATTTTAGCCATTCTGACTGGTGTGAAGTGGAATCTCAGGGTTGTTTTGATTTGCATTTCCCTGATGACCAAGGATGCTGAACATTTCTTTAGGTGCTTCTCGGCCATTCACATTTCCTCAGTTGAGAATTCTTTGTTTAGCTCCTTACTCCATTTTTTAATAGGGTTATTTGGTTGCCTAGAATCTAATTTCTTGAGTTCTTTGTATATATTGGATATTAGTCCTCTATTAGATGTGGGATTGGTAAAGATCTTTTCCCAATCTGTTGGTTGCCATTTTGTCCTATTGACAGTGTCCTTTGCCTTACAGAAACTTTGCAATTTTATGAGTCCCATTTGTCAATTCTTGATCTTAGAGCATAGGCCATTGGTGTTCTGTTCAGGAACTTTCCCCCTGTGCCTAGGTATTCGAGGGTCTTCCCCACTTTCTCTTCTATTAGTTTCAGTGTGTCTGGTTTTATGTGAAGGTCCTTTATCCACCTGGACTTGAGCTTTGTACAAGGAGATAGGAATGGATCGATTTGCATTTTTCTGCATGCTGTCCTCCAGTTAAACCAGCACCATTTGTTGAAAATGCTGTCCTTGTTCCACTGGATGGTTTTAGCTCCTTTGTCAAAGATTAAATGACCATAGTTGTGTGGGTTCATTTCTGGGTCTTCAACTCTATTCCACTGATCTTCCTGCCTGTCTCTGTACCAATACCAGGCCGTTTTTATCACTACTGCTCTGTAGTACAGCTTGAGGTCAGGGATGGCGATTCCTCCAGAAGTTCTTTTATTGTTGAGAATGGTTTTCGCTATCCTGGGTTTTTTGTTGTTCCAAATAAATTTCAGAATTTCTCTTTCTAGTTCTGTAAAGAATTGAGTTGGTATTTTAATGGGGATTGCATTGAATCTATAGATTGCTTTTGGCAAGATGGCCATTTTTACTATATTAATCCTGCCAATCCATGAGCATGGGAGATCTTTCCATTTCCTGAGATCTTCTTCAATTTCTTTCTTCAGAGACTTGAAGTTCTTGTCATACAGATCTTTCACTTGCTTGGTTAGATTCACCCCGAGGTATTTTATATTATGTGTGACTATTGTGAAGGGTGTCATTTCCCTAATTTCTTTTTCAGCCTGTTTATCTTTCATGTAGAGGAAGGCTACTGATTTGTTCGAGTTGATTTTATAACCTGCCACCTTGCTGAAGTTGTTTATCAGGTTTAGGAGTTCTCTGGTGAGTTTTTGGGGTACTTAAGTATACTATCATATCATCTGCAAATAGTGATATTTTGACTTCTTCCTTTCCTATTTGTATTCCTTTGATTTCTTTTTGTTGTCTGATTGCTCTGGCTAGGACTTCCAGTACTATATTGAATAGGTAGGGAGAGAGTGGGCAGCCTTGTCTAGTCCCTGATTTTAGTGGGAATGCTTCAAGTTTCTCTCCATTAAGTTTGATGTTAGCTACTGGTTTGCTGTATATTGCTTTTACTATGTTTAGGTATGGTCCTTGAATTCCTGTTCTTTCCAAGACTTTTACCATGAAGGGATGTTGAATTTTGTCAAATGCTTTCTCAGCATCTAATGAGATGATCATGTGGTTTTTTCTTTGAGTTTGTTTATGTAGTGGATTACATTGATGGATTTCCGAATATTGAACCATCCCTGCATTCCTGGGATAAAGCCCACTTGATCATGATGAATGATTGTTTTGATGTGTTCTTGGATTCGGTTTGCTAGAATTTTATTGAGTATTTTTGCATCGATATTCATAAGAGAGATTGGTCTGAAGTTCTCTTTCTTTGTTGGGTCTTTGTGAGGTTTAGGTATGAGTGTGATTGTAGCTTCATAGAACGAATTGGGTAGTGTTCCTTCTGTTTCTATTTTGTGGAATAGTTTGAAGAGAATTGGTATTAGGTCTTCTTGAAGGTCTGATAGAATTCTGCACTAAAACCATCTGGTCCTGGGCTTTTTTGGTGGGGAGACTTTTAATGACTGCTGCTATTTCTTTAGGGGTTATGGGACTGTTTAGATGGTTTATTTGCTCCTCATTTAACTTTGGTACCTGGTATCTGTCTAGAAAATTGTCCATTTCATCCAGATTTTCCAGTTTTGTTGAGTATAGGCCTTGTAGTAGGATCTGATGATTTTTTGAATTTCCTCAGTTTCTGTTGTTATGTCTCCCTTTTCAGATCTGATTTTATTAATTTGGGTACTGTCTCTGTGCCCTCTGGTTAATCTGGCTAAGGGTTTATCTATCTTGTTGATTTTCTCAAAGAACCAACTCCTGGTTTTGTTGATATTTTGTATAGTTCTTTCTGTTTCTACTCGGTTGATTTCAGCCCTGAGTTTGATTATTTCCTGACGCCTACTCCTCTTGGGTGTATTTGCTTCTTTTTGTTCTAGAGCTTTCAGGTGTGCTGTCAAGTTGTTAATGTGTGCTCTCTCCAATTTCTTTTTGTAGGCACTTAGAGCTATGAGTTTTCCTCTTAGCACTGCTTTCATGGAGTCCCACAAGTTCTGGTATGATGTTTCCTCATTTTCATTAAATTCTAGAAAGTCTTTAATTTCTTTCTTTATTTCTTCCTTGACAAAGTCATCATTGAGTAGAGCATTGTTCAGTTTCCACATGGATGTGGGTTTTCCCTTGGTTCTGTCATTATTAAAGACCAGCCTTAGTCCGTGGTGATCTGATAGGATGCAGGGGATTATTTCAATCTTTTTGTATCTGTTGAGGACTGTTTTGTGACCAATTATATGGTCTATTTTGGAGAAGGTACCATGAGGTGCTGAGAAAAAGGTATATTCTTTTACTTTAGGATGAAATGTTCTATAGATATCTGTTAAATCCATTTGGTCCATAACTTCTGCTAATTTCAATGTGTCTTTGTTTAGTTTCTGTTTCACGATTCTGTCCATTGGAGAGAGCGGGTGTTAAAATCCCCCACTATTATTGTGTGAGGTGCAATGTGTGCTTTGAGCTTTAGTAAAAGTTTCTTTTATGTATGTAGGTGCCCTTGCATTTGGAGCATAGATGTTCAGAATTGAGAGTTCATCTTGGTAGATTTTTCCTTTAATGAGTATGAAGTGTCCTTCCTTATCTTTTTTGATTACTTTTGGTTGAAAGTCGATTTTATTTGATATTAGAATGGTTACTCCAGCTTGTTTCTTGGGACCATTTGCTTGGAAAATTGTTTTCCAGCCTTTTACTCTGAGGTAATGTCTGTCTTTGTCACTGAGGTGCGTTTCTTGTATGCAACAAAATTCTGGGTCCTGTTTATGTATCCAGTCTGATAGTCTACGTCTTTTTATTGGAGAATTGAGTCCATTGATGTTAAGGGATATTAAGGAAAATGATTGTTGCTTCCTGTTATTTTTGTTATTAGAGGTGGAATTATGTTTGTGTAGCTACCTTTTTTTGGGGGGGTTGTTGGAAGATTACTTCCATGCTTCTTCTCGGTTGTAGTTTCCTTCCTTGTGTTGGCGTTTTCCATCAATTATCCTTTGAAGTGCTGGGTTTGTGGGAAGATATTGTGCAAATTTGGTTTTGTCATGGAATATCTTGGTTTCTCCATCTATAGTGATTGAGAGTTTTGCTGGGTATAGCAGTCTGGGCTGGCAGTTGTGTTCCTTAGGGTCTGTATAATAGAAGACCAGGATCTTCTGGCTTTTATAGTCTCTGGTGAAAAGTCTGGTGTAATTCTTATTGGTCTGCCTTTATATGTTACTTGACCTTTTTCCCTTACTGCTTTTAGTATTTTTTCTTTGTTTTGTGCATTTGTGTTTTGATTATTATGTGACGGAGGTATTTCTTTTCTGGTCTAGTCTGTTTGGTGTTCTGTAGGCTTCTTGTATGTTTATGAGTGTCTCGTTCTTTAGGTTGGGGAAATTTTCCTCTATAATTTTGTTGAAGATATTTACTGGCCCTTTAGATTGGGAATCTTCACTCTCATCTATACCTATTATCCTTAGGTTTGGTCTCCTGATTGCATCTTGGATTTCCTGGATGTTCTGGGTTAAGAGCTTTTTGCATTTTGCATTTTCTTTGACTGTTTTGTTGAGGTTTTCCATGGTATCTTCTGTGCATGAGATTCTCTCTTCCATCTCTTGTATTCTGTTGGTGATGCTTGCATCTATGACTCCTGATCTCTTTCCTACGTTTTCTGTCTCCAGAGTAGTCTCCCTTTGAGATTTCTTTATTGTTTCTATTTCCAGTTTTAGATCCTGGATGGTTTTGTTCAATTCCTTCACCTGTTTGATTGTGTTTTCTTGAAATTCTTTAAAGGATTTTTGTGTTTCCTCTTTAAGGGCTTCTACCTGTTTACCTGTGTTCTCTTTCAATTCTTTCAAGGATTTTTGTGTTTCCTCTTTGAGGGCTTCTACCTGTTTACCTGTGTTCTCCTGTATTTCTTTAATGGAGTTACTTATGTCCTTCTTAAAATCCTCCATCATCATCATGAGAAGTGATTTTAATTCTGAGTCCTGTTTTTCCTGTGTGATGGAGTATCCAGGGCTTGCTATGGTGGGAGAACTGGGTTCTGATGATGTCAGGTAACTTTGGTTTCTGTTGCTTGTGTTCTTGCGCTTCCTTTCGCCATCTGGTTGACTCTAGTGTTACCTGTGCTCACTGTGTCTGACTGGAGTCTGTCTTTCCAGTTATCTTGCTTGTGTCAGATCTCCTCGGATTCCAGATGTCTCTGTGTTCCTGTGATCCTAAGCTCCCTCTGCTCTGGATGCAGTAGGTCTTTTAGGATGTCTCAGGATCAGATGTTTCCACAGGCACAGACCCACTAAGTGTCCTCTGCTCCTCTGCTCTGGGTGCAGTGTGTCTCTCTAGGATGTCTCAGGATCCGGTGTTTCCACAGGAGCAGATCAGCTGCAGGTCCGCCCCAGGCCAAAGGACCAGGCTCCCAGCGCAAGGGAAGTTATAGTCTGGAGGGGCGGGCTTTGGGTGCCTGCTAGTTCCTTAAGCCCCACCTGGCTCCCAGTTGTAACTCTGGGCTTTGGGGTATTGGGCAAGGTGTCTTACCCTCTGCTCTAGGTGCAGTGTGTCCCTCTAGGATGTCTCAGGATCCAGTGTTTCCACAGGAGCAGACCAGCTGCAGGTCCGCCCCAGGCCAAAGGCTCCTGATTTCTTTTTTTATCACAAAAATGGGTGTATTCCAAGGGGAAACGGAGGGTTTAATATGTCCTAGCTTTAACTGTTCCTCCACTAGTTCTTTAGCAGCCTGCAATTTTTCTGAGGACAAAGGCCACTGAGGAACCCACTCCAGGTCCTCTGTCTTCCAGGTAATGGGTATGTTAGCCTCAGTGGGCCCTAGGAAAAACCTAATCCCTGTCTAGGGTCTCTAGGACAGGGCTGAATAGGGCTCCTTCTGCCCTGTAAAGATCTTCGCAAGCCATGGGAGGGATGCCACCCCATATCATCCATCAATTTCTTAGAAACCTGTGAATAATTTCCCTCATTTGTTAACTTCAAATCCATTGTCTTCAAAAAATCCCTCCCCATAAGCTAACGGGTAGTTCTAACACATAGGGCTGGAAGTTTCCTTTATGTCCTTCCTGAACTTCCCAAGGAAGTTCTCTGGCACTCATATCAGGTGACTTTGCATATCCAAGGCCTTGCAATGTTTGAGAAGAGGCTTGAATAGGCCAATCTGAGGGCCAATCCTTAAGGGCTATGATGCTGCAATCAGCACCAGTATCTAAAAGACCCAAGACCCGTTTACCATTAACTCTCAATTCTATCAAGGGTCTTTGATCCAAATTCAATGATATGAACATGGCCTCACCTCCAGTAGAGCCAAATCCCTGACTTCCTCTTTTTGCTGATCTCTCAGCATACATCCCATATAGGCTAGGTAACAAAACTAATTGCGCAACTCTATCTCCAGGAGAAATGGCTACAATGCCTCGAGGGGCTGATGCAAGAATTTTTTACCTCTCCCTCATAATCTGAGTCTATTATTCCAGGATGAACAATCAAACCCTTAAGGGCAGATGAAGAACGGCCTATTAACAACCCCACAGTATTTGGTGGCAAAGGACCCCTAAAATCTGTATCTAGTTTTTGCACCCCCATTTGTGGTGCCAATATGAGGCGGGTGGTGCAGCAGAGATCCAACCCTGTGGATCCTGGGGTCGCTCTCCGTGCTATTGTGGAGGTTGAAGGCTCAATGACTGCACCTGAGTTTGATTCTCGACTGCTCCATATATTTGAGGGCCCTGGAGTCTGGGGCCCCTCTGCCCGTTTTTTGGACAAGCACCTCCATGGCCTGCCGACAAGGGCTGACCAAGAATGTCTTTCACGGATCTACACTTATCTGCCCAATGGTTTCCCTTCCTAAATTTCGGGCACAGCCCAGGACCAGGGTGTTGACTCTCCCTCTTCCCCTTTTCTGGGCATTGCCTTTTAAGGTGTCCCATCCTTCCACACTGGAAACATACACCTGGGGGTATTCCCCTTTCCTTTAGTAAGCTGCATAACAGCAGCGGCAAGACCAGAATTGGACAGAGGCTTTCCCTGCATACTTTCATCCATGCCTGTAGGCCTTTGGACTTCCAGGGGGTAATAGCAGCACGCCACTCTTTAGTGCACTGTTCAAACACTAATTGCTCAATTAAAGGCATAGAGGTATCAGGGTCTCCAAAAATACACCCTGCAGCCTCAACCATCCTCGCAACAAAGTCAGAGAATGGCTCCGTGGACCCCTGAATGATCCTTGTTAAATTGCCACTCACCTCCCCTCTATTTGGTAATGATTTCCATGCTTTAATAGCCATACCGTTAATCTGTTCATAAACTTGCAGTGGGTATCCGAGCTGATTAGCAGCAAACCTTCCCTGTCCCATGAGCATTTCATAATCCCAGGCTTGATTTCCCTGCCTTTGATTCTGAACAGCTTGTTGCTGAGCAAATTCTTGGTAAAATGCTTTCCAGTCTAGATATTGGCCCATTTTAAGACAAGCCTTAACTGTGCTCATCCAATCACTAGGCGTCATAACATGATTAGCTAAGCGCTCTAATTGCGCCTGTATAAAAGAAGCATTAAGGCCGTAAGCTTTCACAGACTCTGCAAGAGCTTTCAGCTGTTTGAAATCTAGGGGCTCATGATATCTTTGATTGTTAGCATCCTGGAACACCGGAAAAGCCATACGAGCTTCTCTCCAGACCTCAGGACATAATGACTGTATATTTACAGGTGGCCGTGAAGAAGGAGAAGTATCCGCATAGGGCGGAGGCGGTGCAGGTGCACCCTGCCAAGAAGGTGGAGCAGAAGGCTCAGGTGCAACCGCTTTTGCTTTCTTCTTCTCCCGGCTCCTTTACTTCTCTCCAGAGCCACAGACTCCATTTTAGCTAACAAAGCTTCCAGATCTTCCTCCAACCTTTCCAGTTCTTCCCCTGAGCTTGTACTCCTATCAGAATCTGACTCCTCTGAGTCCTCCAGGTCCTGCAAGCTCGAATGCAAGGACCCCTTTTTTCTCTCTGCCCTCTCCGACCTGCTCTCCCTCAGGTGTTCCAGAGCGTCTAACGTCTTTTCTAATGCTCAGCAACACCTGTCATCTTCCAAACGGCTGTGAACAAGCTTCCAGAATCCTCTTACTCCTCTTTTCAGGCTCCCTCGTTCCCAGGCAAAATCTAGCTCTTTTCCTAATTTATCCCAACTATGGACACTTAAATGCCCCGAGGCCGCTAACCAAGGTGCTACAGTGTCTACTTCCTGTAGGAAGACCTCAAGGATCCCATCTTTTATTTTCAGCCCTTTCACTTTAAGCAGCTCCTTCAAGGCTGTCTTAAATGAGCTAGATGAAGAATTTCCCATTTTTTACTTTCTCTATTTGTCCGAAAACCTGGAACTTTTATTGTCCAAATACCTGGAACTTTTATTGTCCAAAAACCTGGAACTTTTAAACTCGTCCCGAAACTGGGAACCTTCTCTTGCCGCTTTACCGCGGTCTTGAAATTGTCTCCTTCTGAGAACCTTAAAACTTGTCTCTTTCCGAGAACTTTAACAAACTAGGCCCCAATACTTGCTGGGCACTTTTACTGATCGATTGCCCTGTCCACCAAGAGTTCTGGAACCTCACGGGACGCTTTATCGCAAATTTCTCTCCTTACGGGCACACCAATTGTACGACACCCTTCCTGACCAGCCGGAAATCAGACGCAAGACAACCAGGTTCCTTCTCAAGGCGGTTTACTCAGGATTGCAGTTAGCAGGATTGCAGGTGTGACCCCTTCCTACCCCGGGGACCAGGCTTATATCTAAGTAAAGGCCAATGAGCATATGCCACGTGTCATCTCCCCATACGTCGACGTCAGGTGACCATTGCCTGCCCCAGCACAGCTTGACAGCCAATTAAGGACTTGTTTTATAACAAGGAGCACTCTCAGCTGGTGCGGCACACAGCGGCTCTCTATAGTGAAAGAACAAGCAAGGCAAGAAACAAAATTTTGGGAACCCTCCCATGATAACTGTTTCTAAGGGCTTATCAGGATGACCAAAATATCTGAGCCAACCTCCCAGTCCTAGCCCAAAGTCTCGTTCATGTCTGAAGCCTACTTCCTGGTTCTAGCCTAAGATTTAGATTCCTACCTGAAATTACTTCTGTATTGTAGCCTAATGTCAGATACCTGCCTGAATCCCACTTCTTTGTCCTTGGCCAGTGTCATATTCCTGACAAGCAGCAAATTTCCTTGTCCTTGGTCCATGTCAGATTCTTGCCAAGCAGCCCCAAAAGCTCTCTGCCTCTCCGCCATTTTATTTCATAAACAAGACTGAGTCTATCTCAGATTGTTCTGCCAAGAATGCCTTCCTTTCCCATCATGGAATATGCATTATCAAAAGTAATGCACTTTGGTCATTGGTGGTAAGGCTCTATGCAGAATCTTACCTATCCTTGGCTTGGCCCTCTGTTAAATTATTAGCTCTATCTGTGTGTTCCTTTCCTTTTTCTAGTCATGTAGTTTGGTTGCCAACTTGTTCATGTTGTTAGAGACAAACTTCAACATGATGGGCAGGAATAAATGTTTTCCCAGAGCAGAAAGGGCTAGCACGATCAAGCTATATATACCATTCCTTCAGTTTGACCAAAATGGAAAAACTGACCTCAAGCCATGAATAATTTTATCAACATTATCTGCATCATTGAAGCTCAGCACAGCAGCATTCTTTAAATTCATAATCTGACTATGCAAAGTTAAAACATCTAGAGAGGTGTTAGAATTATGCCAAATATCCTACAAGTGTCTATAAACTTATTTTTAATTGTAATTACTATCATTGGAAATTTTAGTAGCAACACAACTCCAGTAGTATTTGTCATGACACTCGAGATGGCTCCTAACTCTTAAATCCTGAACCTCCATCTGATAATTTGAATAGGATATAGAGCATCAATTTGTTGTTCCAAACACCTATATAAATCCTCTTGTATACTCAACATATTAGTAAATTTTCTTTTTCCTAAATGATTAACAAATGTAGGTGTCTTAACTTCTTGTGTCAAAGCTATTGCAGAAGCAGTGGTGCTAGCAATTAATGTAATTAAAGCTGTTATACCAGCAATAATCAAGCACACTACATTTTTGCTTCTGCTTTAAGCTTAACTTACTTCTTCTAGTTACTCAGGGCAGTAAGACAAAATCTGATTGATAGACTCCCAGAACAGACATGCCAGGTTTCAACACACTAACACAATTAGAAAGTATACAGTCAATGCAACTTAAAATAAATACTGTAGAAGAGACAAAGTAGATTTAAGTTAACAATTAATAGAGTCTTAACATATGTATTAACACTTGTTTGAAATCCAGATCCTTTCCCAATCTTATGTCTTGCTATCACAACATCATAGAGAACTGCAGCTAACTTCCAAGTATGTCTCTGAAAAATGTCCAGATCCATCCTTCTAATTGAAGACTGTTATTTCCAAATTTGGATTGATTTCTTGAGTCCGAATAATTGGTCACCTTTTAGAAAAATACAAGAGTCATTATAACTCCTTTTTCTTTTTTAGTTAACTTGTTTTAGACTTGTTTCCTCAAGTTTAAAAACTTGAGGCAAGGCAGTTTGTCCCATTTGGGATATAGGCTAGAAAAGGAGGGTTAGGAAGTAATGTTCAATACAGCTTCCTTGTCACCCTTGTCAGAGCACGCAGCAAGCTCACAGGTCACCATCATTTTTTGTCTCAGCAACAGCATGACTCACCAATCATTCAGCCACTATGCTCCTTCAGCATTCTGTAGAAAAACCTCAAACATGTACTCTTCCCCATATTAGATACTGGTCGGGATCATGCTATATGCCAGTAAGTGGATCCTTCCTTTTCACCTAGACATAAGTATGCCTGGTTGTAGAATGCCAGAGTCCCTCAGCAGAAAGTTCCTTGGTATCCAATTTAAAAACAAACCAAAACATTAAAACAAAAAGAGCATAATTTAAAAAAAATTGTGGTATACAGGGATATACCTCCCCTTTTTTATTTTATGAGGATATTGTTTTAAAGTTCCCTGGGCCTCTCCCACAATACCTTGTCCTTGAGGATTTTAAGGACTCCCCATAATAAATTGTTGACAAAGAGTCTAAACTGCTCGACTACAATTGCCAGTTCCATTACCTGGGTTTTTTGTTTATTGAATATTTCATTTATTTACCTTTCATATGTTACTCCTATCTACATTCTTTCCCAAAACCCTTTATCCGATCTGCCTCCTCCTACTTCTTTGAGGGTGTGCCCCCACTCATCCACCTGTTTCTGCCTCTCAATTCCCCAATACTAGGGCATCCAGCCTTTCAGGGACCAAGACCCTCCTCTCTCACTGATGCCTGTCAAGGCCATCCTCAACTACATATACAAGTGGAGCCATGGGTCCCTCCCTTTGTGTTTTCAGGCTGGAGGTTTAGACCCTGGGAGCTCTGGTTGGTTGATATTGTTGCTCTCCCCAAAGGGCTCCCATCCCATTCAGCTACTTCAGTCTTCTTTCTAACTCTTCCATTGTGGACCTTGTGATCAGTTCAATGGTTAGCTGCAAGTATCTGCCTGTGTTTATGTCAGGCACTGGGAAAGTCTTCCAGGAGACAGGTTTGTCAGGCTCCTGTCAGCATGCACTTTCTGGCATCCACAACAGTGTCTACATTGGGTGACTG
The DNA here is from genome assembly GCA_021653895.1 of Mastomys natalensis. NCBI lineage: Eukaryota > Metazoa > Chordata > Mammalia > Rodentia > Muridae > Mastomys > Mastomys natalensis. Next base: position 47,181 of record JAJTUV010002205.1, on the reverse strand, counting down.
CACATGGGATGGATTCCCAAGTGGGGCGGTTTCCATACAGTCCCTCCTCCAGTCTCTGCTCCATACTTTGTCTGTGTACTTGCTCCCATGAGTATTTTGTTACTCCTTCTAAGAAGGACCAAAACACTCACACTTTGTTCTTCCTTCTTCTTGAGCTTCATGTGGTATGTGAGTTGTATCTTAGGTGTTGTGAGCTTTAGTATCCACTTATCAATGAGTGCACAGTATGTGTGTTCTTTGTGATTGTGTTACCCCACTCAGGATGATATTTTCCAGGTCCATCCATTTGCCTAAGAATTTCATGAATTCATTTTTTTTTTATTGGAAATTTTATTTACATTTCAGATGTTCTCTCCTTACCCATTTCCCCCCTCCCTCCCAGGAACTCACTATCCCTTCCCCCCTCCTCCTGCCTCCATGTTGGTGTACCCCCACCCACCCTCCCCCGTACCTCACCTCCCCACCCTCGAGTATCCCCCCCCCACGACGTCCAGCCTTCATGGGACCAAGGATCTCTTCTCCCACTTATATATAGTTCCCTTGCATATATAGCTTGAGCCACGGGTTCCTCCCTAAGCACTCCCAGGCTGGTGGTTTAGACCCTGAGGGCTCTGGTTGGTTGGGATTGTTGCTTTCCTCATGGTGTCGCAAATCCTCTCAACTCCTTCAGCCTTCACTCTATCTTCTCCATTGGGAACCCCATGATCAGTTTGATGGTTAGCTGTGAGCATCTGCCTCTGAGTATGTCAGACTCTTGCAGACCTCTAAGGAGACAGCTATATCAGGCTCCTGTCAGCATGTACATCCTGACATCCACATCAACCTCTACCTTTGTGACTGCACTTGGGATGGATATCCAGGTGGAATGGTCTGTAGACTGCCCCTCCTTCAGTTTCTGTCCTGCACTGTGTCTCCATATTTGCTCCATTGAGTATTTTGTTACTCCTTCTAAGAAGGACTGAAGCCCCCCCTACTTGGCCGTCATTCTTTCTAAGCTTTATGTGGTCAGTGAGTTGAATCTTGGGTATTTCAAGCTTCTGGGCTAAAATCCAATAATCAGTGAGCAAATACCATGTATGTTCTTTTGTGATTGGGTTACTTCACTCAGGATGATATTTTCTAGTTCCATCCATTTACATAAGAATCTATCAAATTCATTGTTTTTAATAGCTAAGTAATATTCCATTGTATAAATGTACCACATTTTTTTGTATCCATTCCTCTGTTGAAGGGCATCTGGGTTCTTTCCAGTTTCTGGCTATTATAAATAAAGTTGCTATGAACATAGTGGAGCGTATGTCTTTGTTATGTGTTAGAACATCTTCTGGGTATATGCCCAGGAGTGGTATAGCTGGGTCCTCAGGTAGTTCAATTTTCTGAGTAACCGCCAGACTGTTTTCCATAGTGGTTGCACCATCTTGCAATCCCACCAACAATGGAGGAGTGTTCCTCTTTCTCCACATCCTCACCAGCATCTGCTATCACCTGAGTTTTTTATTTTAGCCATTCTGACTGGTGTGAGGTTGAATCTCAGGGTTGTTTTGATTTGCATTTTCCTGATGACCAAGGATCCTGAACATTTCTTTAGGTGCTTCTTGGCCATTCCCACATATCCAATATATACACATATCCAATATATACAAATATTGGACTAATATCCAATATATACAAAGAATTCATTGTTTTTAATAGATGTGTAATACTCCATTGTGTAAATGTACCACATTTTCTGCATCCATTCTTCTATTGAAGGACATCTGGGTTCTTTTCAGGTTCCGGCTAATATAAATAAGGCATGCGTCCTTGCTATATGTTGGAGCATCTTTTGGGTATCTGCCCAGGAGTGTGATATAACTGGGTCCTCAGGGAATCTAGAGTTGAAAAACTTAGAAACTATAGGTATGTTCCCATTGTCTTTAATCAGAAGACATAGTAATATCAAGAGAATATATTAACCTCTAGTTCTCCATCTGTGGGTCACAACCTCTGTGGGATCTAAGAATCCTTTCACCAGTGTTGTCTAAGACCATCTGCATATCAAATATTCATATTACAATTCATCGCAATTGCAATATTCAATTAGGAAGCAGCAACAAAATTAATTTCATACTTTGGGGGTAACCATAACATGAGGAATTGTATTCAAGTGTTCCAGCATCAGAACGCTTGAGAATCACCACAAGAGCATCTGCAGTCTAGACATAAGCCTTTCTAAATCCTTTTGGAGAAGCAACTTGATTTCCTCATGCAATTAATCAGCCTTTCTAACACTGTTATTCTTTTCAAATCCTGTTGGTTTAAGGGCCTTTAATGCCAGAATTGGCCAATGGGAAGACTGAAGGTTTGTCATAGTTCTTGGAAGGAGAGCTCACGTATCTATAACTAAAACTTGCAGGCCAATAGAACTAAGATCACAGAAAAAGAAATCAATTTCTCCTAGTGAGCGACTAAGGGTGATAGCTTTGGTGTGTGTCTTTTTTCTCCTTGGATGGTTTTTAGCCACCAAACAGTGAGGACCAAGAAGCTGTCATGGCAATCTGGCTTGAGGTGGCTGTGAAAATTATAAAATAATCTCCTGAGACCAACACACTGAGTCAATTGTACTTTATTGTTCTAGAAATAAGATATATAAGGGGTTTTAGGGATACAGGTGGAAAAGTTTAATTGGTCATAATAGTATATCTAATGATCTTGTGGGCAGGAAAGTCAGAGTGGGACTTGTGTGCTGAGTTTAAGCAGCTTCCCAGGAGACATTCTTTAGATAAGGACACCTGTGTTCAGGAACAGTGTCCAGACAAATTCAGGCAGAAAAATGAAAGCTCTGCTGATAAAGGGCGTCCTCCATTTAGAGCTGAGTTCCACTGAGACTTGGGGATTTATGAACTTCACACAGGTTTTCTAAAACCTTGATTCCTGATATCATGGATCTTTGTTATGAGAGAAACCATACCAAATACTAGATGATGATTGAAAATATACATAGCCTAGGACCCTGCCCAGGTCTCCAGGTGGCTGTTCCATAATTGGCTGTGTAAAAGTCTCTTCTATGCCATCCAGAGGTGGGGCACCGCTGTAGTGATCGTGCTCTGTTGCCCGAGAGCCCTGTCTGTTCCGAGTTCGAGTCCGGTGTCCTTCAGCAGAAAAAAAAAATCTTTAGGAGGCGGGGCGGGCAGGTGACTGACACCAGGCGGTGGAGCCGGTCTGGGCAAGGCGAGGGTCCTAGCTAACTGACCGGGTGGTGTTGTGAGGGGAACGCACCGCGTTCTGTCCAGCCGGCGAGTCAGGGACTCGCGAGTGCGGCGTGTGGAAGACGGCTTGGCCTCTGGCGTCCTGGCCGTGCTTGGTGGCTGGAGAACCTTTGAGTAAGTGAGGAGCAGCAGCAGACCGGAACCTTCTAGGGCCTCGGGCCGGGGACACGAGGAGGATGAGCTGGCTCTTTCCCCTGGCCAAGAGCGTGTCATCCTCCGCGGCCGGGTCCCCTGCTGGCCTCACCAGTCTCCAGCAGCAGAAGCAGCAGCTGATCGAGTCACTCCCATTCCAGTATAGCTGAAATACAAAAAGATGTGGAATACAGATTGCCATTCACAGTAAACAACCTGACAATTTACATTAATATATTACTTCCTCCACAGTTTCCTCAGGAAAAACCAGTGATTAGTGTTTATCCACCAATAAGACATCACTTAATGGATAGTCAAGGATTATATGTTACCTCTCCATTCGTAAGCAATTTTACAATGCACTCAGATCTTGGAAAAATTATTCAAAGTCTTTTGGATGCGTTCTGGAAGAATCCTCCAGTTTTAGCTCCTACTTCAACAACATTTCCATACCTATATAGTAATCCAGGTGGGATGCCTCCTTACCCTTCCCAGGGGTTTCCATTTCTTCCTACATATCCTCCACAAGAAGCTAACAGGAGTATCACGTCTTTGTAGCTGACACTGTTTCTTCTTCAACCACAAGTTACACTGCAGCCAAGCCAGTGGTGCCTTCATTTGGTGTCCTTTCAAGTCTGCCGTTACCGGTGCCCACAACAGAATCTTCAGCATCGATTAACCAAAATGGTTTTGGTTATAAGATGCCGGATATTCCTGATGCATTTCCAGAACTTTCAGAACTAAGTGTGTCACAGCTCACAGACATGAATGAACAGGAGGAGGTATTACTAGAACAGTTTCTGATGTTGCCTCAACTAAAACAAATGATTACTGACAAGGAAGACCTAGTAAAAAGTATTGAGGAGTTAGCAAGAAAAAATCTCCTTTTGGAGCATAGCTTGAAAACCAAAAGGCAAACTGTTTTAGATAAGTATGAATTACTTATACAAATGAAATCTACCTTTGAAAAGAAGATGCAAAGGCAACATGAACTCAGTGAGAGTTGTAGTGCAAGTGCCCTGCAGGCTAGATTGAAAGTAGCTGCACATGAAGCTGAGGAAGAGTCTGATAATATTGCTGAAGATTTCTTGGAGGGAAAAACCAAAATAGATGATTTTCTCAATAGCTTCAAGGAAAAGAGAACAATTTGCCACTGTAGAAGAGCTAAAGAAGAGAAGCTTCACCAGGTGATAGCGATGCACAGCCAATTTCATGCTCCTCTCTAGATTTCCCTGAAAACATGAACTATCAAGAAAGAAATGGGACACAAACCTAAGCACATAATTTTCTATTTATGACTGAGGAATTGGCATTTCATGACCATGGCTGAGATCCAGAGGCACTATAGATTGTATATACACTCGAGACTGATCTTGTATAGATTAGAATGACTACTATATTTGAGAAAATTTTCTGCACTGTAACTTGTCCTCTGCTCCGTCCCAAGGAAAAAAGGTAAGCTACAACTGTGTTCTTCTTAAAGCGGTTTATTCAGGTTCCTTGTTACAGCATGCTTGCTTCTACCTTCTTCTTCCTCCAGCCCCTTGAATGCCCTCCTTCTTCTCCTTCAATCCTCCCGGCTACCACCCCTGCAGTCCCTTATATACATTGCCTTAATCCCACCAGCAGCTGCCACGCTGTCACTGTTAATTGACTGTTCCTGTGATGCGAGGTGGGCTAATCAAGTAGCCACACCTGGAAGCGCGAACCTTTATACAATGAGCCACAGCCACAGTGCCTACTCAAGCTAGCTGGCTACATGCCAACCGTCATCCTGATGGCGGGGAGAACCGCTTCCTACAGCTCCCCCTTTTTATTTGTATTATGCAACGCAGGAGGACACAGAGGTCTGACCCCCTGTAAGTTTGGGAGATTTCCAATCCCATCTCACCATCTGTTGTTGCTACAGTATGGTTACCATGGGCGACCCAACCCTTAGCCGTTTTCCAGGGGACAGGATCTAGGGCTGACCTGTGTGTAGTCAGACATGTGCCGGAGGATAGACAATGTTCTCTGCGGTGTACATCCGTTACCCTGCTGCATTTTACATTTTCAGTGGTTTTCAAGTAGCTCAGACAGATCTGTGGAGATTGACCTTTGAGAGTGGCAAATGCTTGAACTACCATGGCTTGGCCCTGTGCTGCTGGGAACGCATCTTTAGGATACACCACAGTGCTAGGCAAACTGATAAGAACAAGGCAATTCACTAAAGCCCCTATTCCTGCCCACTCTTTTATTTGATCTCCCTCAGCAACGGGATAGGAGCATCACCATCATTGACGGCTTCATGGCTGGACAGATGTTCCTGTTGTCTATTCTGTGCGGGACGCGTGAGTCTCTCTGGAACCCACAAAGGCTGCTGCCAATCCTGTGGAAAAACACAAACAGAGCCTCTCGCCCACACCAACACTGTGCCTTTAAGAATATCCTTTCATAACACCTGTCCTTTATTTACTGGAAACTATCATATATTGCTCAGCTGCAGATTTTATCCCAGCTGTCTTTTGTAAGGTAGCCTGATACAGCAAACCAGGGGCCACTACATCCACCTCCTTTAAAAACCTTAACAAATTTTAGAATCAAGATAGTTTGTTTGAATTCTGAAATCTAGTCTTCTGGAGGCCTACCTCTGTCGTGTCTGATCCATATAATTCTGGGAAATATAACTACTACCTTAATCATTTCTTTTGAAAACATACAGACATAATCTTCTAATAAGCTGTAAGGATTGCTGTCTGGATCCTTTAGCACTGAGCTAATAGATGATGAGTTGTATCTTGAGGTAGGCTGGGGAACAGGTGGGGGTTCCCTTCCCTGGACCCCAATTGGCCGCCTCCTGCTTTCTTCTCCATGGCTTAGGGGATCTCTGTCACCAGGTCCTGCTCGATTAGACTCCTCTATCTTTTCTGACTCTGTCTCAGAAGCTGTGGAGGGGTCTGAGCTGGGGCCATAGGCAGGACCATCAGTCCTCCTGCCCCTGCTCCCATAGCTGTCATCTGTGGTATCACCTTCCACACGAACCCTTACCACACCAGACCTATCCACAATCTCCTGAATCACTTTCCCATTCTTTCCAATCACTTTGCCAACCAAGTTCCTGGGCACTTTTACAGAGTCCTCAGAAAATTCAAGGTAGCTTCGAACCTGTCTGCATGTCTCTGGCGTCTCCCCATAGATTCGGAAAGTGCAGGCTTCTTTGCCCAACTCAATGGCAGTTACTCCTGGCACTTTTCGAGCCTGCTGGATGTTGGCACTATGAGTTCCAATTGCCAGACCCATCAGGTTCTCTCGAACTGTAAACTCTTTTTCCCTAAACAGAATATCCTTGAACCAGTAACCAGTACTTCTTTCCCAGAGGAAAAATATAACCGCAAAACTAAAAATCACACCCATCTTCTTTCCACATTTTTGTCTCTTTACCGAGCACTTTATTATCTCTTCACCGAGAACTTTATTATCTCTTTACCGAGAATTTTATTATCTCTTTACCGAGCACTTTATTATCTCTTTACTGAGAACTTTATTATCTCTTTACCGAGAATTTTATTGTCTCTTTACCGAGAATTTTATTGTCTCTTACCTAAAACTTGTCCCTAAACTGGGAACTTTTGAACTTGTTCCACTTACCAAAAAACTTACCCAGTCAACTGCCCTGAGTCGACTGCCCTGAAGCTGCAAGAAGTTCTGAACACGATCCGAGGTTCCCCGTACGACTTGTAGCTTCCCCGTATGTGCTGCGCCAACCCCGACCAGCGTAAGAAGACACAACAGGACCAGGTTCCTTCTTGAGCAGTTTATTCGGGATCCCTCTGCAGACAGTGCTTCAGTCAAAATGGCGCCGATCCCCACCGGGAGTGGCAAGAAGTACTCCATCCTGACCTATCACGGGTTGCCATGTGGCCCGAGCCTACAGGTCCAGAGTGGTCAGATGTAACCTTACACCACTGCCAGCACAGCCCCACGCCATACATGGAGTTGTTTACGGCAAGGATGAGCCAGGGCCCAGCACCCTCTTTGGGGCGCAGCAAATAGGCTCTCCACAGTTCCTCCTTTTTGTTTTAATTGGCAGCAACCAGCCCTTCCAAAGGAGTATATGCAGAAAGTCAAATTATCCCTAGACCGGAGAGTCAAGCCCGTCTGAATGCACACGCAGCACAAGCCAACTAAGGCCCAGGATAAGCTGGTAATCACCTGTAGGCGTGGCCCCTGTCTTAGGCGACACTCTGTCTGGGCCCTACCAGATGCAATCACCTGCATTCTGGACTCCAGGAAGCAAAAGCACGCCAAACAGCCTACTGCTTTATAGCAGCAAGCCAAGCTTGGGGGGACTGGCCAGCCTCCACAGAGTGGATGGCATGCGCCACCAGGGCAAGGTCTCTCCTACGCGTCTGGGACATTCGGCACAGGCACCATGCACAAACCATGAAGGCCAGGACAAGGCACAACGCCAATGCTCCCATGCCCGCCCACTCTTTCAAATGATACATCGCTCGAGATATCCACGTAGTCAGCCCCGAGGCCAGCGACAGATCCACGCGTGTAGAGTTCACTGCCACAATACTGGAATGAAGATCTCTCATCAGCCCATCAAACTCACTGGACCAATCTCACACTTGGTGTTAAGGGTCAACATCCTTCACTCTTCTCACAAGGCGTTCAGGCACCCACACTGGATCTTGCTGATTCTGTGGATAAACACAAACAGAACCTCGTGCCCATGTCAGCACGGGATCAGGCCCACACCACGTTCCTATCACCACATCCTTCCATTTTACCATCTGAGTAGGCTGACTGCGGCCCGTGGTATGCCGCTCAGCTGCAGAAACACCATGTACATCCAAATTTAAAAAATTTAAAGTAAAAAGGGCTAAAGATATTCTTTCTCTAGGGGTACGGCCTTGGCCTATTCCCCCTTTTTGTTTTAATAGGCACTCTTTTAAGGTACAGTGCGCCCTTTTCACAATCCCTTGTCCCTGAGGATTATAAGGTAATCCATGGACACAGATCACATCCATTTGCTTGCAAAAGGAATTAAAAGTTTGTGTGGTATATGCTGGTCCATTATCTGTTTTTAATTGTTGGGGCTTACCCCAACCAGCCCATACTTTCAAGCAATGGGCAATTACGTTATGGGCCTTCTCCCCTGCTAGGGGTATTGCGTGAATAACGCCCGAGCAAGTATCTACAGACACATGAATATATCTCAATTTTTCAAATTCTGTAAAATGTGTTACATCCATTTGCCAAATCTTTAAAGGCAATAATCCTTTTGGATTAATCCCCACATGCTGTGGATTTAAATGCACAATGCACTGGGGGCATTCTAAAACAACCTGTCGAGCATCTGCTCGAGACAAGTGGAATTTCTGTTGTAAGGTTTTTGCATTAACATGAAAAGTATGATGAAACTGTCTAGCCTTTTCCAGGGCCGTATAAAATATGCATTCCATTCTGCTAAGCTCATCTACTTTAGCATTTCCTTCCTTAAAGGTCCTGGAAGTCTGGTGTGGGCACGAATATATTGAATAAAAAATTTTTCTGTCCTTTTACCAATCAAATCCTGTAATTCCTTAAAGATTAAACTAACAGTAATACTACTTTTAATCTGGCCTGCTAATTCCAAAACTTGTACCGCATTAACTACATAATTAGAATCTGATATCAAATTAAATGCAAAAGGACATTCCTTAAACACTTCCACTACAATTTTTAACTCTATAATTTGTGGGGAACCTGGCTGATACTGAAATACTTTAGGTTTATAATTATCCACCATATAAGCACCACACCCAGTTTTTGAACCATCTGTAAAAATATTAGGTACTCCAGAAATAGGAGCCTTAGATGTAATTTGAGGAAACACAACAGGATGTTCCTTATAAAAGGACAAAAGGGGATGCTTAGGGAAATGATTATCAATTTCCCCATCATAACCACTCAACAAAATAGCCCAATCATCTACAGTGCTTCCCAACACCCTCACTTGATGACTGGAGTATGGAACAATTAAAGTAGCTGGAGAAACTCCAAAATGTTGCACACACTGCTGAACACCAAAAGAGGCCAACTCAGCAACTGCAGATGGATAATATTCTATAGATTTCTTAGGAGAGGACCTCAGATATATCCACAACAAAGGTCCATTTTGCCACAAAAGTCCTGAAGGTTGCCCTATAGTAGGAAGAATACACAAAATTATGGGTTGCCCTACTATACAGCATTGCAAGAATGCTTCTTGAAGCCTTTCTTCTACCTTCCTCAAAGCCAAACGACCTTCCTTGGTCAATTCTCGGGCGGAATCAAGATCTGAATCTCCAATTAAAATTTGATACAAAGGCTTCAATTCATAATTTGGCAATCTTAAATATGGTCTAATCCAATTAATATCCCCTAACAATTTCTGAAAATCATTCAATGTCTTTAAATTGTCCTTTCTCAATTCTATTTTTTGAGGTCTAATTTGACACGGACCAATTTTAGACCCCAAATAATCTACTATAATACCCTCTTGCACCTTCTCTGGAGCTATAAACAATTTTCTTTTCTTTAATACCTTTACAAGTTCCTCATATCCCCTATTTAGCTCCTCTCTATTCTTTGCGGCCATCAAGATGTCATCCATGTAATGGAGGCATCTAATTTGAGGAAATTTCTCCCTAACAGGCTTTATGGCATCAGCCATATACAGTTGGCATATAGTCAGGCTATTAGCCATACCTTGCGGCAATACTACCCACTCATAGCGCTGATCTGGCTCTTCCTGATTACAACTAGGTAAGGCAAAAGCAAATCTTTCACTATCTTTACTGCATAAGGGAATAGAAAAAAAGCAATCTTTTATATCTATAACTACAATAGGCCAATTGGAAGGTAATGATGACAGCAATGGCAGCCCTCTTTGTACTGGCCCCATGATTTGCATTTGTCTATTAATAGCTCGCAAATCATGTAATAATCTCCATTTTCCTGATCTCTTTTTAATTACAAAAATAGGAGTATTCCAGGGAGAAACAGAGGGCTTAATATGCCCTAAACATAATTGTTCTTTCACTAAATATTTTGCTGCTCCTAATTTTTCGGAGGATAGAGGCCACTGAGGAACCCATACTGGATCCTCCTCTTTCCAGGTAACGGGAATATCATTCTCAGCGGCCCCTAGGAAAAACCCAGTCCCTGTTTAAAATTGCGGGCTTCTGGCTGAATTGGATCCCGCCTCCCTTGCAAGTACTTTCCTATCCCACGGGAGGGATGCCATCCCATGTCCCTCATAATGCAGGCAGACTCAGGAGAATAAACTCCGCTCACATTCGTCAGTTTCAAATTCATTGCCTTAAGAAGATCTCGGCCCCACAAACTGATAGGCAATTCCAGAACATAAGGCTGAATGGTTCCCGAATGCCCCTCTTGATCTTTCCATGGGAGCAATCTAGCACTCATGTCAGGAGACCTAGCATAGCCCAGACCTTGTAACGTCTGGGAGGAAGCTTGTATGGGCCAACCTTTAGGCCAATCTTTTAGGGCTATGATACTTCGATCAGCCCCAATATCAAGCAGCCCTAATATCCTTTTGCCATCTATAGCCAATTCAATAACAGGGCGCTGATCCAAATCTAAGGATAGAAAGGCTGCATCCACTCCAGTGGAGCCAAAGCCCTTATCTCCTCTTCTTTGATTCTGTGAGGCAAATTTATTATGCAAGCTGGGTAGCAACACTAATTGTGCAATACTATCACCAGGGAAATGGACACAATCCCTCGAGGGATGATGCGAGAATCTTAACTTCCCCAGTATAATCTGAATCAATTATGCCTGGATGGATAATCAAACCTTTCAAGGCTGAGGAGGATTGCCCTATCAGCAACCCTACTGTATCTGGAGGCAAAGGCCCTCGCAGATCAGTGCCAATGGGCTGCACTCCCATCTGAGGTGTTAACACAAGTCTGGTGGTACAGTGGAGGTCCAATCCCGCGGAATCCGGAGTGACTCTCCTGAGGGATTCGGACCCAAGAGCACTTGAGGTCTGCTCTGCTCCTCGACTGCCCCATATATTTGCTGGCCCTGGGGTCGGGGGCCCCTCATCGCGTTTTTTTGGACGGGCACCTCCAGCAACTGCACCAATTGGCTGTCCATGAATATCTTTAACAGATCTGCACTCATTTGCCCAATGGTTACCCTTTGTACACTTTGGGCACAGGCCTGGTTGCTTAGGGCATTGGCCATGTCCTGAACTTCCCCTAGTTCCTCTTTCAGGGCATTGCCTTTTAAGGTGTCCTTGGCACCCACAACGAAAGCATGCCCCTGCTGGTGTACTTCCTTTTCCTTTGGATAGTTGCATAACAGCTGCTGCAAGACCTGCATTAGACAAGGGACCTCCCAATTCTCTGCAAGCCTTCATCCATGCCTGCAATCCTCTCCTTTTCCATGGTGTAATAGCATTGCGACACTCACGAGTGCATTGCTCAAATATCAACTGTTCTATAAGAGGCAGCGCTGTTTCGGGGTCTCCAAAAATCATACCAGCAGCCTCCATCATTCTTGCTACAAAGTCTGAAAAGGGTTCCGTGGGCCCTTGGAGGATCTTGGTAAGGTTCCCAGATACTTCCCTTTTATTAGGAAGAGCCTTCCATGCCTTAATAGCCATGGTGTTAATTTGAGCGTACACTTCCAAGGGGAAGGCTGTCTGATTATTTACCCATTGCCCTTGTCCCAGCAGCATATCAAGATTCCAGGCAAGCTGTCCGTTATTGGCATTAGCACGGGCCTGCTGTTGGGCAAGATCAATATAAATGGATTTCCAATCTAAATATTGGCCCATGGTTAAGCAGCCTTCACAGTATCCATCCAATCTTGAGGAGTCATGGCTGTTCATCCCAGCCTATATATCTGGGCCTGAGTAAAAGAGACATTAATACTATAAGCCTTCACTGATTCCGCCAAATTCTTTAATTGTTTAAAATCCAAGGGCTCATGATATCTCTCTTGATTAGCATTCTCCATCACAGGCATCTCTAAAACCGCCTGCTGCCACGTTTGAGGGCAGAACGTACTTTCCCCTTTTCCCCCGGGTGGGAGAACTTCCGCATAAGGCGAAGGACGGCACACAGCCACATCCGAACATGGCGGGCAGCTTGGCTCTGGCCGTTTTTCAGCTTCCTGTTTTTTCGAGCGTCCCCTTTTCTTCCTCTTTTCTAAAGCTAGGGACCCTATTCTTTTTAAAAGAGCCTCTAAATCCTCTTCAAGCATTTCCAGCTCCTCTTCCTCTGACTCAGAGGGGCTCTCTAGATCTTCTAGGCTCAGGTAGATACTCTCTTTGCCTCTTACTTTCCCCTTATCTCCCTTTTGAGACCCTTCAGACCTCCTCTCCTTCACCTCCTCTAAAACTTCCTCAGTAGCCCTCAAGGCTGCTCGGCCGTCTGCATCCTCCAGGCACTCGCGTATGATTTCCCACATACCGTGGACACCACCCTTCAAACTGCCTTGTTCCCACGCGAAGTCTAAATCCTTCCCAAGCTTATGCCAGCACGGGACTGTTAAATCACCGGATACTGCAAACCACGAGGCTACAGCATCCACTTCCTGAAGGAAAGTATCTAAGACCCTATTAGTTATAGTGAACCCTTTCGCCTCTAACAGTTCCCTCAAGGTTTCTCGAACTGGGCATGTCGATGAGTTACCCATGGTTTCCTTTTCTCCTCTCCTCACGCTATCCGCGGGCTTGTATCGCCACACCTGTGGTCCTAAATTTGCCGCTACTCCTGCGGACCTAACTTTGTCCCTCCCCAGGAACCTTATAAATTTGGCCCCTACTTACCGGGCACTTACCGACCGGTCGGCCAGACCACCAAAAGTTCTGGAACCTTGTACGGCTCGCTTTAACACGTTTCCCCGTACGGGCCACCAGTTGTGCTGCGCCAACCCAGACCAGCGTAAGAAGACACAACACGACCAGTTTCCTTCTTGAGCGGTTTATTCGGGATCCCTCTGCAGAGGGGGACCACCCCTTTTCAGAGGGATCTACGGGCCACCACTTTGTAGCTTGCCCTTTGCTCCGTCCCACGGAAAAAAGGCAAGCTACAACCGTGTTCTTCTTAAAGCGGTTTATTCAGGTTCCTTGTTACAGCACGCTTGCTTCTACCTTCTTCTTCCTCCAGCCCCTTGAATGCCCTCCTCCTCCTTCAATCCTCTGGCTACCGCCCCCGCAGTCCCTTATATACATTGCCTTAATCCCATTAGCAGCTGCCACGCTGTCACTATTAATTGGCTGTTCCTGTGATGCGAGGTGGACTAATCAAGTAGCCACACCTGGAAGCGTGAACCTTCTTTCTACAATGAGTCACAGCCACAGTGCCTACTCAAGCTAGCTGGCTACATGCCAACCGTAATTCTGACGGCAGGGAGAACCACTTCCTACACTGCACTATTTGCACTAAAAATGTTTATTGTTGACAAATCCTGTATTTAAGTTTCTCTGCTATTCCTGATTAAACAGCTATGCACGTAAAAAAAAAAAGTGTCTTCTAAAGGTCATTGTATTTTTCTGTTAGTTCAGCTACTTCAGGGTATCAAGGAACATGGTAATTAATACCATTAGATCCATGATTATTGGCCCACTGTCTCACTTCTCTCCTGTGAAATGAGTTCCTTGGTCAGAAGCAATACTGTGTGGAATGCCATTGTGGTGAATGAGGCACTCAGCATGTGCATGGATAGTGATCTTGTCAGAAGCAAAATGTGCATGAAAATCAAAATTATAAGCAGAATATATATCTACTCCATGAAGAATAAAGCTTTGTCTTTTGCCCAGAAGAGAGGGTCAAATTTAGCCAACCTGCCACCAAGTCACTAGCTGGTTAACGCAGGATATTTTCATATCTAGGGCTCAGTGTTGGTTTCTGCTCTTGGTAGCTCTGGACTCACCAGCAGAGCTGGCCATGTCAGGCTTGGTGAGGGGAAGACTACTGTTGTACCCATGCATAAACCCCACAATTTCCACCATGGCCACTATGTTCATGGGCTCATTGGAAAATGACAGATATGGCTGGAGACAAGGCTGACTTCCCACAGAATGGATCATCCTACCTAATTGTTTACTGAAATGTTTGCTCAGGTGAAATTACCTTTTGATGAATATTTATACGGGACATATGTATTTTTACATCCTTTAACTATTTTGAGAGATCTATCCACATACTTCTTCCTTTTATGTCTTTCTCAACTATTTTCTAATCATTTTCTTTCCAACGTTCTGACAGTTAAGCCATGCCACTGTTAATCTGTGTCCTTAGTTTGATTATTTCCTGCTGTATACTTCTCATAGGTATATTTGCTTTTTTTTGTTCTGAAGCTTTCTGATGTGCTGTTAAGTTGCTAGCATGGGATCTCTCTGGTATCTTTATGAGGGCATTTAGTGCTATGAATTTTTGACTTACCACTGCTTTCGTTGTGTTCCATAAGTTTGGGTATGCTGTGCATTCATTTTCATTGAATTTTAGAAAGTCTTTCATTTCTTTATTTCTTCCCTGACCAAGTTATCACTGAATAGAGAGATGTTCAATTTCCATGAGTATATGGCTTTCTCATGTTTTTGTGGTTATTGAAGTCTAGCCTTAGTCTGTGATTTTATAGGATTCAAGAGGCTATTTCAGACTTCTTTTATCTGTTGAGGCTTGTCTTACAATAGATTATGTGGTCAATTTTGGAGAAAATATCATGAGGTGCTGAGAAGAAATATGTATATAATTATTTCAGGGTGAAATGTTTCATATCGAAGATTCAGAGGTAGGACTTAAGGTGCCATTCTTAAAGAGAATGGCAACCTCATAGGAAGAACAACAGTGTCAGCTAACCTGGACACATCAGAGCTTACTAGTGTAAGCTAAAAATCAAGGAGCACACAGAGGTCGGTTAATGGACCCAGGCATATGTGTACCAGAGGACTCCCTTGTCTGGCCACAAAGGGAGAGGATGCACTTGACTTGGTAGAAACTTAATGTCCCAGGGAAAGGGATGTTGGTGGAGGTGAGGTTCTGGTGGGTCGGCTGGTGGGAGAGCACCCGCTCAGAGGCAGTAAAAAGGGAGATGGGGAGAAGAACTCAGGGGAGAGGGACCAGGGATGGAGGCAACTTTGGAATATAAACAAATAAAAAATTAATTTAAAAAAAGGAATAAAAAGAAACATAATTGAAAAAATGTGTACTATATTGACTTTGAAAAAGATCAAATGGTTTCCTGGCAGAGAAAATGACATTAATACAATAGTCTTTGACATGGCTGCTATGTGCAACGTTAGTTGTAACATGACACAGAGCTACAGCCAATGGCTTGTGTCTCAATCTTCTGAGATAACTTACCTCTGAAAGTGCATTGGACATATCTCCAAAGTTGGAAATTCCAGATTCCTTGGATCACGCTCAAGTACCCAAAATATATATCTATCAATCTGGTCTGTCTTCATTCACCTGATATTCATAAATACATGTTGGCAAAATACAACATCACTCACCCTGTCACCATCAGGTCTTATTTTTTTTTTTTTATAATGGTGACTACAGGGTTTGTGATTGGAAGCTACGTTATTAAAACAGGCATCTCAAAAAATATAACTCTTTTACAAAGTGCCTCATCTGCATCCTGTCCAATTTAAGAAGAAAGAACAACCTTGATATTAATCACATAATGTTTTAAATGTAAGCTGAATACTTCATGGAATCTATCATGGGGCCTTGGGTGGGCCCACCATAAATTCTATTTTATGGAAACAAACTCTTTTATTGCAACTCAGACATGAAGAGGACATTTTCACTTCCAGAAGATATAGCCTCATTCCATTCCATGATGGTGGTAGTAGATTATGTAATAAGGACCAATATTTATCACTCTTTGGTTAATGACTGTGAGCCCATTTAGATTACCAAAGAAAGTCTCAAATATTCACACATAGCTGAATTACAAAGAAAAGGCTTTGAAAGCAACTATATGAAGATGATAGAGTTCCTTAAAGAGGAAATGACTAAATCACTTAAACAAATCCAGAAAAACACAAACAATGGAGGAAATCAATAAATACCTCAAAGACAGCCAGGAAAACACACAGAAAAAAGTGGAGGAAACCAAAAAATCCTATAAATAATGCCAAGAAAAAAGGCAAATCAAGAGTAGAAGAAAACAAAACTATTCAAGACCTAAAAATAGAAGCAATGAAGAAAACACAAGCTGAGGGAATACTGGAAATAAACATTTAGGACTGCAAACAGGAACTACAGAGGCAAGGCTCACCAATATAATAAAGAGATAGAAGACAAATCTCAAGCATTGAAGAAACAATATAAGGAATTGATACATCAGATAAAGAAAATGTTAAGTCTAAAACTTCCTGACAAAATATCCATAAAATCTAGGACATTGTGAAAAGACAAACATGAGAATACTAGGAATAGAGGAAGAATACTAGATTAAAGTCTTGGAAAGTATTGACAACAAATCTTAGGAAAAAAATTTCCTAACATAAAGAGGGAGGTATCTATCAAATTACAAGAATCATCAAAACATTAAACAGTAATGACAATAAAATGAAGTCTCTTCCTGAATAATAATCAAAGCATACAGCACCAAGAAAGAATAATAAAAGCTGCAAAGGTAAAAAGCCAAAAAAACATATAAAGGAAGATCTATTAAAATTACAGATGACTTCTCACTGGAGTCTGTAAACACCAGAAAGGCTTGGACACATGTGCTGCAGAAACTACAGATGACCAGATTATTTTATGTAGAAAAAATTTAATCACCATAACTAGAAAAAATAAGACATTAAATGATAAAGTCAAATTTAAACAATATGTATCTACAAATACAGACCTACACAAAGTGATAGAAGAAGAATCTAACCAGAGGAACTTAATGATACATATAAAAACACAGGTAGTAAATAATCAAGTATTATCTACAAAAGAAGAGAAAGCACACACACACACACACACACACACACACGCAAACACTAACACCACACCACCAACACCACCACCATCACCACAAATAGCAGCAGCAGCAGCAGCAGCAGCAACAACAAAATAACAGGAGTTAGCAATCATCGTTCATTGACTCAATATCAATGACCTCAGTTGAGCAATAAAAAGACACAGGCTAACAGAATGTATGATAACACAAAATCTATCCTTTTATATATAAGAAATATACCTCAACATCAAAAATAGGTATTACTTCAAGGTAAAGAGTTTCAAAAGATATTCCAAGCAAATGTACCAAAGAAGGAAGCTTATGTAGCCATTGGAAAATACAGCAAACTAGATTTTTTTGTTT
This sequence comes from Mastomys natalensis, assembly GCA_021653895.1. Lineage (NCBI taxonomy): Eukaryota > Metazoa > Chordata > Mammalia > Rodentia > Muridae > Mastomys > Mastomys natalensis. The sequence continues at coordinate 29,485 of JAJTUV010002205.1, read as the reverse complement.
GTTTCTTTTGACAGGGTTTCTTTGTATAGCCCTGGCTATCCTGGAACTCACTCTGTAGACCAGGCTGGCCTCGAACTGAGAAATCTGCCTGCCTCTGCCTCCCAAGTGCTGGGATTAAAGGCGTGCACCACCACTTCCTGGCTGCAAACTAGATTTTAAACAAAAAAAAATTAAAATGAAGAATTAGAGAAAGACACTGCATATTCCTCAAAAAGAAAAAAAATCACCAAAACTGACATCTAAATTTTTAATGTCTATGCCTTAAAAACATGGTCATCATCCTTTGTAAAAGAAAGGGTTTTAAGGCTAAAATCACATAACCTTCATGCACTTATACTCACAAATTTCAATATCCCATTCTTACCAATTGACAAATTCACCAGAACAAAACTAAACAGAAAAATACTCCGGGTAACTGACAATATGAACATGAATACAGGTGATATTTAGAGAACATTCTATTGAAATAGAAGAGAATATACCTTCTGCTTGGCACCTCATTAAACTTGTAAACTTACCACATATTCAGACACATTGCAAGTCTCAGTAAATGCAAGAAAAATGAGCTACTACCATGTATCTTATCAGACTACCATGGATTACAGCTGGCTATCAACAAAACCAGATAGAACACAAAGCTTACAAACTCATGGAAGCTGCAATACTGAATAAAAACTAGCTTAAGACAGAAATAAAGGAAGAAAATAGACTTCTAGGATTCCATGAAAATGAATATGCAACATGCATAATCTAATGGAGAACAAAGAAAATGAAATGCTTCTAAGAAGAAAGTTAATAGCACAAAATCCCTACATGAAAAAACTGGGTGGGGTAGGGTGATTCAGCTAACTTTCTGAGTATATTTTTGTGGTCTTGATTAATCAGTAGTGAGTTGACTACAAAAAAATTCTTTTTGTTTTTTTTTTGGTTTTGGTTTTTTGAGACAGGGTTTCTCTGTGTAGCCCGGGCTGTCCTGTAACTCACTCTGTAGTCCAGCCTGGCCTCGAACTCAGAAATCCGCCTGCCTCTGCCTCCCAAGTGCTGGGAGGCATGCACCACCAGTGCCCGGCTAAAAAAAAATCTTATCATTTGTATTGTCCTGGTGTTTGGATTGTGTTGGATCTCAGTGGACCTCACAACATAAAGGCTTTACCACATTGCTAACATTCATAGAATTTCTCTCGAGTATGAAGAGTTTCATAATGATGATGACAGAGGTGTGCAAAGGCTTCATTATACTAAACACTTTCATAAGGTTTCTCTCCAGCATATATTCCTTCATGATAATGAAGACTACAGAATTGTGCAAAGGGTAGACCATACTAAATACACTCACAGTGTGACTGTCTTAAGAGTTTGCATTGCTATGAACAGACTTCATAAACACAGCATCTCCTATAAAAGCAACCATTTAATTGGGGATGGCTTACAGTTTCAGAGATTTAGTCCATTTTCATCATAGCAGGAAGCATGGCAGGCATACAAGAAGACATGATGCTGGAGAGGAAGATGAGAGTTCTGCATCTTGATCCACAGGCAGCCAGAAAGAGACTGTCATCCAGGGAGCTACTAGGAGAATCCATTCAGCACTGAGTAGAACTTCAAAGCCCACCCCCACAGTGATGCACTTCCTCCAACAAGGCCACATCTCATAATAGTGCCAGTCCCTGAGTCAAGCATATTTAAACTACCACATTCCACTTCCTGGCCCCCATATGCTTGTTCAAACACATGAGTGTATGGGGACCATATTTTAAAATAGCATAATGCAAAATATTTAGGGTCAAATGAAAAAGTCTCCATCATCTATAGCAGACTCAAAAATGTTAAAAGTCCAAAGTTCAAAGTCTCTTCAGAGATTCATCTAACCACGTAACTGTAATCCCTATATTTTCAAAATAATTGCAAATCATATACATCCAAATTCACAGGAAATAGACTTCATCATTCCTAAATGCCATTGTGAGGAAATACTGCACCATAAGAAGACCAAAAGCCAGCAGGGCAATCTCCAAAATCTGCATCTCCATGTCTGATGTCAAAGCATTCTTTAAATCTCTAACTCCTTTCTGCTTTCTTCACTGAAGCACAATTCTTTCTCTTTGGCTGGTTTTATTCCCTGAAACCAATTTTCCTGAGCAGGTAACCCACAGCTCTGCCCTTCAAAATCTTGGGGTCTCCAAGGGAACTTCAATATTACAGCTTCATGTTTCATTATCTGGGATCCACAAATGATCTTCTGCACATCTCTTTTTTCTTTTTTTTTTTTTTTTTTTTTTTTTTTTTTTTGGTTTTTCGAGACAGGGTTTCTCTGTATAGCCCTGGCTGTCCTGGAACTCACTTGGTAGACCAGGCTGGCCTCGAACTCAGAAATCCGCCTGCCTCTGCCTCCCAAGTGCTGGGATTAAAGGCGTGCGCCACCACCCCGGCGATCTTCTGCACATCTCAAAAGAGATTGGGTCACTTCTTCAGCTCTCCCCTCTATAGCACTCTAGGTTCTGGTTGAATCCACAATACTGCTGCTGATGGTCTTTCTATTCATCTCATGGTACTGACATCTTCAATATGCTGGGTTCTCCTGCAGCAATTAGGCTTCACTGCTTTCCTTTCATATACACCCTTCATGGTGCCAAGTCTTAGCTGTTCTCCATAACACATTCATGCCTTAAAACATGTGCCATGTTAGGGATATTTATACATGACCAACGGCATCTGCACCACAAATTACAACCTTGGATATCTCTGGAACACAGCTTCATTGTCCTCTCAGAAAACAGTCCCCAGAAGATTTCACCTCTGTGATGGTGGTTTGTTCTTCACTACCACTAATTTTTTAACTATAGCTAACCAGTATTAACTGTGTCAGTAGTCCCTTCTAGTCTTGCCTCTAAAGCTAGAGCCATATGGACAAAGCTGCTGAGTTCTGCTGCTTGCTGGGGCTGGAACATGGCCCCTTCTATTACATTATCACTAACTTTCTAATTTTCAACAACTTCACTGCCTAAGCTTGGTGGTTCTGGAACTTACTCAATAGTTTAACCTTGAACTCAGAGGTCTGCATGGCTCTGACTCCTGAATGTTGGGATAATAGGTGTGTGTGTGACACTTTGCCTGTACCTAAGCTTTCCTCTACCTAATATTTGTTCTGGACCAGGATGACTTGAAACAGAAATGTGCTTCAATCTCATCTCCTGGGAATAAAGGCATGTACCACAATGCCTGGACCTACGTATTTCCTTTTAGATCTTAAATTGAACACCCAGAATAGTAATGACAATCCATCCTTTGTCAATTTGACAAGTACTTGTATCTCCTTATGTCCACATGGAAACAATAACCAGGTAATAATAATGCCTATCATGATATACTTCTCCTTCATACAACTTCACATCCATTAGATGGATGGAATCTTGCCATAACATCAAGTATTAATACAACTGGCTAGCTTTGATCACAGGATTTAGTTTCATTCAATTTCCTAGTGAGCCTTTTGTCTTTGAAACTAACACTTTATATTTTTCCTTTCTAAGATCACTATGTTTGACCAAAACAATAATCATGACAGCAAATAGAGGCCAAAAACTATGCTTGACTTTCTTGAGACTTTATTTGTCAATGCAATCAACATAAACCTCCATACCTTAGCCTCAAGGACACTCTTCAGACAAGGAAAAATGCAGCAACATTCCTCAACAAAACATCATAAAAACTATATACAAAGTTCAAATCACCCTTAGTACCCATATTCCTAACAGAATAGACCATTAAGTTCCACTTAATGCATGTACTAATTCAGAGTCTGAAAATTCATATTGCTCCAAACAAAAACATGGTCAAGCCTATCATAGCAACACTTCTGTCTAGGGTACCAACTTTTGTCTTAGTTTCCATTGCTAAGAAGAGACACTGTGAACAAGGCAACTGTTTTAGAGGCAAGTATTTCACTGGGCCTGGCCTACAGTTTCAAAGGTTTAGTCAATTACCATCATAGAAGGAAGAATGGCAACATGCAGGCAGCCATGATACTGGAGATGGAGCTTAGAGTTTTGCATCTTCATGAGAAGGCAGCCAGGAAGAGATGGTCTTCCAGCCAAAGAGTAGGAGGGTCTGTTTTGTCCTGGCCAGAGCTCCAAAGACTCCCATCATAGGAACTCACCTCATTCAAGAAAGTAATATCTACTCCAAGAAGGTCAAACATCTTAATATTGACACTTCTTAGGTCCAAGCATATTCAAATCACCGCAGTTTATTTCTACTATAAATTCTTTCATGCATTTAAATATGATTAAGACATGCAGAGGTTTTAACCCATTGATTATATTCAGAAGATTTTCCTCTAGTGTCTGTTGATTTTTGTATTCAGAGAGTACTATGGCATGTAAAGGATTTTTCAACTTGAAAACATTCACCAGGTTTTTATCCAATATATGTTGTTTTATCTCTTTGGAAACTATAGTGATATGCACAGGCTTTTCCATGTTCATTTCATTCATAAGGTTTCTCTAAAGTGTGTGCTCCTTGAAGTATTTGGAGAGTACAGTGACATGCAAAGGCTTTACCACATTCATTGCACTCATAGGGCTTCTCTCTACTATGTGCTCCTTCATATATCTCGAGACAACTGTGATATGCGAAGACTTTCCCTCATTGATTAAATTCATGAGGTTTCTCTCCTGTACATTTTCTTTTGTTTATTCAGAGATGACTGTCCTGGAAAGTCTTTACCTCAGACATGACATTCAAGCAGTTTCTCTACAGTATGTGTTGTTTTATGTATTGGACGATAAATATAACTACCAAGGGATTATTACACTTATTACCTTCATAGAGTTATTTAATCTCTTGAATGTGTTCTATTATGTAGTTGCAAATGACAGTAAATTCACAAGGTTTTACCACAGTGATTACATTAACAAGGGTTCTCTCCAGGGTTTTTTTTTTTTTTTTTTTTTTTTTTTGCTTATAAAGTAGGATGATATGAAAAGGCTTTACCACATTGATAGCATTCATTTGGTTTATCTCTTGTATGGATCTTATAAGACTGCAGATGACTGTGACTGTGGGTCCCCGGTTCTGGAGAGTGTCTCACGATGATCTCCCGGCTGAGGACAGAGTGAGAGCAGGGAGGGTCTTCTGCCTGCATCTCCACTGTCTGTTGGTCTTCAGCCCAGCCTGATGTGAGAGGTCTGGGCCAAAGGGTGTGAGTGCAAGCGGGAAGGAGAGCTTGCCTGCCTCCACTGCTGCCTCTGCTCGAGTCTCACGCTGTCACAGCTTGGTCACTCCCAGGTGCTGCACCTGTCTCTCCATGCTGAGCTGGCCCGGGCTGGGCCGATAGAAGCCGGCTAGCAGGCAAGGAAGCAGCTTGGTGCCCCAGGAAGGTTCTGGGAGAGCAGATCTCTCCCCAAGTGTTACAGTTCTTGAGACAGAAACTCTTGGACACCAGGATGATTCTCGAACACACCTTTACTTCTCCCTTATATACAATTTCAGGGTGGGTTATGGTCTGACAGCAGATAACGCCTATTGGCTTGGTCGGAGAGTTTAGAGATACCTCATCTGCATGTGGGTTAGGGTCTGGCAGATAATGCCTATTGGCTTGGACTGAGAGCTTAGAGATACCTCATCTACATGTGGGAGGGCCTGAGGCACTGTTCCTCCTGACTGATAGTCATAGACCTCCCTTTGGGAGAGGCTGTGGAGGGCCGAAGCTGAATGAGAAGAACCAGGGTCTGGGAGCAGCGCTGAACACCTGCCCCTGCCGCCCTGATAAAGGTACGGGATTCAAGACTTGCTCAACCAGGCACCCAGCTGCTTCCCACAGCCCACCGCCCCACATGTGACTTTCAAATGCTTTACAACACTGATTACATTCATGAGGTTTCTCTCCAATATCTGTTCTTTTATAATAATAGAGACTACAAGATTGTGAAAAGTCTTTAACTCACTGATTACATTCATGAGGTTTCTCTCCAATATCTGTTCTTTTATAATAATAGAGACTACAAGATTGTGAAAAGTCTTTAACTCACTGATTACATTCATGAGGTTTCTTTCCAGTATGGGTCTTTTATGTTTTGGAAAGTAGTGGGAGATGCAAAGGCTTTAGCACACTGATTACTGTCTTACTCGGTGTTTCTATTCTTGTATAAAACACCATGAACTAGAAGGAAGATGGGGAGGGAAGGGTTTATTGAGCTTACACTTCCACATTGCTATTCATTGCCAATGGAAGTTAGGACTGGAACTAAAAAAGCAGAAGATGATGCAGAAGCCATGGAAGCATGTTATTTACTTGTTTGCTTCCCCTGGCTTGCTCTGCCTGCTCTTTTATAGAACCAAAGACAACCATCTCAAGGATGAAACCACGAACAAGTGTGCCCTCCCCACTTAACACTAATTGAGATAATGCCATACAGCTGAATCTCATGGAGGCATTTCCTCAAATGAAGCTCCTTTCTCTGTGATAACTCCAGCCTGTGTGAACTTACACACAAAACCAGCCAGTACAATTACATTCATAGTTTCTCTCTAACATTGGCTCTTTGAGATTTTTGCAGAAAATAACTTTGTAAAAAGGCTTTTGTCACATTGATTACATTAATAAGATTTTTCTCCAGTATGTGGTTTTTATAGTTTTAGACACGTGTTCCTTGTAAATAGGCTTTACCACAGTAATTACATTCCTAAGTTTTCTCTCCAGTATGTGTTCTTTTATGACTTTTGAGACAATAGGATCTTGCAAAGGCTTTATTACATTGATTACATTCATAAGGTTTCTCTCCAGTATGTGTTCTTTTATGACTTTTGAGATTACAGGATCTTGCAAAAGCTTTATTACATTGATTACATTCATAAGGTTTCTCTCCAGTATGTGTCCTTTTATGACTTTGGAGAGTACTCTGCCGTGAGAAGGCTTTACCACATTGATTACATTGATGAGGTTTCTCTCCAGTATGTGTTCTTTTATGACTTTTGAGATTATAGGATTTTGCAAAGGCTTTACCACACTGATGACATTCATAAGGTTTCTCTCCAGTATGTGTTCTTTTATGACTTTGGATAGTACTCTTTAATGAGAAGGCTTTACCACATTGACCACATTCATGAGGTTTCTCTCCAGTATGTGTTCTCTTATGATTCTGGAGATAACTATGTAGGGCAAAGACTTTACCACACTGATTACATTCATAAGGTTTCTCTCCAGTATGTATTCTTTCATGACTTTGGAGAAGATCAGGTCTTGCAAAGGCTTTACTACATTGTTTACATTCATAAGGTTTCTCTCCAGTATGTGTTTTTTTATGACCTTGGAGATGACTCTGCTGTGTAAAAGCTTTACCACACTGATTACATTCATAAGGTTTCTCTCCAGAATGTATTCTTTTATGTTTTTGGAGATCGCTGAGTGTTATAAAGGCTTTACCACATTGATTACATTCATATGGTTTCTGCTGGCTATTACTTCTTACATGCCTGCAACAATAATTGGCACAAGTGAAAGCTTTACCACATTAATTACACTGATCAATCAATTAATCAATATGAATTAAGTTTACAGTTTGATTTAATAAAAAAAGAATCATATCTTAAGGTTTTATCATTTCATAGGTTCATGATGTTCTTCTCAACTACGGCTTGATTTGCCTCTTTGAAAATACCTCAGCTGTCCAGTGGTGGCAAACAGCTCTAGTCACCGCCCTCCAAGAGTCAGCCAGTCAGCCAGTCTCTCTTGAGTTCAAGTCCCAGCCTGTGCCTGTCCGTCAGACACAGGAAAAAAAAAAAAAAAAACGTGTCTGGGCGGTGGTGACACATGCCTTTAATCCCAGCTCTTGGGAGGCAGAGGCAGGCAGATTTCTGAGTGAGGCCAGCCTGGTCTACAGAGTGAGCTCCAGGACAGGCAGGGCTACACAGAAATCCTGTGTCGAAAAACCAAAAAAAAGAAAGAAAATACCTGTGATGACAAAAATATCTATTACATGGCTCACGGGTATAACATCCTTTTTCTATATGATATTTCTGTATGCTGTATTTCATGTATCTGAAGGAAAATGGAAAAATGCAGACCTTTATAACACTGATTATTTTCATAAATTTTCTGTAGTGTGAATCATACCACATTAGCACTCTGAACCGGAAAAAACAGAAAAATTTATAAATTTCTCTTACCCATGGGGCTTGCAATGTGACTTTCATGATGTTCACAGTAAAGTCAGAAAACCAATGAATTGCAAACTTCTATCATATTCAGAACATCTACAAAAGGCAGAATACTACATACCTTCTCACTGCTCTGGAATAGAGAGAGGTACTTTCCTCCTTTAAATATTCTTATGCTCACATGGTTTTTTTTTTTTTTTTTTCTTTTTATTCTGACACTTGATGTACCCATAAAAAGAAGAAATGAATGGTTTCCACATTGGATTAACACCATTTGACTTTTTCTTTATCTAAACATACTGTATATAGATTGAAGTTTCTCCATGGAAACATTCTTGACTCTCATAAAGTGACCTCTCAATATACTTAGGAATGTCACTACAAGAATATGAGTATCACCAACTTTATCATGGACTATTTACACATTGGATGGTTTTGATATATATTTACTACTATTCAATGTGCAATGTCTAAATATTATGAGACTATTCAGATGGGTAGTTCCACAGCATAGCTCTAATGGAGCTACAAATCAAATAAAGGTATCTCTTAAGGCATTGTTTGTATGTCTTCCTTAGAGGAATGCCTTGCAAACACAAATTAGATAACTGATATTGAGGTACATGACGTTGTGAGAATATTTTAATCATAGCTATACTTAAAGGACTGATATTTTACGTACTTTCTTTTCTTTAGAGTTTTCAGGACATATTAAAATTTCCTCAGAGGCATATTTGTATTAGTTTACACATTAATATTACCTTTTGTGCCTTCTAGAACGTTGAAATTCTTTTTCAAAATGGCGGTCTTCCCAATTGTACCCTACAATACAGTACCAGAAAATGAAAGATACTGTATTGGAAATTAGGCAAAATTCAAGATACTGTGAATTTTTACAGCACTAACCCTGATTTATTCTGCTCAATCTTCCTTGTTCTCAGTTGAAATAACAGAGTATCATGAATAACCAAGAAATATTTGTCCCCTTATTTTTGAAAAGCAAAAGAAAATTCACAGTCTTACCTATATCAGTGAGGTTACAGTAGGTATCCAGCATCACATCTTTGTAGAGATTCTTCTGGGAAGTATCCAGTAAATTCCACTCTTCTCCAGTGAAGTTGACATGCACATCATCAAAAGACACTGCATCCTAAAATATGTGCACAACACAAAGCATGATACTAACATCACTATAAATAAATATATGCTTCCTAGACAATATAATTATATATTTTGGGCACTACCTCCATTTATTTCATGACAGAAGAGTTATAATCCAATCATTATGTCACTGTAGAAGGAACTTGTATTATGAGAATTGAATGTGTGTGTCGCTTCTGAACCCACTGAATAGAATATAGCTTTGCAAGAGAAATGCCAATTGAGAGGGAGACGTATAGGGAAAGAGACCAACAGCACTGAGCACTCATTAAAGAAATTGTATGAACAATTGGTAACTACATAAATGATGGACAACCTGGATGATTTTGCCCATGTCTTTAATCCCAGAGGCACAGGCGGGTGTATATCATTGAGCTTGATGCCTGCATGGTCAATGCAACAAGTTCTAGGACAGCAAAAGTTACATATTAAGACACTCATACCCCAGTAAAAATCAACCAAGGAAACAGAAATAATAGAGAGAACTCACAGTTCTTTACTGAAGTTCCTACAAAGAATTATACATTCAAAGCTGTTCTGTTTTCATCTTATAGAAACATAAAGTGTACCAGTTTAAAATGCAACATTAATAAAATTTTACTAAAATGGAATGCATCTTTTAACAGATACAAATGAACAGAAAATATTAGTAATATAAATGTTGATCATAAATAAGCAATATAAGGCCGGCGAATGAGATAACTCAGAAGTGGAAAGCTCTGGCTGGTCTTCCACATAATAGTGGTCAATTACTAACATCTACATGGGGACCAACAACTACTCATAAACTGAAAATCAAGAGTTCTGAGGCCACATCTGACAAAGCTAAACATGAGGCACATATAATTATATTCATCCAAGAGGCAAAATACTCTTATTTGTCCAAAAATTTCAGAAGAAACACAAGATTAAGGCAGAGCTTCATACACCTGGAATTCAGTGACTCTGAAGTCTCAGGTAGTATAGATATCATGAGCATATGCCATCTTTAGAAATAGAATATAGACTATATATTTGTACAAATTTCAAAGTTAAAGATGTGGATGAAGAGCAGCACAGAAGCCTATGCTTATTTTACAATAACATGTCAGGTGGCTGGTGTGGATTTTATATGTACTATCAGTACAAGAAAGGCTTCACAAATAAAGTTTATCTTGAAAAACAGAAAGAAAAAGAATAAAGTTAAAATATAAAACCAACAGGCTTGTAAATTAGATTAACGATGAATAGCAAATGTTTATACTGTATCTTATGTGATTTAGGGACAGAGACCAAATGATGCATGTATGGGATCATGAGAAGAAAGCTGAAGGAACAAATTCAACAACAACATAGTAGACACACAGAACAAAATTTTTCCTGTCTAAAAGAAGTGCAGTGGTAAAGCTGCAGCACAGAATGAAGAAATGACCAATGAAAACTTGCCCAACTAGAGACATACCCAACTGGTAAGCTTAATACATGACATTATTAAGGATACTCTGTTATACTCCCACACAGGAGCCTTGCATAATTGTCCATTGAGGCTCCACCCTGCAGCTGACAGAAACAGATCCGGAGAACCACAGTGAAACTTTGAGTTAACCTTGGGGACTGTTATGTAAAAGTTGGAGGAAGGATTGAAGGTCCTCAAGGGGATATGAACTCTACAGGAAGGACAACAGACTCAACTAATCAGGACCCTTGAGGACACTCAGTGACTGAGCCACAAACAAAATAGCATACACAGGCTGGACTAATGCCCCCTCAGAGCACATATTTAGCAGTTATGCAGCTCAGTCTTCATGACCATCCTCCAATTACTGTAGCAGCGCTCGTCCCTAAAGCTGCTGCCTATCTTTGAAATCAATTCTCTTCTCCCTCAGCGGGAGAAGATGCACTTAACCCAAGACTTGATGCACCATGGAGTGGAGATACCCATGAGGCCAACACCCTCTTGAAGGAGAAACAAAAGAGATTGGTGGGAGGGACTCTGTAAGGTCAGGATACTTATAGTAGGGACAATGATCAGGGTTATTATAAATATATAAATTATTGCAGAAACAAAAAAAGTAATAAAGATAGAAAAAATTTTAAGAGTGTACACACTATTCTATCCCCAAAAGAAATCTGGAAAGGCTGCTCCTACAAGAGCTTCCACAAGCTCCACAAAGAAAGCCAGACATGACAGACTAGTGTTCAAAAACACCATTCTATCTAGAAGCTTTTTTTGTTTCAATCAACTGCATTCTGACCCTGGAAACTAGAGCCTCATATCCACCCCTGTGAGGTAAATGCATTCAGTATAAAGTGATCCTAATAATTTGTAGGAGCTCCTAAATTGTTCAAATGTCTAAAGTCTCTTCTGACACTCAAGGCAATATCTTGAAAGCCACATCTTATAAAATCAGAAAGCAAGTTATATCTTTCCAACATACAATGGCACAGAATACCTCTTCCCATTCCAATAGATAGGAATGTGCCCATGGGGAGAGAAGACTGGATCAAGGCAAGAGACACAAAAGGGCAAACATCCAAATCCTATAGCTTTGTCTCAGACACAATGGATTTCAGATTCTAAAAGTTTAGAGGGCCCTTTTCCTGTAACTAGTCATACATCCCTCAGTTTGGGTACTTCCTCTCCCTGTATGTATCTCTCCATGGCCTATTTCTCCATCCCTTAGGTATCTCAACAAGTTTTAGTTGCAAAATGTAACCTAGCATCATCCTCAACAAATTCAATGCAATGAACTTTCACAGAATCTTCACTGTGGCTTTGACTCTGCCAAAAATGGCTGGAATAGTGCTAAACTGAAACCATAGAGGAAGACTCCATGTCCCTGAATTTTTCATCTTTCAGTTTCCAGAAGGAGCACAATATGGGTGATCCTGTCAAGTTTGCCTTCTAAGTTGATGGTGTATGGGCAGAAAACTAAGACAAGGAATAAAGAAAGATAGCTGCAGCAACTGTTGATTCTTTTACATTGAACACACCTGGCAAAGTGAACATACCTGGCAAAGGTAGCATGTGGTAGAGGCTGGTACTAACTTGAGCAGTTGCTAATTCTCTAAGAGCAGGCCATTGAAATAGCCTGTACCCTGACAACTACAGAGGCAAGATTCACACACAGAACAGGAATGGAAAAGAGAATATCTCAGGCATTAAAGAAGAATAGAAAAATGGACATATCAGTCAAAAAAAATTATGGAGTCTAAAATATTCCTGGCACTAAACAACCTGCATCTCTGAAACATATGAATAGGCAAAGACTACAGGTGATTGGAATGGAAGAATAATATGAGCCCAAAGGTCTACAAAATATTTTCCATGAAATAATAAATGAAAGTTTTCTTCAGCTAAAGAAGCAGATGCCTATTAAGGTAAAAGAAGATTCCAAAATACGAAATCGCTTGGAAAAAATAAGAGTCCCTTTGCAAAATAATAACCAAAACACTGAACATATAAATATAGAAATATAACAAACTGCAAGAGAAAGAAATTAACAATAACTAAACAAAACAAAACCAAATAATGTATGAAACCAGACCTATGCCGGGCAGTGGAGGCCCATGCCTTTAGTCCCAGCACTTGGGAGGCAGAGGCAGGTGGATTTCTGAGTTTGAGGACAGCTTTGTCTACCGAGTTGAGTTCCAGGACTGCTTGGGCTACTCACATTCACCCTGTCTTGAAAAACCTAAAACAAAAAAAAAAAAAAAAAAAAAAAGAGAAACCAGACCTATTAGATTTATACCTGTTTTCTTAATGTATACTATATAAGACAGAAACATTTGAACACTTGTGCTGCAGAGTCACAGTAACCACCCATGTTTCTACAGGAAAACAACTGGTCCAAATGTTTTGGACAGATTCAGAATCAGCCATCTTAGTGAAGTTATTCAGAGGTCACTGCCTGATCTAACAAGTGAGGAGCATCACAAGGGACCTCACAGGTGATCACACCTTGCTGATGCTTCCCATCCAGCCCCAGAGGAGACCCACCACCCCAGATCCTATTGCTCAGACACCTGCCCCTACCCAGTGATCCTATGCTCATCATGTCTTGATTTCAGAGCTTCCCAGAGCTTCCCTGAGGTCCCCTCACACACCTAACATCAGAGTGCAGAACAGAACACAGAGAACCATCCAAGCCTGTACAGCTGCAGTGAAGTGGCAGAAGGGCACCTGGAAGACCCTGCCTCTTTTCTGACTGGCAGGTCAGCCTGGAGGCCTTGATTGGCCAGTGAGTATTCCTCAAGGTTACAGTGTGCTTCTGGTCCAGGTCAGGCCTTTTCCAGGTGTCAGGAGTGGTTTGCACTCCATTAGCATTCGTGCCTGTCCCACAGAGGACTCTCCTGGCATGAGGGAGTATCCACCATTTGAGCTCAGGCTATTAAGCTCCCTGCTCCTTCCCTCTGTGAGCAATGACCTGCACTTCCCAGGACCTGATTTCAGACCTTGCCTGAGCTTTCCTCACAGCACTTGACTTCTTCTTCCTAAAATGAAGGTTAATAGCTTGCATAGCCCATTACTCAAAGTGCAGTGGGGGTATCAATCTGACCCACAAGTGGAAGAGTGCCCAGGCTATTAACATTAAAGAGGGATTTTAGGAAACAAGAATTTTTTTTCCAGGATGGTGGTGCACCAAAAAAAAAAAAAAAAGGGAAAAAAATTCAGCAAAAAAAAAAAAAAAAGCCCCAAACCCCAAAAAAAACCCCCTTTTTAAAAAAAAAAAAAAAAAAAAAATAAAAAAAAAATCAATTTCTCAAAAAAAAAAATAATTAAAATTTACAAACCAAAATTTAAATTTTAAATTTTTAAAAAAAGGAGGGGTTCAAGGGGAAAAAAACCCTTTTAAAAAATGTTTTTTTTTCGCAGGAAAATTTTTAAAAAAACCAAAAAAAAAAAACAAAAAAAAAAAAAAAAACCCAAAAAAAAGTAAAAACAAAAAGCCCAAAAAAAGGGGAAAATAAAATGGGTCCAATAAAAACCCCCAAAAAAAACCTTACCAAAATAACCATCAAATTTTTTAAAAATTTTTTTTGGCCCACAAGGAGTTTAAACCCCAAAAAAAATTGTGTTTTGAATTGGAAAAAGATAAATTAAAGATTATTTTTTAAATTGGGGGAATTAATTTTAAAAAAAAAAAAAAAAAAATAAAACCCCAACCCCTTGGAAACCCCCAAACAAAAGTTCAACCAAAAAAACCCTCATAACTTTTTTGGAAATTAACTCAATTTTTTTTTTAACAAATTTAAGGGCCCCCAAACCGTGCCAAAAAATTTGGGGTCGCCCAAAAAGGGGTTTTTAAATCCGGGGGGGGGCCTAACTGATAGCTTATCTCTGGGGAGGAAAACAGGGAAAAACCCTCTCAAAAGAAAAAAGAAATTAAAGGGTTTTTGGGTTTAACCAAAGGGGGGAGTTTTATTAAATTTTTCAGAAAAATTTTAAAAAGGAAAAAATTTAAAAAACCCCCCCTGGGGCACCCCCTTTAACCCGCAATTCCACAAATTTTATTTGACCCCTTTTTTTTAAGTTAAAAAACATGAAAAGTTCAAAAAAAAAAAAAAAAAAAAAAAACCAACAAATTTTACCCGGGAAATGGAAGGAAAAGATTCCCAAAAAAAAGAAAGCCGAAAAAAACATTTAAAAAAAAACCCCCTTCTAAAACCTTTTTTAACCACTTTTTTTTCCCCTTTTCCCCAATTTTTTAAAAAAAACACATTTCCCTGCCTAATAATGTCATTAAAAGTTTTTCCCGTTCTTTAAAAACAAAAAGGCAAAAACCTTTATTCCTATCTGGTTTTTTAAAAAAGGTTCATTTTTAAAAGGGTTAAGGGGGGCCCAATTTTGAACTTTATTTGGGTATTCCTTCAGACTCCGGGATTTATAAATGTTTAGGTATTTAAGAGTTGGACAAAACAAAAAAATACCACAATTAAAGAAAAAAAAAAACTGGGCCCCCCCAACTTGAAAAAAAAAATCCCGCCTATTTTTTAATTTGGGGGAAAATAAGGGTGAAAACCTTTTTTTTGAAAATTTCAAAGAAAAGAAAAAAAAAAAAAAAAGGGGTTTTTTTTGAAAAAAAACTTTCTTTCCCCAAAAAAAAAAATTTTCCGAGGCAGCCAAACCCAAAATGGGAAAAAAACTCGGAAAAAATTTTCATGGGGGTTCGGGGAAAATTTAAGGGCTTTTTCGTGCCATTTTGGGACGTTCAAAAAATGCAACAGGGGGGGAAAGGGGACCCCTTTTTAAGACGAACAAATTTTTGGTGGATTTTTAAAATGGGGAGCATTAAAGAGATGATTTGGAGAACCTGTGTGCAGTAGACCAAGAGTGGGGCAGTAATCAATAAAATATTGCAACAATAGAAGAAAGAATGATATTAGCAGTCACAGCGGCTGTGGGCACACGCCTTTAATCCAGCACTTGGGAGGCATGGGCAGGCAGATTTTGAGTTCGAGCCGCCTGGTCTACAGAGTGAGTTCCAAGATAGCTAGGAATACATAGAGAAACCCTGTCTCGAAAAACCAAAAAAAAAAAAAAAAAAGACTATACACACTATTCTATCTCCAAAAGGGAATATGGAAGGCTCCTCCTACAAGAGCTTCCACAAGCTCCACAAAGAAAGCTAGATATGACAGACAAGTGTTCAAAGACATCATCCTATCTAGAAGCTTTCTGTTTCAATCCACTTTATTCTGACCCTGGACACTATAGGCTCCTGTTCATCATTTGATGAAAATGCATTCAGTTTACAGTGATCCTAATATACTGTAGCAGCTCCTAAAGTGTTCATATGCCTAAAGTCTCTTATGAAACTCAAGGCAATATCTGGCAAGCCACATCTAGTAAAATACCATATGCTAGAGCTTTGTCTGAAACACAATGGACTTCACTTTCTAAAGGCTTAGAAGGCCCGGTTCCTGTAACTTTGCATACATCCTTCAGTTTGGGTACTTCTTCTCTCTCTATGTATCTCTGCATGGCAGATTTATAAATGCTTTAGGTATCTCAACGAGTTGTAGTCACAAAATGCAACACAAGCATCATCTTCACAACTTCAATGCAATGAACTCAAACAGAGTCTTCCCTGAAGCTCTGACTCTGCCAACATATGGATGGAATAGTGAAAACCTGAAATCATAGAGGAACAATCCATGACCTTGACATTTTCATCTTTCAGTTTCCAGAAGCAGCACAATATGGATGATACTGTATACACAGAAGGGAAAGTGCTCCACTAAGTTCATATCTTTTTTATTGTTACAGCTGGAATCTACACACAATCCAGCTGTCCCTCATCCAAAATAGGATACAGAAAATGTGGTTCATTTAGAAGATATAATACTATTTAGCTATTTAAAACAAGGACATCATGATTTTTGCAATTAAATGGATACAACTAGAAACTATCACCCTGAGGTAACCCAGACCTAAAAGGACATGCATGTATGTACTCACTCACAAGTGAATATTAACCTTAAAGTACAGATTATCCATATACACTCCATAGACCTAAAGAAGTTAAACAAGAAGGAATACTTAAATGAGCATGGTAGATCTTATGCAGGAGGAGGAATAAAACAGTCATATGAGGCAGACGGAAGAAAGAGAACTGGATGGGAGAACAAATAAGAAAGAGAAGGGGGGATCAGCAACAGGTATGGTGAGACACAAGGTAGGGCAAGAAGGTGAGGAATATGAATCAAAATCTCTAGTTAGAGAGAGTGGAAAAGTAGGAGCATCTTTAGGATTGCCAGAGACCACACATGGGAGGGCACAAAGGTTTCTATGGGGGTGATCTTAGCTGAGATGCAAAGCAGTGAGGTATAGACCTTGAAGAAGCCACGTCCTGCAGCCAGGTAGGACCCTCAGTAGAGAGTTAGGAACACCAACTGAACCAAAAGCTTTTCCATTCTTTCTTGGTTCTGTCTACAAGAAATGAAGGCACAAAGAGGGAGCAGAGATTCAGGGACTGGCCAAACTATACCCTGCCCAACATGAGACCCAACCCATGGGCAAGCACCAATCCCTGACATTAGTGAAGATACCCTGTTATACTTCCAGACAGTATCTTAGCATAGTTGTCCTCTGAGAGTCTCCACCAGAACATGACTGAAACAGATGCAGACACCCACAGCTTATCATTGAACAGGGCTCAGGAAATCTTTTGGAAGAGTTGCAAAAAGGATTAAGGACCTCAGAAGGAACAAGAATTCCATAAGAAGACTATCAGAGTCAACTAACCTGGGCCCTAGGAGATTCTCAGAGACTGAGTCACAAACGAAAGAGCATACACAGGATGGACTGAGGCCCCCACCATATATGTAATACATGTGCTACTCAATCTTCATATTGGTCCCTCAACAACTGGATCAGGGGATGCCCCTTAAGATGTTGCCTGTCTGTCCAAACTATTCCCCTAACTTGCCTACCTTGTTGACCTCATTGGGAAAGGATGTACCTAACCCTGCAGAGACTTGATATGGCATGGTTGGGGGACATACAAGTGGTCCCCAACCTCCCTGGGGATATAAAAAAAACCAGGGATGAGGGACAGTGTAAGGAGGAATGGGTGGTGATAGCAATTGAGATGTAAATTGAATGTATAAATAAATGACAAAGTGGACAAATACAAAAAAGTAAAATAAAAATATAGAAATCATCCCATTATTTCTAAATATTGACCTACTCAGTATCTCAGAGCATAAGCATACTACTAAAGGTTTTTGAGCAAAATATCACACAAATGAACTCTAGCTAAATTTTTCAAATTCTATTTTCCATGAAATATCATGACCTCAAGTTAGAAACTTTATCTGAGGTAATAAATCGTTGTTGTGCATGGTTCTGTCAGATCATAGTTCATTGTACTGGGAGCCAAGAATACAAACTGAAGCTAGAAAATGAAACCAAAAGTCATGGACAAACATTGTCTCCAACACTGCAACATATGAGAAGACAAAAAACTACTGATGATTGGAATAGAAGAAGAGAATATCAGCTCAAAAGTCTTGAAAATATTTTCAATAAATCATAAATGAAAAAATTCCTAATAAAAAGGAAGATTCCTATTAAGGTAAAGAAGCATCCAAAATAGCAAATAATTAAAGCAAAAAAAAAAAAAAAAAAAAAAAAAAAAAAAGTCCCTTTGCCCCATAACAATCAAAACACTAAACATATATAGAATTATAAAAAAACAAACAAAAAAAAAACCTGCAACAACAAAATTTACAAAAACTAAACAAAACAAAAAACATAAAAAGGCAGACCTATTAGATATATACCTGTACCTTAATGTATACTTTAAAAGAAAAAGTGGACACATTTGCTGCAGACTCAAAGAAACCTTACCCATGTTTCTCCAAGAAAGCCAATGACCCAAATATTTTGGGCAAATTCAGAATCAGCCATGTTTAGTGAAGTTATTCATAGGTCACCACCTGATTTGGCATGTGAGCAGCACCACAAGTGACCACACAGGTGGTCACATCTGGCTGATGGTTTCCCTCCAGCCCCAGAGAGGACCTCCCACCCCAGCTCCCACTGCTCAGCCACCTGCTACTCCCCATTGTGGGCATTTTTTTTCGTGTACTCACCATGTCTCGATTTCAGAGCTTCCCTGGAGTCCTCTCACAGCACCCAACAGCACAGCTCAGAGCAGGAAGCAGAGAACCATCCAAGCCTGCACAGCTACAGCAAACTTGCAGAGAGGAACCCAGAAGAAACCCGGAAGATCCCGCAGGAAGATCCCGCCTCTTCGTCTGACTGGCAGGTCCACTTGGAGGCTTGATTGGCCAGGAAATTTTCCTTTCATCCAGTGTCAGACCTCTCCAGATCTCAGGGGTGGTTTGCACTCCATTAACATTTGTGCCTCTCCTCCAAGAGGAATCTCACCTCACCCAGCCCTGGGGTAGAACCCACCATTTATTTATTTATTTATTTACTTATTTACTTATTTATTTATTTATTTATTTATTTATTTATTTTGCGACAGGGTTTCTCTGTGTGTAGCCCTGGCTGTCCTGGAACTTACTCGTAGACCTGGGGTAGAACCCACCATTTATTTATTTTATTTATTTATTTATTATTTATTTATTTATTTATTTATTTATTTATTTATTTATTTTGCGACAGGGTTTCTCTGTGTGTACCCCTGGCTGTCCTGGAACTTACTCGTAGACCAGGCTGCCCTTGAACTCAGAAATCCGCATGCCTCCTAAGTGCTGGGATTAAAGGTGTGTGCTACCACTGCCTCTCAAGAACCTACCATTTCAGCTCAGGCTATTTCAGATACTTGATCCTCCCCCTCTGTGAGCATTGATCCTGCACTCATCAAGACCTGACTTCAGACCTTGCCTGAGCTTTCCTCACAACACTTGCCTTCTTCTTCATGAAATCAAGGTGAATAGCTTTTATAGGTGCAGTGGTGCTGTCAATCTGACCCAGGAATGAAAGAGTGTCCAGTCCATTAACACTTAAGAGGGATTTAAAGAAAGAACAGTTTTGTTTCATTGCTTCACGCTGTGCTCAGGGAATCTGCAACTTCCTTTCACAGATGATAGGCACCAAATCACCCTGGGATAAAAACCAGAAACCTAAGGGAAACACTGTTGCCCACTATTGTTAGCCAGCGGATCTTTATCAGTGATGAAGCAGAGAAAACGTACACATGTATTAGTACAGGTTCTCAAGATAAACATATCTGAAATCATAGAGAGAATGAATCTCTCTAGACATATAGAAAGGCTATTTAATAAAATATCCCAATAAAGGCTGTCAGCCAAGGGAAATTAGAAAAATCAAGGACGCTGGGCGGTGGTGGCGCACGCCTTTAATCCCAGCACTTGGGAGGCAGGCAGATTTCTGAGTTCGAGGCCAGCCTGGTCTACAGAGTAAGTTCCAGGACAGCCAGGCCTATACAGAAAAACCTTGTCTCAAAAAATAAATAAATAAATAAATAGATAATAAATAAATAAATAAATAAAACAACCAACAAAAAAAAAGTATAGCTTCTAAGTTAATAAACTGTGCCGCGCTTGGACCAGAGTTGCAGCAGGTTTTATTTAAGGTTCCTTCCTGGGACTAATTTCCCTACTCCTTCTATTAATTTATGACTTAGCAGGAGGAGGTGCAACACTTAGGGAATATTTTTAGCCATATACACAGAATGGAAAGTGCTCCACTAAGTTCATAGATGTTTTGTGTATTACAGCTAGAATCTCCACACAATCCCCCTCCCTGTCCCTCACTCAAAAAATGGATACAGAAAATGTGGTTCATTTAGAAGATATAATACTATTTAGCTATTTAAAACAAGGACATCATGATTTTTGCAATCAAATAGTTACAACTAGAAGCTATCATCCTGAGGTAACCCAGACCCAAAGGACATGCATGTATATACTCACAAGTGAATATTAACCATAAAGTACAGATTATCCATACTACACTCCATAGACATAAAGAAGCTAAACAAGAAGGAAGGCTCAAATGAGCATGGTAGATCTCACTCAGGAGGAGGAATAAAACAGTCATATGAGGCAGATGGAAGAAAGAACTGGATGGGAGAGAAGACAAGAAAGGGAAAGCGGGGTCAGCAACAGGTATAGTGAGACACAAGGTAGGGCAAGATGGTGAAGAATATGAATCAAAATCTCTAGTTAGTGGGAGTGGAAATGTAGGGGCATCTTTAGGATTGCCAGAGACCACACATGGGAGGGTACCAAGGAGTCTATGGGGGTGATCTTAGCTGAGATGCAAAGCAGTGAGGTATAGACCCTGATGAGGTCACATCCTACAGCCAGGCAGGATGCCTGGTAGAGTGTTAAGGACACCACCACCAACAACAACAAAAACCTATCCATTCTTTCTTGGTCCTGTGTACAAAAATATAGGCACAAAGATGGAGCAGAGATTCAGGGAATGGCCAAACTGTACCCTGCCCAACATGAGACCCATCCCATGGGCAAGCACCAATCCCTGACATTAGTGAAGACTTTTATACTTACAGACAGTATCTTAGTATAATTGTCCTCTGAGAGTCTCCACCAGAACCTGACTGAAACAGATGCAGAATCCCACAGCTTAACATTGGACAGGGCTCAAGAAGTCTTTTGCAAGAATTGGAAAAGGACCTCAGAAGGAACAAGAAGTTCATAAGAAGACTATCAGAGTCAACTAACCTGTGCCCTAGGAGAGTTTCAGAGATTGAGTCACAAACCAAAGAGCATACACAGGATGGACCGAGGCCTACATTATATATGTAGTACAAATGCTACTCAGTCTTCACATGGGTCCCCAACAACTGCAGCAGGAAATGTCCCTTAAGATGTTGTCTGTCTGTCCTAACTATTCCCCTAATTTGCCTAACTTGTTGACCTCATTGGGAAAGGATGTACCTAACCCTGCAGAGACTTGATATGGCATGGTTGGGGGATATGCAAGTGGTCCCCAACCACCCTGGGGATATAAAGTAGTCAGGGATAAGGGACAGTGTAAGAAGGAATGGGTGGTGGTAACAATTGAGATGTAAATTGAATATATAAATAAATGACAAAGTGGACAAATACAAATAAATAAAATTATAGAAATCATCCCATTATTTCTAAATTTTGACCTACTCAGTATCTCAGAGCATAAGCATACTACTAAAGATTTTTGGCCAAAATATCACACAAATGAACTCTAGCTAAATTTTTCAGAGTCTATTTTCCATGAAATGCCATGACCTCAACTTAGTAACTCTATCAGAGGTAATAAATGGTTGTTGTACATGGTTCTGTCAGCTCACAGTTCATTGTACTGTGAGCCAAGAATAGAAACTGAAGCTAGAAAATGAAGACAAAAGCCATGGACAAACATTGTCTCCTGGCTTGCCTTCTTCCTTGTCACTGACTCATGCTCACCTAGCTCTCTCATCCAGCCCAGAACACTTGCTTAAGGATCCTGCCATCCTGAGTGCAAGAGGCTTCCAACATCAATCATCAATATAATCTCTCACAGACATACCACCAGCCATTCTGATGAGGGCATGCCCTCAATTGAGGCTCCTTCTGGTGACTGTAGTTCTGAAATGTTGAGAACTGAAGACAATTATGACACATAGATAATCATAAATGAGGAAGTTTTAATAACCTAAAACCAATGATCTAACCATATCAATTACAGGAGCCCCTGCCACCAAAAGAGGGAGGTAGAATTGTGGTTCGGCTAGGACAAAATGAGTAGGGCACCTGACTCACAGCAGATAAGGATACACTGAAATGGGGAGTTTAGAGGTTGTCCTGCTCTGGGATAAGGTATCTTTAACACCAGGTTTCCCAGCCAGTGCTACCTAAGAGGTGGCTAAAATAGCTGGAATTTGGATAGAGAAACAGATTGCCTCACAGAACTGGAAATGGCTGACTCCAAAACTACAGAGTTACATATATTGGGAGAAGGTAGATCATGAGACGGAAAAATGAAGTCTTTGTATTTTCCACTCAAAGAGCTTTCTGTCATAGACTGTTCAATGGTTCTTGGTCCTTTTGTTAAGGACTTCACCCAAAGTGAGGGGATAGTAACTAAATCAATTGAGATGGAAATGGTCTCATTTCCTCTCTTAGTCACAAAATAATAAAGTGTCACACACATAAAAGACAGCCACAAGGGGCAATAAAGGTAATTCAGGTGATTCTTCCACTTGGACAGAGGAGAAAATGAAGACAGGATGGAAGCTGCTAGCCATGAAGTAGGGTTTCAAGTCTGCTCTAACCTTCCCAGAAACTAAAACAAAGAAAACAGCATCTCCTATAAAAGGCTCTGGAACATCTTCCAAGCCATTTTTGGCTATGAGTCTCCAGTGCTTTCACTATACTGTGCTTCCACATTCACTTTAGTCATTTCCCTCCACGAATACTCAAGAAATATCTGAAAAATAAGGTACACAGACACAAATCTGACAGACGAGCCATTGACACAAAGAACAACAATGACTTATCTTAACAGCTGGCCTTTCAACCCTTCAGTTGGGACTCATGAGGGTCTTGTTTTTCAGTCAATGCATCAAGATATTATTTCCAAGTTACAAAGACCCCAAAGACCAACAAGAGCCTATTGCAATGCCGACACACAAAGGTCTTTATTATGAGCTCAGTAACAAGGTGTCTAACCAGTCAACCTTGCATCAGGTCCAAACAGAGAGACCAAGTCTAGGGGTGTTGTGTATTTATTGTAGTTACAGCAAGATTAGGGAATTAACCTATAGGTCAGCAAGTTAGTATTTTAGAAACTGTATGCCTTGCATAATTTGCAGGAACCAAACAAGAGGGTAAAATTATCTGACAACCACGAATGGTAGGCTTATTTTATTTTTCTCTGTAAGGTGTATTAGTTATATATATATATATATATTATATTATATATATATATACATACACACATACATGTAGCTTAATGTAGCTTAATCCTGATGTTACACCATGACTGGCTGTTAGTAAGGAGGTTTGTCATAAGATGTTTGCTCAACTGAATTTTGTGCACTCTCAAATACAGAACTGATCCGGCTTTACAAACAAAACTTTGTGTCTAAGCTCCCTATTATAAAAAGATACTGCTGTTCAACCACAAGCCATGCCTGCCAGCAGAAAAGGTAATTTTTCAAAAGACCTACCTCACTATCTGCTACTGCAGACCCTAATATTAGTTGCCCTTCCACTGGAAAAGAATATCAGTGTAAGTTACCTCTCCCCCTGTGCATGGCTCCTACAGACACTGAAAACAATCCCCACCCACCCTTCCTTTCCTGCCTCATCCCTGTGTCACAGCCCACACTTGGGCAAATACACTGTGTTCAACCACATGTCATGCCTGAAAATATTCAATGCTAGCTTTCCAAAATCTACCACACTATTTGTTATCTTAGATGCAATTTCCACAGTTGCCTCTTCCACTGTACTAAACACCAGAGGCAACTTATCCTTGCTCCTCACTATGTCTCTTTGTGGATTGCTAACTAAGATCATCTCTTCCTGCCTGCCTCTTCTCCCTACTTTCAACATAAGTAAGCATTCCCTCTTGAACATACCCACCAAACAGCTCAGTAAATGTTAGGCAACACTCAGTCAACACTCTCTCAAAATACAAAAATCAAATAGTAACCCAGGAACAAAGCTTCCAAACAAATAAGACAAACCCAGAAACCAGTACCTAGACCAATAATCACCTCAAACCCAGATACCTAGATACCAGCATAGGAATATAATAATTAAGAGCAAGGAAAATATGTCATCAAGAAATCGAAGCTATCCTATCACAGCAGATCATTAGAAATCAAAACATGTAACCGATATTTTGCAAAAGAGAATGTCTGGGGGAATTGAGAGGAGTGAGAACCTGGGGAAGGGATAGAGGTACAAAAGAGGACCTACAGACAGGCAAACAGACAGGGAACGTAGAGAGAGCCATGAGGGTAGAGACAGAGAATAGAGAAGGGGCATATGCAGAGAACATATAGAGGGAACAAACATAGGGAGCTGCTATATTTGGTGGGCCATGTATATAAAGCACACCTGAAAACAGCAGCAGGTGGGGGAGGCAGGGAATGACTTAAGCATTTGCTAAATCCCTGAATGCAGGCAACTGAAATTGTCTGTACACTGACAACTACAGAGGCAAGGTTCATCCACAGAACAGGAAGGGAAGATAAATAAAAAATAGACTCATTGGACAAAAATAAAAATGTTGAGTCTAACAGTCTCGTGGCAATAAGCAACTAGGAACACTGCAATATATGAGAAGTCAAAAACTACAGACTGGAGTCAGCCAGCAGTGGTGCACTGCTGCAGTCGCCGTGCTCTGGAGTCTGAGGCAGCCATCTGTCCTGAGTTCGAATCTCTGCCTGTGCTTGCTCACAGAGAATAAAAAAAAAAAAAAAACCCCACAAAACCCTATAGACTATTGGATAGAAGAAGAGAATATGAGCCAAAGTCTAGAAGATATTTTCAATAGAATCATAAATGAAAAAAGGCCCTTTGATGCATAATAATCAAAACACTAAACATAAAAGAATTATAAAAAACTGTACCCAAAAAATTGATAAAAACAAGTAACTTATAAAAGCAGACCTATTAGATATATAACTGTCTTCTTAAGGTATACTTTAAAAGATAAAATGTTCGGACACATTTGCTGAAGACTCAAAGAAACCACCCATGTTTCTCCAAGAAAGCCAATGACCCAAATGTTTTGGGCAAATTCAGAATCAGCCATGACAGTGAAGTTATTCATAGGTCACTGCCTGATTTGGCAAGTGAGGAGCACCACAAGGGACCGCACAGGCGGTCACATCAGGCTGATGGTTTCCCTCCAGCCCCAGATAGGACCCACCACCCCAGCTCCCACTGCTCAGCCACCTACTCCTACCCATTGTGGGCATTTGTTTCCTGTGCTCACCAAGTTGGGATTTCAGAGCTTCCCTGGTGTCCTCTCACAGCTCCCAACAGCACAGCTCAGAGCAGGAAGCAGAGAACCAGCCAAGCCTACACAGTTGCAGCAAACTTGCAGAGAGGCACCCGGATGATCCCGCCTCTTTGCCTGACTGGCAGATTCACTTGGAGGCCTGATTGGCCAGTGACTTTTCCTCAAGGTTAAAGTGTGCTTCCTGTCCAGGGTCAGACCTTTCATGATCTCAGGAGTGTTGTTACCTTTTTGTGCCTCTCTTCCAAGAGGAATCTCACCTCACCCAGCCCTGGGGGAGAACCTACCTTTCCAGCTCAGACTATTTCAGATACTTGATCCTCCCACTCTGTGAGCATTGTTTCTGCACTTATCAGGACCTGACTTCAGATGAGGAAAGAATCTCATTACTGAGAATGATAGTGAATCAGAGAGTCAATGTGTGGGACAAGAAACCTTGTGCGTCTCCAGCCTGGTGCTGAAAAACCAAGGATAAAAAGAATCTACTGTCACCTGATCTTCATGTGAGTGGGGTTGCCAGGTCTTGTCCTACAGAGCCTAAGACATATGGTTTTCCATTCCTGCCTCCGAAGTGCTGGGATTAAAGGCGTGCGCCACCACTGCCTGGCAGAATTTTTTATAGTCTTTGTTTACATGATGTGAGAGACTAAGTTATATCAAAGTGATAGATATATCAAATCCATAGAGGATTATATGCATTAAGTGTCTCTCATTCCTGAGCATATTCAATGAATCTGTGTATAATCACATAACTCACACAGAATATTACTTCCAATCAGCACCTTAGGTTTTCTTTCAGGTTCCATTTAATGGAATTCAGATCTGGTTTGCATTGCCACAACAAATACCATGAACTACCTTCCTTACCTCATTTGAAGAAATGGTTATATGGCAATCTGTCTTACATTTCTGTATTTAGTCTTTCCCATTCTTCAGTTTCTCACAAATGCTCCATGAATCTACCACTGATGATGCTGTGGCAAGATGAATATGAGTGGACTTTCACTGTATTCAGCCTTGAGAGGATATCTGTACTCTTGGTGTTTGTAAAATGGATCATCCTACATTTTTATACTGACCAAAGCGGTGATATAATAGAGCAGCAGTTATGTTGCCCCAGGGAAGAGTCCTCTAAGGGGCCAAAATAAAACTAAAGTGAAGACATGGATTCTGAAAATAAGACTGTCATCAAAGATGTCATGGAAATATTCTGTTATGTGAGTGGGGAAACAGTCACAAAAGTCAGACTGTTAGGACTATTATAACTTCTACTCAAAATATTAGTAACTAATTATTTCTTCAAATTCTAGTATATAATGAAGTTCAGCAGTAATTTCCTGCAACACGAAATCAACCAGTCCTTGGTTTTGCTAATTTTCCGTGGCCGACAACCTTTATTGGAACATTCTATTAAATATCCTTTCTATATTTACAGAGAGTTTCATTCTCTCTATGATTCATATGATCTCATATGATTCAGATATGTATATCTAGAGAACCTGTACTAATTAATACAAGTGTGCTTTTGTCTGCTTCATCACTGATAAAGATGTGTTGGCTAACAATAGTGGGCAAAGGTGTTTCCCTTATGTTTCTGGCTTCTCTCCTAAGGTTTTTTGTTTTTGTTTTTTTGAGACAGGGTTTCTCTGCGTAGCCCTGGCTGTCCTGGAACTCACTCTGTAGACCAGGCTGACCTCAAAATCAGAAATCCGCCTGCCTCTGCAGTGATTAAAAGCATGTGTCACCACCGCCCAGCTTTTTTTTTTTTTTTTTTTTTTTTTTTTTCTGTTTGTGATTGACAAGCACAGGCAGGGATTCGAACTCTGGAGAGACTGATGGAAGGCCAACCCCGACTCCAGAGTGCAGCAACTCGAGTGGTTTGCCACCACTGGTCGGCTTCTCCTAAGGTTTTTTCATCTGTTGAAAGGGAGTTGCAGTTTCCCAGAGCCCAGCCTGAAGCCACAAAACAAAACTGTTGTTTCCTAAAATCCTTCTTTAGTGTTAATAGATTGGGACTGTTCATTCCTGGGTCAGATTGTATACCACCATTGCACCTATGAAGCTATTCACCTGATTTCAGGGAAGACAAAAGGCAATGCTACAGAAAGGGGGGGTTGGATCAAGTGTGTGAATAGCCTCAGCTGGAAATGCTGGGTTCTCCCCCAGAGCTGGGTGAGGTGAGATTCCTCTTGGAGAGTGGCACAAATGCTAATAGAGTGCAAACCACTCCTGAGATCCTGAAAGGTCTGACCCTGGACCAGAAGCACACTTTAACCTTGAGGAAAAATTCACTGGCCGATCAGGCCTCCAAGTGGACCTGCCAGTCAGACAAATAGGCAGCATCTTCGGGTTCCTCTCTGCAAGTTGGCTGCAACTGTGTAGGCTTGGTGGTTCTCTGCTTCCTGCTCTGAGCTGTGCTGTTAGATGTTGTGAGAGGACACCAGAGAAGCTCTGAACTCACTACATGGTGAGCATAGGAAAAACATGCCCACAATGGGTAGGAGCAGGTGGCTGAGCAGTGGGAGCTCGGGTAGTGGTTCCTCTCTGGGGCTGGAAAAAAAAACATCAGCCTGATTTTCTTTAGTTCAGAAAAATTTTTATTTATGATTTAACTGAAAATATTTTCACCGGGCGGTGGTGGTGCACGCCTTTAATCCCAGCACTTGGGAGGCAGAGGCAGGTGGATTTCTGAGTTTGAGGCCAGTCTGGTCTACAGAGTGAGTTCCAGGACAGCCAGGGCTATATAGAGAAACCCTGTCTCGAAAAAAAAAACAAAAAACAAACAAAAACAAAAAAAAGAGAAAATATTTTCAAGACTTTTGTGCTGATATTCTCTTCTATTCCAATCATCTGTAGTTTTTGCCTTCTCATATTGCTAGTTGCTTATTGCCATGATACTTTTAGACTCAACATTTTTGTTTTTGACCACTATGTCCATTTTTCTACTTATCTTTCCTTCCTGTTCTGTGGGTGAACCTTGCCTCCGTATTTGTCAGTGTATAGACAATTACAATTGCTTGCATTCAGGGACTGAGCAAATTCTTAAGTCATTCCTTACCTCCCCCACCTGCTGCTGTTTTCAGGTGTGCTTTATATACATGGCCCACCAAATATAGCAGCTCTCTCTGTTTGTTCCCTGTCACTGTTCTCTGCACATTGCCCCTTCTCTATTCTCTGTCTCTACCCTCATGGCTCTCTCTGTCTGCCTGTCTGTAGGTCCTCTTGTGTACCTCTATCCCTTCCCCAGGTTCTCACTCCTCTCACTTCCCCCAGACAACCTCTTTTGTAAAATATCTGTTACATGTTTTAATTTCTAATGATCTGCTGTGATAGGATTGCTTCGATTTCTTGATGATGTATTTTCCTTGCTATTATTTATTATATTCCTATGCTGGTATCTAGGAATCTGGGTTTG
The DNA here is from genome assembly GCA_021653895.1 of Mastomys natalensis. Taxonomy (NCBI): domain Eukaryota; kingdom Metazoa; phylum Chordata; class Mammalia; order Rodentia; family Muridae; genus Mastomys; species Mastomys natalensis. The sequence continues at coordinate 314 of JAJTUV010002205.1, read as the reverse complement.
AGGTGATTATTGGTCTAGGTACTGGTTTCTGGGTTTGTCTTGTTTGTTTGGAAGTTTTGTTCCTGGGTTACTATTTGATTTTTGTATTTTGAGAGAGTGTTGACTCAATGTTGCCTAACTTTTACTGATCTGTTTCATGAGTATGTTCAAGAGGCAATGCTTGCTTATGTTGAAAGTAGGGAGAAGAGGCAGGCAGGAAGAGATGATCTTAGCAATCCACAAAAAGACATAGTGAGGAGCAAGGTTAAGTTGCCTCTGGTGTTTAGTACAGTGGAAGAGGCAACTGTGGAAATTGCATCTGGGATAACAAATAG
>JAJTUV010002204.1:0-270114 GCA_021653895.1 Mastomys natalensis | reverse complement strand
TTAGATAACTACTAGAGAATGTTCTGTTTAGGTAAAATTATCCAAATTGTTCTGAGTGTATTGTTCAATACCACATAAAGTCACACAAATAACTTTACTATCCTGTGTGCTTTATGATCAGTTTGTTAGCTAGCCTCTTCTCAGCTTGCCTGAAGGCTAGAGTGTGCAAATCATTCTGTTATCCATTGAAAGTGAATTAAGTCTTTCAAGTTTAATGCTCTAGGGGGCACTGGTCTCTCAGAGCGGTAATTTACTAAATAGTCATGTGGGGTGCTATCTCCAGTAGTACCAGGGAAGTGAACTGGAGCGAAGAACTAAGTGACTGCACTAAATTCAAAAGGCTTATTGCACAACTGTGGGTGTTGAAGCAGTAAACACAGGGCAAGGGCACAGCATAAAAGGAAAAGTGGGTTTCCCCTCGATAATATCTATAAATTCACAGCAAAAAGGGAAGTAACATCTAAAAAGCAAGCAATTTTGCTAATTAGATCAATATGTTCTCTAGTGTCTTCTCCAAAAGCACCCAATATTTTGGGCTGTTTAAATCCACTTATGCCTTCTTGAAAGGAACTATATGGAATTTGGGCATTCTGTGGTAGATACATTTTATTCTAAAATATATTTTAAAAATTTCTAGGACAAAGAACGTATGTCATATATACTAAGCAATGTATTGCCCAAATAAGGGGACTTTACTTTGCATCTGTTCAAGCTGTCCTGCCTGACAAAATGATCCATGGTTGATAACCTTAAATATGACTGGAAGAACTCAACTCAAGTGCTACCCCATCCACTGTCAAGATCGTATACAGAGAATTGTTGTAATATTTTCCAAGGCTTCCATTAGGATGACTGCATTTAAAGTAGTTTAATGGCATTTCCAGTGCTACACATAGCATCCTAATCATAAAAGCATAGATACTATGTAGGAACTGATTAGTTTTAAAAGATGTGTCTAGCAGACATTTCAACATTAAGGAATGTCTGAGAAATAGGAAACTTCTAATCATCTGGAAAGAACATAACACAGTATATTTATCACTATGACCATCTAATTGAAAAATAATTTTTTTAAAACCCTTTGCAACATAAGTGAAAATAAAACAATAGTGTTGCCACATGAACATAATACAAAAAATTCCAGAGCAATTTAGTGTAGCCAAGAAAATATTTCAACTGAATTCATTCAAGATATTAAACTAAGAAAATATTAGTTTAATATTTGTTGAGAAATATCCTGATAAAGGAGAACTTCCATAATGCATATATTTTTGTTTGCTTGCTTTATAATTATTCCTTGAACCTGTTTATGTCTTATGTGTTCTTTCATAGTCTCTGTAAGTTCATATGTGCATCAGTAACTTTTTGTGTCTAGAAAATCCTGTTCTCTTGGTATCATCCTCCATCTCTGTCTATTACAATATTTCTGCATCTTCCATGTTGTCCTGAGACCTAAGAGAAGGGGTTTGATGACATCCCATTAAGACTGAGTGTTTCAGGTTTCCCATTCTCTTGCCATCGCCCAGTTTTGGGTCTCTGTGTAAATTCCCATCTATTACAAGAAGGAGCTTCTCTGTTGAGGGTGAGTGGGGAACTGATGTATGAATATAGCACTATGTCATTAGGAGTCATTTATTGTTGTATACATTTAACAAAAGTAAGTTCTCTCATATGTCCATGACCTATCTAGATTCACGCTCTTGACCACTTCAACAGTGTTGGTCATTGGTTCCATCTCAGGGAATAGACACTAATTCAAGCAGAAAGTGGTTGGTTACTCCAATTAATATTCATGCCACTATTGCAACAGTGTGCCTTGAAGGCAGACAACTATTGTAGGTCCATGAAAAGTCCAAATATACAATGTACCTTGACGACAATTGCCTACTACTCTCTCTCAAACGACTTACCTCAAGATCCCTTCCCAACACACCTCTCTCCAAACTCCATGTCATTTCTTTATTAATAGCAAATGATTTTCAATTCATGGATATGGGGTATACACAAGGTATAGGCAACCCACCAGGGCCAACCCTCAAATGATATTAATTACCCATCTCCAAGAATCAACTACTATTAATGAGGCTGTAGAGCCTCAATAACTTCTATCACATCTACATACTTTCTTACATACTCATCATTCTCAAGTTCTCACATTCTTTCCCCTCCCTCTTCTAAAATAGTTCCTTTGTCACGAGAGGGTAGTGCTGATATAGGTGTCATAACAACGTCTAAACTCACAGTTGCTTATTAGAACATTAAACAGTTATGAGTTTCTACATTAACAACAGGAACCTGTATAACCGGGAAGATTTCAAATACAGTATTGTAGTTAAAAGTACACTGGAAGTACCATCCTTCTGCATCCACCTTCCAAGGGCTAGGATTGTAGACATCCACTGTCATATCAGTTTATGGGGTGCTGAGGATTAAACTAAGGGGTTTATACACTATATAAGCATTCCACTAGCTGATCTGTGTTCTTGGGTTCATAGCTTACCTACAGGTTCCTTTTCTAGCATGCTTAAAAAGAGAAAAAATGCTAATAACAAAGTTCAATAATGAGTTGGTAGCAGAAGTCATATGTCACCTGGCCATCCCCTTCTAGGGACACAGCATTTGCTGGAATGCTTATTGCTTTGAAGGATATATGTTAGATTTTACTTTTCATTCTCTTCCTCCAATAATGTTTGTTTATACCAAACACTGTCAATTTCACTAATTCTATTCAAAGCTGTTGTTAAGAAACCTGTGATCTAGCTTTTGAGTGGAATTATAAGTACATCTATGTGAAAAATATATATTTATCCATAGTATACCAAAATAATATATCCTATTTACATTTTCAGAACATCTGGATCTGGAATACTCTGTATATATAGAAAGGCTTAATTACACGGTTCTTTGATTATCATTAATATAGAAAAAAGACAATCAGATTTGAAACATGATATTATGAGGGTCTTCTGTTTCATGTGAATTTCATACATGCAGAAAAATATGTTCCAATAAATAATTTTGAAAAATTAATGCAATGAAGAATTTTCATCTTTTGTTCCTGATATTTTACATTATGGCATTATATCTTATGTAAACCCAAAATGATCAAAATGAAGTATTTTTTTACTATACAGATATTTGCCTAACATAGAAACAACTATGATTGTTAGTGAACTAAAATGTAATAAATCAAACCAGAGATGATGTGGAAAGAGTCCATGTGGAAAGGGAAATCAGATGATATATTGAAAGTCTAAAAGTAATTTAAGAAAGGGTAATGACTTCATTATTTATCTCTGTCCTTCTGGATCACCTGACATGTGGCATTGTGAGTTCTGGTGTCTTTAGCAAGGTTGGATGTCAAGAAATGTTTATAACACTTTGTTGAAGAGCCAAGAACTGGATTCACTTATGTATATGGTTTTAGTCTTTTTACATAGTAGTTTGATCCTTCAACTGACTATGGAGTCTTATAATATTATCAGTCTCCAAATATCAAATTGAGTAGAACAAGATATGAAGCTTCTTATAAGCCATACTCTGGGATGGAGAGAGACTCTTATATTTCTCAAACTGACTCATACCCAGGAGTACACCTCTAAGGATAATAGATTATATAGAAAGCATTAAGAATGGCAATAGAATTTCTCGAGAAATTCTTAGGTAAATGGATGGAACTAGAAAATATCACCCTGAGTGAGGTAACCCAATCACAAAAGAACACACATGGTATGCACTCACTGATTATTGGATATTAGCCCAGAAGCTTGAAATACCCAAGGTTCAACTCACAGACCACATGAAGCTCATGAAGAAGGAAGACCAAGTGGGGATGCTTCCTGTCCTTCTTAGAAGGAGTAATAAAATACTCAAGGGAGCAAATATGGAGACAAAGTGTGGGACAGAAACTGAAGGAGGGGCCATCTGGAGACCATTCCACTGGGTATCCACCCCATGTGCAATCACCAAAGGTAGATGCTGATGTGGATGTCAGGAAGTGCATGCTGACAGGAGCCTGATATAGGTGTGTCCTTAGAAGTCTGCCAGAGTTTGACATATCCAGAGGCAGATGCTGACAGCTAACCATTGAACTGATCAAGGGGTTCCCAATGGAGGAGTTAGAGTGAGGCTGAAGGACTTGAGGGTTAGCGACACCATGAGGAGAGCAACAATACCAACCAACCAGACCCCCAGGGTCTAAACCACCACCTGGGAGCACTTAGGGAGGAATCAATGGCTCCAGCTCTATATAGAGGGATCATGGCCCTGTTGGTCATAGGTGAGAGAGGAGATCCTTGGTCCCATGAAAGTTGGATGCCGTGGGGGGGGGGGATTGAGGGTGGGGAGGTGGGAGGGGGTAGTAAGGGCAATCTGCAGAGAAGCAGGAGGAGGGACAATGGGATGGGGGTTTCTGGGTGGGCAGGAGAGGGGGAATGGGAAAAGGGATAACATTTGAAATGTAAATTAAATATCCAATAAAAAATTTTAAAACATGAAAAAAAAAAGAATGGCAATAGAGTTCACAGAAATAGATTCCCAGTGTAAGTTCATTTCAGGAGAAAGTGACAAAAAGAGTTTCATTCTCAAACTCTTTTACTCATTAGGAAGCATGTGTGTGAACTGCATGCCAATTTGAGGCCCATGGATTTAACATGCAGACAATAATTTCAGATATTGTGTTTTTATATGATGAAACAAGAAATCAGATAAAGTAACCATATCCATTCAAGTTAGCATTGTAATCAGTAAAACATGTGCATACCAAAGTCATGCATTGGACAGTTTATTAACTTGTAATAGCAGCCAAATGTAGGTAACACAGTAAGTCTGAGAATAAATGCTGTTTTGAAAGCTCACCAGATTTCAGCTTGTTTTGTCTCTGCCTCATTTGTCCAATATATGGGATGAAGATGATAACAGCAATGAATTAACTCATGGGACAATCTAGAAGATGGAATGATGGAAAAAAGAACATTTCCTCTTCACGGTAAGCAATGTGAAGGTTTTTCACTCCTGACAGGAAAAGCAGATTCAAAGAGCTGTTGCAAACACAGACACTATCATCAGCCTGACTGTATTCAAATCATGGCTTGCAGTTTACTAATGATGTAGAAGTACCATGGGAATGTCAATTAATGTGTCTCTGTCTCAATGAATGCAGTTGTAAAGTTTAGAAATAATAGTACAAACTTGTAAAGGGGTTAGAGGTAAGTCAAGGGTTACACAGAAGAAACGCTCTAGAGGGTGCCTAGCAAATACATAGTATTATGTGAATCTCTGAAACCATGAGATGTGTTGTGGACAATTTCTAAAAACTTACCTTGAGCATATCATACACCAACTTTCATCAGTGTAATGGTTTGTAATACATAGACTAGAACATAAATTCAAAATATGAAGGTCCACATTCCTTATCTTGTAAATATCATACAAGCCTGTTATATAAGAAAGTTAATCCCTGTAGCTGAATAACATGTGTTGTTCAAGATACTGAACACTAAGAGGTTAAACAAATATTTTTGATTTGTTCAAAGTTAGTACAGGAGAGAGATATGAGCAGGGAGCTGCTTTAGAGTCTGCTGTTTCTTCAGTTGGTTTCAAGGATTGTGATCAAAGACATACTTAACTAAAGTATAACATGGGAACTTTGATCAATGCCAATATTATTTTGGTTCCTATTGTAATCCAGCTGTTTATATAATGCCATTGGAGAAATGAGTGACAGTTATCTGGGCTTCCTGTGTGCTGTTTCTTATAAAATTCAGGAAGAATTGTATTATCCAATTATACTTCTTAAATAATTCATGGAAGTTTGCCCTGGCTACCACCATCAAGTATCTTAGAGATGATATGAGGCCCAGAATGCATAAATGGCGCTCTGTACACACACACACATACACACGCCAGCAGTTTAAAGAGAAAGAGTCATTGTATTAGTAGAAATTTTAGCTTTTATGAAGACACCAGGTCAGTAATCTCACCACATAAAAGTATGTTTTTGTTCCAGGAGAAATAGCAGATAGAATCGAACATGCAAGGAAAGTACAGAAGACACATAAAGGAGCTTAAAGCTTGGTCAGGAAGCAAAGCAAATGGAGGAGCAGGAAAAATGCCCATAATGAGTTCCCACTCAAGGAATGGAGGGGCAGGGGAACTAGGTTAGGGTTGGTTGCTTTAACATTTTAGCCATCCCTAAATGAGTGACAGGAGTCATTCATGGCCTAACATCTGGTCTTACAGTAATTATGGCAGCTGGTTACTAACAGGAGGAGAAAGCCATAAACGAAGAGAATGTGTGTGGGCTCCAAGTTAGTTGTTTCAAAAGGTCACAAGTAAAAGAAAAATCAATCTATGGGAAGAGAGGGAGACATGGCAAGGTGACTCAGGCATGGCATCACGTTGTACAAAGCAAGAGGTGTCCGTCCAGTCAACATGTGCAGTGGTACAAAATTAGCACATATAACAAACAGAAGAATCATGGCTCATACACTGCTTAAGTATGAAGTTCATGCTCTCCTGGGAATTTAAGCAATGTGGTCTGCCAGCTTGTGACAAATACACACAAAAAAGAGACATGCTCCTTAAAACAAATTGGCCATTTACGTATTTCAAGCGGACATCAAATACTTTCAGAGGCAAATTTAAGTACTTTTAAATAGTAATTATATAACATGTGACTGGCTACATTCATTTTTATAAGTTTTGTCACCATAATTAGTTTTATGAAATTAAAAACCTGGGATACATTTTTACAAAATCACTTAGAAATCATGTTGTATTCTATTAAATATCAGAATTACAGGAAAATTGCATTAATTATATTAAGTGGTTTAATGAATCTATAATAATTAGGAGAAATATTAAATCATGTGAGTGTAGAATGCCCAGCCAGGTAATAGCCTGAGCTACATAATCCATTAGCTTCTTCTTTCCACCCTCCACCTCCTCCATCCCCACACCTTCCCACATACATGTGTCCAACCTAAGGCTGTCTCCTGAAATCTTGTGTTTCCATAAATCATGAAGGATTGTCAAGGTTGTAAAAAAGTGGTTCTGAACTTGTGGACTGCAATTGCTTTGGTGGTCCAATGTCCCTTTCATGGCAGTTGCCTAACACCATTGGAAAACACAAATATTTCTTAGTATTCATAACAGTAGCAAAATTACAGTTATGAAATAGCAAGCAATAGTAAGTTTATGGTTGGGGGATCACCACAACATGAGGACCTGTATTACAGGGTTGTAGCATTAGGAAGGTTGAGAAGCACTAGTGCAGAGTCACACAAAATCTCCATGTTCTTGGAAATGTGTTCCTTCTCCTAAAATGGTGGCAAGTAAATTTATACTTGGTCTTTTTAGTATCAAGAAAATTCCACTCACTTCACACAGTCCTACAGAATGCTGTTTCCGAATATTCCATCAGCATCTCTAGGGTTCTAAGAGACTTCCAAATTTATTGATCTACTTTGCACTTGAGGCAAGCACATTATTAGAACCCAAGAAATACAGGTGGAAATACATAATTTTAGTATTTTAGTATCAGTCAATTTTTGGTGATATCCTTTAGATTATCCCAGCTCTTGATTTTTGTGGGTTTGTGTAAACTGTATTAATAAATATTTAAAATATAACAGCATCTTACACACAAACCCAACTTATGATGACAGGTCTCATGGGCAGAAATAAAAACAATGTTATCCATAGTATAGAGGTTTTGTGTGGGAAAACACTGCTGCGGTGGCCCAGAGGCTTTCCACGTGGCGGGTCCCACAAACAGGAGAAAGGTCTGGAGTTCTAAAGGCGGGAGGCTTTGGTAGTGGCAGGCCCCAAAGACAAGAAAGTCCATGGTTCCAAAAGGGTTTATTTTCATGGCGGATGGTATATGGATCTGGATGTACCCCCCTCCCCACCCCGAAACTCAGGGCAGACCTGAGTTAAATAGGGAGGGAGAAGGGGGGGGGTCTTGGGAGGAATGCTTAATTGACTCCACCCTCTGGCCTTCATTAGTATGCAAATTTCTCTTGGCCTGAGGCCTGTAGTTATGCCTCTACCTGTGTACTTTGGGAGTGGCTGTAATGACTGAACAATGTAGGTCCATGGAGTCTAGATTTTGTGTCAGGACCCTCGGTTCTGGAGACATGGCCGAACACCTGCAGTTTCTCCCTTGGAGTCTCGGGGTTCCAGGCCCATGCCCAGCCATGAATCAAGATACCCTTATGCAATCCCACAGTTTTTCAAAGACTAAAAGATATGTTATTGGCCAAAGCTAAATATTATATGTAGAGACCTTAAGCTTTTAAAATTTGATTATTATAGTTGTGGTATGACCTGTTTCACAGGGTACCTAGATATATGTTTATGCTTCAAATGTACTTTGGCATTTGTGATATAAAATTGCAACAAGGTAGGAAAAATAAAACAGCACGTAAATGGGTCAAGTGGTTAACTAAAATTTTCTACTACTTTCTAGAAAAAGAAATAAAGTTCAGCAAAAAAAAAAAAACAAAACAAAAAAAAAGTCATTTGCACGAATAAGTCAGACATGTTTCTTGAAGAAAATAAACAAAATTCTCATAGTTCCTTGCATCTTTTAGTATAATATCTGATATTAAACATTTATTTTCTCTCCTCAGAATTGCAATGCTCATTTCAACAAACTAATCTACTCTCTTTGCAAAACACTCATTCAAGATGGAAAAGTAGGGAAAGACTCTACCCAAGAAAACCCATTTTCTATGCCTTCTAAATGTCATCAGAAACAGCTAAATAGCAAAAAGGGAAAGAAAATTGGTAGTTAACTGAAAGGAGTGTCTTTTAGCTTAATCAAAGTGATTTTTGACAATATATACATTTATTAAAAAATCAAGCTATACACTGAAACAATGCATAATTCTTAAATATTATAATATCTCAATAAAACTGTAAAAACACAAAGATATGCACTCATCATTTACCAGTCACCATTGTAATAATGACAACATTCAGTATTGTGTAGTGAAGTCAAAACTATCAATAGACGTTGAAATTGGTGAGCGAAAGTTTACTAAAGACTAGGCTGATGGTGCATTCCTATAATGCCAATAAATATTTATAGGCTGGGTAGGATAATCCAAGCCATAAGCCAAAACAGTCTCAATAACAAGAGACACAGGAAAATAACATCTGCTAAAGAATTTCTTCATAGTGTCAGAATATGTTAATAACTATAAGCAATAATGCTAATTGATACATGTCTATGTCTTTGCTAACAAACACAAGACACTGATAACAGTGGAAACTTATATACTGGAGATACCATCTAAGTCACCTGTTAATATTTTACATATTATATATGCATATATATCTATGTATATGTAGATATATATATGTATATAGGATTGTGTTATCTCTTGGATGTGGAGATAATTACACTGTTACTTTTTTGGAAAATGGATGACCCTGCAGTTTTGATCCGCTTGCCTCTCCCTCCACATTGCTGTGATTACAGGCTTGTGTCACCATGCTCCATTTGATAAGATGCTGGGAACTGACCCTAGGCTTCATAAATGCTGGTAAGCACATGAATAATAAGGAAGCAACAGCCCAACACAAGTGAGGGACCATTTGCACTCTGACCTGATCTACCATCAATGGTACATTGGTACAGCTATGGAAATAAAAACTGTTCCACCGTGAAGAAACAAGACAAGACAACTTAAGATAATAGGTAATCAATCCAAACCCACCCAAATGCATTTGTGATGTCACTAGCATCACCAGTGAAATTCTGCTGGTCTTGTGGTATAGATACATATCCATGTATAAATGCTATTTTTCTGACTTTAAGATTGAACTGGATGTATCAAGGAAAGTGCTGTTGATGTAGTCATGAGATATGTCACATATGAATGTTACTCCGAGAGGCATTATGGTTGGAATATGGAATATATCTCTAACAATCTCATGGGTTTAGACACTTGGTCCACACATGATGGCAGTTTTGGGGAGGTGATACAACCTTTGGGACTTTGGCCCAGTTAGCAGTAGTGGTTCTCTTGAAGGGTAAGGGAGAACTTGAGGATGATACCTGATTCTGGTGCCATTCTAGGTGCTGTGCTTTTGATCTAACAAGACATAGGAAGATGCTGCCTGACATTTGTTCACTAAGGATAGAGACCTGCCAGCTACTATGCTTCCTGTGCTGTGATAGACTATATCACTGAAACTGTGACAAACCTGGCTTCCATTAAGCTGTTTTATCAGATATTTTATGACAATGGTGAGAAAAATAATGAATACAGATGATTTGAAAAATGTTAACAATTGACGAAAGATATGAAGGAATATTTACACAATTTTCAGATCACAAAGTTAAAAAGGGGTTGATAATTAAACTGACATAGCTTAAAATTATCTTCTAAATATTTGTACTGTTTTAGTTAAGGTTTCTATTGTTGTGAAGAGACACCATGACCAAGGCAACTCTTATAAAAGACATTTAATTGGGGCTGGTTTACAGGTTCAGAGGTTTAGTCCATTATCATGTCATAAAGCATGGCAATTTCCATGCAGACACTGAAGATGTAGCTGAGAGCTCTACATTCAGATGTGCAGTGCGCAGGAAGACAGGTGACACAATTCCTCCAATAATGCCACACTTATCCCAACAAGGCCACACTTCCTAATACTGCTACTCCCTGTAAACCCTATGGGGCACATTCTATCTCAAACCACTACATTGATTACATGCATAAGCAAAAACTGTTCCCATCCCTAATCAGAGAAGGTGGTGAATACAATTGTAGATGCCCAAGAATCAAAGAATAAGCTAAGGTTGTATTTATAGAATAAGCTAGGATAGAATGCATAGAATACGATAATGCTGTAGACTCAGCCATAAGGAAGACATTTAAATCACCCCTGTCTCTGAGAACACTGAGGAAGAGGGGGCAAGAACATGTAGAGATTGAAGATAGAATGGAGTGCTATAAGTGTTATTCTTTAAACTCATACAACTAGTGCAATCATAAACTCATAACAGTTAAAGTTATCTGCACTGAGCCCTCACAAAGCTGGTCCTACCAATAATAATTTACAGAATGGGAACTCCCTTTAATCCTGGTCTATTGGCTATCGACAGGCTTTAGGAAAGGGGGAATCCCTTTCTTTAGTTGTAGATCTTCAACTAAGCAACCAGGCTCTGACTGAAAGCCTAGAGCCATGTTCACAGAGATGGCTCTGTTCATGGTTCAAGGAACAAATGAGTAGGCATAGAAAAAAAAAGAGGAGGCTTGAAAAGAAACACATAAATAAGAGGTGGAAGAGTTAAAAGTTTTATAGGAATTCATGTGAATGAGTAAGTTCTCAGGAATCACAGTGCTACAGGGCACTAATCATCTTTACCCAAACACTATAGCATGCACAGATCTTGAAAAGTGACAAGTTCTTTCTTGAAGAATGGTACAAAGAATAGCCTTAGGACAACCACCATGAATTCCAAGGGAATAAAAGGCCATATTGTAAAAACTCTAGAACACTGTGAAGTATAGTGATTGGCCATTTTCAATAAGGACAGAGCTACCTCTCCTGGAAACTGTACAGATATTGGCACATCCCTCGTAATCCTTGTCATCTGCTACAGGCAGTCTTTGAAATGGGTGGGTTCAACACACAACCTGGAGGCATAACATCCAATTCTTTATTAATAATAGGACTCCACATGTTCCTCTGAGAATTCTTCAGGCTCAGAACTTTTCTGTATGCTTATAAAGAAATCTACATACCATGAGATTGAATTATGACTAACCATGGCTTATACTTTCAAGCTCAGGTATTGATACCTCAATTATTGATACCTTCATAGTACAAGTTGGTGTTATGGCATTAAGTTTAATGATAGCTATAAAGCCACTAGGTTGTGTTAGAAAGCCTGTATTATGTGTTTCTTGACATAGTGATGACATCTGACCTAGTTCTGGGGTTTCTGAATCTGTGTAAGAATATAACATAGAGCTGCATATGGGAGTGAGTGCCTGTACCAGCACTCTGGTGACAAAGACACACAGATCTCTCTGTGAGTTCAATGTCACCCTTGGTTGCAGAGTGAGTTCCAGGCCAGCCAAGGCTACATAGTGAGATCCTGGCTCATAAGAAAAATTAAACCCATCATCTCTTTATGTTATAAGCCATCTCAACAAACATGTGACTCTTGGTAACTTTAAAACTCATGCAACAGAAATAGTTCAAACTCACTGTGAGAAAGAACTATCTGATAAGCAGGCAGACTGAAGACCGGTTTAAGAAGAAAGACTCTTCCACATTTGGAAGTGGTCTGCAGACAAAGATGCTCAAGTCGGTACTCATTTGACTGCATCTGGCTCATGACACTGGTCTGCTCCTGCTGTCCATCTCATTAGAGTGTTGACAGAATAAAGTTCCTGAGCACCAGAGGTGTCTAAGGTGCATCTTTCGTGTGAATTGAACCAAAAAGGGAAGAATGACCCCAGGGGAAGCTCATCTACTAGGGTAATACGAGAGATATGACAGCCAGTGTTTGACAGGCTGGTAATTTCCTGTGCAGAGGAGAGTGGGAGAGGAAGCATAGGACTATTAGTGTCTAAGCTCATTATCACGAGTAATAGAGTGATGTAGAACCACACAGAAAACCAAGGAAGAAATAATTAAAGCAAGCAGAAACAGGGAAAAAGGTGTATGGAGACTCCTAGTGAACAAATCAGCTACTACTCTGTTAACTTTTAACCGATGCTGCAGTTGAATATTCAGATGCTTTTTTTTTCCCTTGGTATAGAAAGCTCTAATTCCTGTCAGAATTGAACTCAAGTTGAGCATAATCTTGAGTTGTGCCACTGTACTTGAGGACCTCTTTGAATACTCAGGCTGTTCTAAGTGAAAACAGTAACAACAGAAAAAAAAAACCTATGATATATGATAAATTTTTAGGACCATAACTTTGAGCATTTTTTTGTATAGGAAAAATTTAACACAGGAGTAAGAGATCCCCTAAGGTTAAGAACAGTTGTTGCCTTTGCAGATGACCCAGGTTCAGTTCCTAGCACCCAATGGTGGATGACAACTTTAGTTCTAGAGGATACAATGACCTCTTGTGGTTTCCATGGGCACTGCACACACATTATAAATATACCTACAAGCTAAATACATGTACATGTACAAAATGCATAAATAATTTTCTTTTTAAAAAACAACTTTACTCAGAAGATACTCCATTACGCAAATGAAAATGGAAATATTGTAAAACTGAAAATACAATTTTTCACCTAAGCTACAAAATCATTCTGGTCTCCATTAATGAAGTTCTCGATTTGTACCATACACACGTGATATGGTCAAAACTAGTTTTACGTTCATAAGAGGGTATTTTAACAGTGTTGCTAAAATTTCAATTCTTATCTCTTCACTTTATTTCCAGCTACTGCTGGAACTACCATGTTATCATTGAGCAAAAAACATCACACCTAAGAATCTACCACGAAGATGTAGTTTCAAAGCCGTGTTAAGGAGACAGTGCAAAGGCACTGCTGGAATCCTTCCTCCAGTTGAGTGCCCAGCGTCATGACTAATCCCAGTTGTCAATCTGACTGCATCTGGAGTCAACTAAAACTCAAGCAGCTGGGCCTGCCTGTTAGGAATTTTCTTAATTGAATTACTTGCAGGAGGAAGACCCACCCTAAATCTGGACCGAAACTGCTAGTGGCATCTCAGGTAAAAGGACTTGAAAGAAGTACGTTTTTGCATTCTTGCCTTCCAGTGCACATACTGACAAGGTCATCTAGACTGCTACTGAGGCATTCTGTCACCGTTGCTAGAGTCTATTTCTTCAGGATATCTAAGTATACTGAAGACCGCAGGCAGGAGACTTCTGGAAAGCCAGTGCCATATTGTGACTACTGAGACATCCAGCATCAGAGAAAGAACAACTACTAGATATTTGGCATGAGATGGCCATTGTTGAGTTATCCAGGATTACTGCATATAAGCTAGTCTAATGAATATTCATAAATATATGTGTAGAGAAAGTCTCTCTCTCTCTCTCTCTCTCTCTCTCTCTCTCTCTCTCTCTCTCTCTCTCTCTCTCTCTCTCTCTCTCTCTCTCTCTTCCATGTGTGTGTATGTATATGTGTGTATTCATGCTATCAGTTCTATTCCTTAAAAAAAAAAAAAACTTTACGAATACATCCCCAAAATGAACTGTGATATCCATGCAATAGTGCAATATGTAAATTGCTTGTGGTTTCAAGTGATTTGACTCAAAACACTCTAATAAAAATTCCCCCATACTTAAGGAGGTAGAAAGATAGGAAACTATGTAGAAGCTTGCCTTCTTCTGAAAAGAGAGCAAAGTAATATATAAACTGATGGATTTGTAGAATGCCCATCCCTTGTATGTTGAGAAATATACTCATTTGGGAAGGCTGACCAGGGGTAAAGGAAGTTCTGACTTTCAATGCACATACATGTATGTAAGATATGGAAATTGAGCAAGCAATATCCAGACAGTATAGCAGGGAACGAGAGACAAACTGCATTCTCCATCACTTCAAAGGAATCCCATTCACAGTGAAGAATAATTCCATGAGACTCAGCTTTCAAGACTAAAAGTAAATCTCAGAGTCTCTCTGTGACAGTAGACAAGTAAGGAAACAGGCAGCATTAGGTAGAACTGTTTCTAGACATCAAAAGGAGGCCCCCCTCATCCCCTCCCAGATGATATGAGCTTCTATTAAATTCTTCTAGCACTCTCTAATTGGTTGAATTATTCAGTCTCTCCTTTCCTAAGACCTTTACCTGCAGTTATCAAATCAGCAAGAGCAAGAACATTACATTTATTGCTATTTGCTATAGTCATCCCTGCTGCTGAAACCTTCCTTCATGACGAATGATATCAACTCTGCTCTGAAACACAGCTTATGCTTTAACAGCTGTCTAATCTTGAAAAGAGGTGACCTCTTAAAGAATTAGAATTCTTTTTCCTAAAGTGAAGGTATTCAATTTGACATCCAATAGCCTACAACTCCAGGCTCTTCCATTTTACAATATCCTTTCTCTCTCCATACTCAGTATATGAAAATATATTGGATATTCCCTAGCAAATATCATAAGTTTGAGGTTAATGCTTGAACACGTCTAAATGGAAAGCAAAAGGAAAAGGGAAAATTATATCTTCATTACTTGCTGTATCAAAAATATGATTTCTTTGTTGCTCAGTGAACATTAAAAATATTCATTAAGTAGCAAGCAAAAGTAGCTATTACATAGAGAGAAAATTTTACAGTTATAACACACATAAAAAATTTGAGGCTATTTAAATTTTTAAAAAGAAAAAAGAACACGAGTCAATTATACTAACTTCCTCCACTGGCCTATGTGTACACAGGTTCAGGAACTTCCAACAGTGGTCTGTGTGTGCACAGGTTCTCTAGCTTCTGACACTGACTGCCGTTTTTGTGTACAAGTTCACTAACTTCAGACACTAGCCTAAGTGTGCACAGTTTCACACGTGGTATTCAAGTTGTTCAGAGATTTCACACTTCTCTTGTGCTTTAAATAACGTCCACTGGCATTTCTTTCTATTTCTAAATCCAAGTAAGAAATATCTAGTATTTCAGCACCAGAAAAGTCAGTCTGAACTATGTAAGAAAATGATGTAAGTATTGATTTCTAAATAGTAGTAATTCAATAGAAGGGCTGAATTTTTTTTTATAGAAATTTACTTCATAACAGTGTTTTCTTATTGAGAGATATTTCCTGAAATGAAGATTATACCTATCAAGTCTTTTGGGCTGATTCCATATGTTGACAATAGAATATTTCTTTTTGTGCCAAAGAAAACTGCTATATACAAGATGAGAAAAAGATAGCAAGATGTGACCATATTGAAGATTATATTCCTAAATAGAAGAGGGAGAATTAATTCTGAAGTTTCAGAGTGATGATAATAGCAATCATAATTTTCATAAATAGATATGTATATGTAAGAGTTTATATAATAGTAGATAAATATTGAAACAAAAATGTCCCACGATTCAATGATGGAATCCATATCTGCAGCCACCACTATGCAGGAAGCTGATGGGTATGTGAGCTTAGAAGACATGCAGCTACACACCACAGCAAGACACTCTCTACAGTTAATAAAAATCAAAATAAATCAAACAACAAAAATGTATCTATTAAATGCAAGATCTATCTTCTCACATATAATGTATAGTTTTCTAGATGATGAAAATAGGACTTGAAAAGATTACATGTATCAAACTTGAATTTGTGATAGAGATAGAGCACAGCTCTAAACTGGATACCATATTCCTCAGAGCTATCCCACTGCATTTCAAGCATAAATGTGTTTTTAGAGAAATAAATTCAGAGCACTAAGATTCCAGCCCAAATATCTGTTGGGACTACAAAACAACTAAAAGAAATAAACTATAGAGCCAAGAATCCTCTTGAGGTTTATCAAATTGCATCTTTGATTAAAAATTTCCTACTTTTGACAATCTGATGTTCAATATAAAATAGAACACAAAATATTCAGTTTGTCTTATTTTGCATTTGCAACTCACTGAAGTGGCAATGTTTTAGTCTCCATTTCCTTGTGAAGCAGATAACTAGATTTATCCATCTCAACACTTTCAAATATTCTTTAAAAGTAAAACACTTCAGTGAAGTATTTATGATGAAAAGATTAACCACTGAAAACATCTCAAACAAATAAACAACTAGAGGCCATTATTAAATATTTTATGATTTCTAATAGCAACATGTCTGAAGTATATTACAAAGCATTCTATTTTTCTGTTTTTCTCTCCAAATCATTCTTTATAACTTTCCTGAGACATATTTTATTGAGTTCCTTAATTACTTTGTAATTCGCTTATTATCTTTTCAAACTAATTTTATAAGGTGGAAGAAGATAATATGTATCTTGTAAGTATTATAAAATGTAAGTTTATAAAACTCCCTTGTTTTCTAAGGATTAAGGGAAGAATCAACATATAAAATTTACTTAGTTGATGGTAATATAAGGCTACTTCCTAGTATAATAATTCCAGGAGCTTTTAAAAATTTGTTTCTGGTCTTAGAGAAAGATTCTAGATTTTTGAATACTTCTTTATGACAGTAAATTACTTATTTTTCTTTCCAGTTTTTCATACTATGTGACCCCCCCATTTCCACTTTCCTTTATCTAAGAGGTTTCATGAAATCAGAGGGTTTCTAGTTTGTTATCTATTGCTTTGATAAATTCCATGACTGACACCAACTTGGAATGGAAAGAGTTTATTTGGCTTACACATCTTTATCACAGTCCATCACTGAAGGAAGTCAAAGCAGGATACTGGAAGCAGAAATTTAAATAGATGCCAGGGAAGAACGGCTGACTGCTGGCTTGCTCAACCTGCTTTTTGATACAACCCTGGACTGTTTGCCCAAGGGTAGACCAACCCACAATATAGTGGGTCCTCATATATCAAACATTAATCAACAAAATACCCTCAGACTGACATACAGGCCAATCTGATGGAAGCATCTTCTCAACTGAATTTCACCTTTCTACAATAATCCTGGTTTGTGTCAAGTTGACAAAATGCAAACAAGCAAACAAATGAAAAACCATAACTAGAAGTCATATTCAGTTGTATTCAGAGAGTGATTTCTTTAGGCATGAAGAGTCAAGTTTATCATGTATCACCAAAACAAAATCATCCAATTTCCTGCCCAGTGATACTCGTTCTCAGTGTTTTAATATTCCCACAGTCTATCTATAGGCTTTACTTAAAGATGATAGTATGGTGTACTGGGGAGACCAGAAGATATCCTGGAGATGGTGGTTCCTCATAGCTGATCTTATGATGATATTAGGGATACAGTACAGAATTACCCAAAACATGAGGATGGACTCTTAGCTGAAGAGGAAATAGCACTTACATACAACAGTTGCTTCTATGTGTAGACTATTAAATATTAGGTCAACACCAGGCAAACAGAAAAATGCAGAAACCAAGTATAATTGCAACTAGGCCCCAGTCAAGGTATGTATGCTGACTCATTCCTCCTATAACACACACTTATAATCCCAGTGCATTGGAGGCAAAAACAGGTAGATGCCTCGAGCTTACCATCCAAGCTATCATTCTTAGCAAGCTTTAAAGTAATAAGAGATTGTCTTTTCAAAAATTACAAATAATTTCCAGTCTTGGTTAGGGTTTTACTACTGTAAACAGACACCATGACCAAGACAACTCTTATAAGGACAACATTAAATTGGTGCTGGCTTACAGGTTCAGAGATTCAGTCCATTCTCTTCATGGCAGGATAATGGCAGCTCCCAGGCAGGCCTGGTGTAGGAGCAGATGAAATATAAACATCTCGTTTGAAAGGCATCCAGGCAGCTAAGACAAGGATCTTAAAGCCCATGCCCACAGTCACACACTTTCTCCAACAAAGCCATACTTACTCCAATAGGCCACACCTCCAAACAGTACCGTGGGCCAAGCATATTCAAACCACCACAATGCCTGAGGACTAGCAGCCAGTGTTTTCTTCCAGTCTATGTACATACACACATACATAACCCTCCTGTTTATACACAAATGAGCATTCTCTCTCTCTCTCTCTCTCTCTCTCTCTCTCTCTCTCTCCTCACTCACACACACACACCACACACACACACACACAAATCAGTGAAATCTAAGTCATATATGATGACTTTCTACGTTGAAGGCTTTTTTTTACTTCTTAAAGTAGTCATTGGAAATAGAATTTGATAAAATAAAGTAAGATACCAAGCATTCCTCAAACTTTCAAACAAACTTTAATAAAAGCCTTATTCAAGTGTAGAATGAGCGTAAGTACTGTTTTTGTCAGCCTGTTGTTTTACTTTGGAGAGAAAAAGGCGTAATTTCTGATTTCATCAGACTGAAATAAACATTTATTCTGTCAAAACAGAATTTCAATTTTCCAGAGATGCATTCTTTCATAGACTACCTTTATCATGTAAAACAGTTCTTTGATAATTAACAACTTCTTTGGAGATATGTGCCAACTACCAGAAATTACTGCCTGATGTCTCTACTCTTAAGTCATTCTTATGAACCCTTCCACAGTTTTAGTTCTGACATAGAAAAAGGGGTGTATTTAAGACGATGATAAATAAGCCAAAGCTAGATAGAATCAAAAGAAATGTGTGTGTGGCTGCCTCATGCCCATGTAAAATGATATCTCTCACTTTTACAGTGACTCAAAGGAAATCATCAAAGGACTTCTCTTTCAGGAAGAAAAACTTGAGAGTATTTGAGAAAGTAAAAATAAGCAACTTGTTGATGTATATTTTAGACGTAGGGTTAGAATATAAACACTCAAATGACAAAAAATATATTGCTTTCCATTTTTATAAATAAGCTTAATTTCTTAAATGTCAATTTATTTTATGTATTGTTAGGATGTATGTTTATGTGCATATGATGTGTGTGGGTGTACATGAGCTTTAACATATGTGTAGATGTAAAAAGACAATCTGTGAAGCGACTTTTCTCTTCTACCATGTGGCTTCTGGGGTTCAAACTTATGTCGTCGTCATTAGTCTTGATTGAGGTCAAGCATGTTTACCTACTGAGTATCTCACCAGACCCAACTTCAAGTTTTTATTGCTAGGGCCATAAAAAATTCAACTGAATAGTTCAAGGGGCACATTTGCTCCTCATCCACTCAATGCATATGGGAATTCTGTAAGAGCAGGGTATCAGGTCATTGAGAAGTTATTTTCTTTTGAGCAATGCATGCACATCTGCCACCAGATTGCAGCTCAAATGTATTAATCTACATAGATATCAGTGGCTTTGATCCTGCCACTCCAAATTAGAAAAATGGGGGTCTTTTACAGGGTTGAGACATCTGATACTCATGAGACTCTGCATTTGAGAGAAATAGCCTTCATTTAAGCCAAATCCTACTTCTCTCAATACAGGGTAGCCCAAACACTCTTCTTTATATATTGATGGAATCTTATTATAGGAAAGAAACACTTTATTACTTAAGACCTATTGTTTTTTCCAACAGGTTAAAATCTTGAATATAAAAACCTACAGGTTTTCAAACTACATTCTGTTTTCAGTACAAACCCTCATCCTGAGAAAGTAGAGCAGAAACTTACTTATCTGGATAAGAAGAAATGAAACAGAAACTGCAGAAAGACATGAGCCTACAAAATCAAATCAAAGGCATATTTAAGATAGTATATAGCTATTTTAAATATCAAATATATGATCAGTGTCATTAGCCATTATGGAAATACAAATTAAAACCATAATAAATTACTGCATTTAGGATGATTTCTATTGAGAAGTAGAATATGAATTTGTGAGATGTCAGAGTAGCTAGAACTCTCCAATACCTTTGTTGAAAATAAGGTAACAAAAGATTTTGCAATTTTAGAAACAGTTTGGTATTTTCTTATTAAGGGATGCCTTCAATTATCCAGTGATGTGGAAATCTTCATGATAGTTACTAAAAGCACACACCTCTACAGATGTTTAGAGTGACCCTATTTATAATCACCAAAGAGTCAAAACAGCCCAGATGTACCCTAACTTGACAGGGATAAATAGAGGAAAGTATACATTGAGACACCAAATGAAAAGGATATAGGCACAATGCAGACTGACCTCAAAAACAGGGCTTACAAACAGATCGAAAATAAAAAAAAAAAAAAAAAAGAAAGAAATAATAATGGTATCCTGAAGGCAGAGGCCTCAAAAATGAGATTACTGAACTTTTTCAGGTTGCTTGTTTTTTGTTTGTTTCTTGTTCATTTGTTTATCTAAGTTATTTTTAAATTATCTGATAATTGCATGCATGTATATAAAGTGGTTTAAACTCCAAAAAAAAAAAAAAAAAACCAAAATGCTACAGACTAAATAATCACATCCAAATATCATTCTGTTAAAAAAAAAAAAGAAGAAGAAGAAGACAGAACTGTAGGAACATTGTTTTAAATGGTTAGTGATGAACAGGGAGGTTGTGAAAAACAGATTAACTCCAAGCTCACATCACTGAGTGATAATAAAGATGGAACTGAGTGCGTGTGAATAATGTTAATAAGATAGGATCTCTTAAATTATCAGGATATTATAAAATATAGACTTTAATAAGTCTCAAAGAAGTTCTAAATGAGTAAAAAATGTGTCAGTTTCCCAAAAGATAGGAAAAATTATAAAACACTGATATATCAGTAAAACAGAAGCAATAGGCCTGGAGAGACAGCCCTAGGGTTGAGTGTACTTGCTGGCCTTGAAGAGGACCATTGTTCAGATCACACGGCTCAAATCCACAGTGCACACCCATCTTTAACTCTAGCTCCAGAAGATCCAACATCTTCTGCTGGCCAACATGTGTACAAATACACAGACACACAAGATTATACATATGTAAAACTAAAAACCCTCTAAAAAGAAGAAAAATGCTTATCATTACCTGTGTTGAGATGTCCGCATTGAAATGCTGTTTTACTATGATCCTTTTAAGGACTAGAGTTATTATTAAGCAAAATCTTACCAAATATCTCTTTAATTTTAACCTGCCTCTTCAATATGAACAATTGTATAGTTCTATAGAAACCCTAGAAAATGAAAAGAATGCCGGGCGGTGGTGGCGCACGCCTTTAATCCCAGCACTTGGGAGGCAGAGGCAGGCGGATCTCTGAGTTCGAGGCCAGCCTGGTCTACAAAGTGAGTTCCAGGATAGCCAGGGCTACACAGAGAAACCCTGTCTCGGAAAACCAAAAAAAAAAAAAAAAAAAAAAAGATGGCAAAAAAAAAAGAAAATGAAAAGAAATTTAAAATGAAAATCATTACTCTATAGAGACACATCTAGTCCATAATTTTGTTTTCCATTTGTTTATATGATTTTGTTTTTCTAAACTTTAGGCTTAAATTTCTCTTAACATTATGAGAATATATGCCATTATATAGGTATGTATTGTATTGAAAGATATATGTATTTATATGTGTGTGTGTGTCATATAATCATACCCTGCTGTAGTTTCATATACTTAAAAATACTATTAGCATTTACTTTTTAAGTTGCTTCTCAACTTGAAGCAATATATTTTGTATCACTAAGTTTTCTGTTAACATCATTTTCAAGATAAAATTATGTTCTTTTAGTGAACAATTATTGTACACATGGGTTCATTTATTTCTTCTCCATTATAGCACTGGCACACTTGTCAAATCTAATTGAACATTTAAACTTTTTTATCTTAACTGTATGGGTATTTTGCCCACGTGTATGTCTGTGTACATGCTAAGACATTATAGACCTTATAGAGTTCAGGAGAGGGCACAGTGTCCCTTGAGACTAAAGTTACAGGTGGTTGTGAGCCTCTATATAAATGCTGGGAATCATATCTGGGTCTTTCTGGAAAGTCAGTCAGTGTACTTAATTGTATATCCAGATATCCAACCCCAAATGAGCATTATTATAGATACAATATTTTTTTTAATTAAAAGATGGCAATATGTACTAAATGCAGTAAAGCAGTTTCATTTAAGAATCCTTATTCTAGGCCAAAGTCTTAAGACTAAGAATGATTGATTGGTTGAGAGTGAATGTGCATGTGAGTGTGTGTGTGTGTGTTTGTGTATGTATATATATGCATGTATGTGTAGGAGAGAAGTCATGCCATGGTGGGTATAGAGAAGTCAGAGAACAATCTGTTAAAAGCTGGTATCTCCTTTTTCCATTAGTACTTGGTTCAGACTATAGTTGTAAGCATCTCAACCTGCTAAGCAGTTTTTCATTCCTGAGTACAGTTCCTAAAAAGTTATCTGGATTAGCGTGTCTGACAATACTATGAAACAGAATTCCAACATGACTGCCTAAACATAAACTGAACAAGGACAACAATAGCCATGCCCAAAGTGGACAAAAAATTCCCTCAGAGCTCAATGTAACACAAGGAACTATAGTCAACTAAGGAATGCTTCTGAGCAGAGAAATAGTCTTTTCCAGGGAAGACTCCATCAACTGGTTATCCAACACCAATGGTCAGTCTTAAAAACATACATATAATATACATACCGAACATGTTATATTTAGGAATATATGTGTATATACATATGCATATGAATGTAATAACAATTAATCAAAAGAGATCATGAATTTGAAAGAGAAGAAAAAGGTGTGTGAGAGGGTCTAGAACAAAGGTTCTCAACCTTCCTAATGCTGGGACCCTTTACTATAGTTCCTCATGTTGTGGTGACCGCTAACCCCAAAATTATTCTCACTGCTACTTCATAACTGTAATTTGGCTACTGTTATGAATCACAATGTAAATATCTGACATGCAGGATATCTAATATGTGACACCCAGGAACGGGTCTTTCCTCTCAACCCACTGGTTGAGAAACATTTATCTAGAGGGAGGAAATAAAAGGGAGAGATGTAATTATAATCTCAAAGAAGCTAACTGGATTGACTTTTAAAGGTGAATGTTTATTTGTGTGTGCATGCGTGTGCATGCATGTATGTGTGTGTGTTACAAATGTTCAGGAGTTTACAGGACATTAGATGCCCTAGAGTTGCAGTTAGTGGCAGCTATGAACGACTTGACATGGATGCAAGGACTGAGCTGTATCCTCTGGGAAACAGGAAGCACTCTTAACTGATGGGCCATCTCTCCAACCCTGGGATGATTTTTAAACTACTACAATCTAACCACATCTTGTGTACTTTCCTTATATAACTTTCACATCATTTCAGAAAAATAAGAACAGAGTCTTTGGCCATTCATGACTAGAAAAAATGCATTAATGGAAAATAAATGGTGCTGTCCAGAAATTCACAAAATATGAAGGGAGTTGTTTAATTTTCCTCAGTTTTAAAAAAAATGAAATATAAGGTTGTTTCATTCTTATAGACGAGGTGTTCCTAATGGTGTGGAGAATTTCAGTGACATTTTTTTCTTTGCGTTTTCTTTAATAAACTTAGAAGATGTAAGATTGCAGGACTATTCATAGCAAGATGTAAGAAGGGAAGAAGGCAGGGAGAGGAGGAGGAATAGGGAAAGGAAAGATAAAGAAGTGAGAGAAACTGAGGATTTAAGAGAAGATGGCATGAGGGAAGAAATTAATTTCCTAATAACAATACCAAAGAAGTCCCTCAGATCCTAAAATCATTGTGCTTACAGCATAAGATTGGATTATTTTATTCAGTATTAAAATACATGAAATATTCATTTTACTCTGTCCCAAATCTACTCAAATTCACTGTTATTTGTCACCGCCTAAAGACCAGGTACTATAAAATTACAATTTAAGACCTTTTTTCTCATTAGAAATTAAGAGAGGAAAATAATTATTAAGCAAAACATATGAAATTAAACACCTTAAACCATTCAGCTAAGATTTAAGGGGTTGAGAAAATTAAAAAGGCAATTTGAACAGTAATTAAGATATAGACACTAAAAAATATCATTATAATTTTGTTCAATTACTCTACCTACTACACTATGAATCAAATTATACACCCTCAAGTGGAAATAGTTAAAATGAAAATGTATCATGGGTAACTTATAAATAAATACATACTTAGAATAATTCTATGAAACATTCAGAAATATATTTATAGGTGTTTCCTTTCATAAATTTTAATTGCCATTTTGATATCAAGAAAAAATATGATAATTGTACTAGCTTATACTTTTATGGGATCAATTGAATACCCCATATTTCAAATATACATGATTTACAAATCAATTAAGTTTTGATTTCACTATTTGAATACATTTGCATAATTTAAATTTGTTTCAGACTATTTTTCATAATGGAGAATTGCAAAGACATTTATTGCATATATTTTTCTCCTGACACTGTTGTTCAAGAATGATATCAAGAATATAATAGTCTATTTATTTCATTTTATTACTCTCTCCTTGTGAATCTCCTCACTGGGTAGTCATGATATTTCTTGCTTTCACAGAGTAAAAAATGTAAAATTGCTACTTTATTTTTATCTTGCTTTGTTTGAATTTCTCACCCTTTGACCAATGACTATCAATGGCAGGTATATGTTAAGTTTTATACTTTAATTTGCCATATATGCTGCCATATTCAATATACAACATCAAGTTACCCCTGCAATATCAGCAAACAGTCAAATCAATACTATAAACCTAGCTGCACAGGGTGCTATTCACAGCTGGCCCAAAATGTGGAATGCTTCAGTCCTAGGAGATGACTTAATTATTAGTAACATCTCCACTACAACTGCTAAATTTCTAAGAATGAAGTTCCAAGGAGTTTCTGTTTCCTAAAGAGCCTTGTGTCTGCAGTCAGTATGAACAGCAAACTGATGATACAGGCTTGTGATTGGTAGCTGTTTATGTCTATCACACCATATTCATGATATATCTACTATATAACATTATGTATGTAATAGACAATCTATCCATAAAGCAAGGACATAAGACTGGAAAGTCTTTGCTGAACATTATTTGATGGAGTCTGATTCTTCTTATTATGCCTGTAATGTAATATGCTAATACTTAAACACTAAAATCAAAATATATCACATTTCTAGTAATGTTCAAGGTGTGCATACACAGGAAGGATATCATGAGGGCTACCAAAGATTGACTGCAATCTCTTCACTATAAATAGGAAAATAAGAGTACTTAGCCCATACAGTATGATGTATGATGAGTGTAGATACATCCCATGATACCTGAGAGTACCTATATGATGGAAGACATTATTGTTGAAAAATACATCAAAAGGACAAATTAATCCATCAGTGCTCAGGAAACCTCCTGCTTTCTCAGAGACTCGAGACATCATTAGCCTAAACAGTGCAAATTGGGTCTTTTTGTAGGATATGTGTTACATTCAGTTTTGGGTTGTCAAACCCAGAAGTCCTCACCATGAGCATCACAGAAGTGTATATGTGAGAGAGGGTGATTTATTTGCTCTGTGAATTTCAGGCTAATAAATAATTGAGAACAGGTACTACATCTGTGCTGACAGAAACCTTGCTGCCTTGTCTGTATTCCATTTTTACATTCTGCCCTATTAACCTACACGAAACTTGGTAGATGGCCTATTTGTTTTCTTCTACTTATTTATTTTTATTCCTTAGCATTCTTCCTTAAGCTAAAAGCCCAAAAGTAAATGGTTCACATTTGTCCAATCATGAGACTTATGTATAGATGATAGATGGTTTTTAATGATATAATATAATGAAAACAACCTTTCATTCCCAAAGCAATGGGATAAAATTTCAAAACTTCAGAACACATAAATGTGCTTATAGAATTGGAAAAGTTTTCATTATGTCATGTCGTTGTGCAGTCGATTCTGCAATCCAAATAAAATGTATGACAGCAGGTAAAATACGGAAATTATAACTTTCAACACAGTGTAAGTCATTTTACTCAAAATAGCAGCAAATTATGAAGAGGTGAGCATAGTGTGTCCTGTAGACAAAAGCCAAAAAATTAAAATGTATAGCATGATTTCCCACATTGAAATTAGCATGCTGTCAACTGCAAGTATTAAAGTATGTTTTCAAAAAGCAGCAGCCAAGTTCATATTGAATTATTTGTGTATTGTATGCCTCATTATTTCCCTCATCAAACACATATATGCACAATCTATGCTACTTGTGTTATCTATATTTTTCTGGTATATGGAATTTTCCATTCAAAACAATTCTTGCTACAGTTATTGAGAAATCAGTATTTTAAAAAAGGTATTATTTTATGTCAATGAGTGCTATGCATGCACATAATGTTTGTGTACCATGTGCATGCCTTGCATATCTGCTGTCTGAAGAGGCTAGAAGGTGTTGGATTCCCTGGAATGAGAGTTGTGAACTGCCACTGGGTACCAACAATCAAACCGGGTCTTTCGTAACAGCTGCTAGTGATCTTGACCACTGAGCCATCTTCTATCTTCATGATAAGAGCAGAGCTCACATGAAGGGCTCCTGTTGCCTTTAAATGTCACCTCCTTCTTTTTATTGCATGTATAGCGTGAAGTGAAAGCCTCCAATCTCTTAATTATGTTGAGTAGTAAAAAGTGTATTGGCTAGGTTAACTAACCTCAAATGTTTGAAAAAGAAGATGAAACTCATGCAATGTATAATGGCCGATATAAAGTCACCTAAGTCACAATGTGAGCTAGTTGTCCATATCCTACTAGAGCAAGGAGCATCTAGCAAGCTAAGGTTGTTTCCTGGTGCCAATATTGTTTCGTTATCATAGAAATCTTTGTGACTGGGAGCTTGAGAGATGGCTCAGTGTACAAAGAAGTTACGGCACAGGCATGAAGACCTGGGTTCAGATTCAATGGCACCCACGTAATCATCCAGTATAGTAGTCAAACAGGTGGATATTGGGCACTTATGTGGCAGGCAAGTCAGTCAGTTTAGAACCTCCATGCACAATGAAAGATCTTGTCCCATGAAGAAAGATGGAGAGTATCAGAGGAAGAAGTACAAAGTCAACCAACCTCTGGCCTGGACATACACACGCATACAACTCCACACATACACCAAGATATGCAAATGACACATGAATAATTAATTAATGATTAATTAATAATCCTTTGGATTATTTATTTATTTTACTATAATTTAGTTTGTTACATTAGAAGGCTAGAGCAAGTACAATTTAAGTTTTTGCACGGAATCAACTTTTAAATTTATCATTAAGTATTTCTGAACCTTGTGCTCCAGTGGGGGACTCCATACCCATGTACATATGAGCAGCATTAATTACAAACAGTATGTTATTAAAAATATGACAAGAAGTTCAGAGGGAGATGGGAGAAATCCAGGAGGAGTTGTAGAGTGTGTAGGGTGAATATAATCAAAATACAATAGTGTACATGTGAAATTCTCAAAAAATAAATTTTAAAATATGTTTTAAAATGCTGGTCCAAATATGGCAGCTGCTCTAAAATATTTGTAAATTTTTCTAAATACAATCCTGACCTATATTATTATGAAACAGGACAGACATCATTATTTCTTATATGGATTCCTCCTTAGCTTTCATTTCCAACTTGTATTTCTTCTCAATCCTTTTACAGATGTTACTCCCAAGTGCACTGGATTCATCTCAAACATGAAAAATTCATGCCTACACAAGTCTTGCAGAAAACTGAATAAATTTGGTGAGATATGATATAAAGAAGGAGCTCTATAAAAAAATTAATCCATTTCATCTTATTTTTGTATATAACATAGCCATCTAGTTACTTCATAGATAAGTAAAGATACAATAGATAAGTAAAAAAAGTAGTAACTCAAATTTATAGAGATATTATATCTCTTTAGTTGTTTATACAGTAGCCCCAACTGTCATAAAATATTTATAGATATACACCAATCTTAGTGATTTAAATAATACATGTCTTATCTACATGGTGACAGAATTAATTGTTTGCCTATCTATTTTTCAGCTCTTCTCTATGCAGAAACCTATGTGATATGCTAGTAATTATATATTAAGAGAATCAGGTATAATCTCCATTTTCATAGATTTTGATGTTCACGGGGAACATAGGCTAAATACAAATGAGATGACACCATGTATAGTGAAGGAGTGCAATAAGACTTAGAAAAGAAGGAACTATAATATATAGATCATGGGCATATGAACTAATTGAGGAGAATTTATAAAAACTAATTATAATAAATAGAGGCATGGACTTGACATATAAAACATGTGGGAATAATGAATATGCATGATTGTGTGAGCTTGGGAGAGAATTGAGCATAAGATGAGGCCAGAAAATTACTGTACATGATTCCAGACTAAAACCAGCTGTGTGGATCCTTCTATGTTAAAAACATGAGACTCTAAATAAACAAGATTGGCCAAGAATGAGGATGGATACTGAGGATGACTTGAGGAAACTATGAAAGAGATCAATCTATGGGGAAAAAAATGGTTGCAAGACAGACACAACAGAACGCTTTGGGAGTTGGGGTGGGCATTGGAGTAGCCTGAAAGGTACATTGGGAATGTTTTAAAAGAACAGGATGGTTTTAAAAGGAGGATAAAAACATCTGTAATTTCCTGTCACTGAAACCACAACTTCTAATGGAGACAACCTCAGATCATCCACCAGGATGGGGAAAGCATGGCCAGAGTTCATGCTGGTGGGAGTTTCTAGTGAAGGCTCCTTAGAGCAGAACGGACATGGAAGTAGACTGTGGGACCAGACTCAGAAACTTCAAATGCCTGCCCATAGTTAACTTACTTCTACCAGCATGGCTGCACCTATCACAGGTTCTACAGCCTCTCAGTAGAGTGCCATCATCTTCAGAACATTTTTTTTTACAATGAGGCTGTGCATATTTCAGACTCAAAGCAGTGCATTCTGTCCCAACCCCAAAGACATACGGCAAACCCATAGTACAAAATGCTTTTAGTGCAACATAAAATTCTTATGAATTCCCATTATGACTCAAAGCCAGAGTCGAAGATATCTACAAAGACTTAAGGAAAACTATTAGCAGTGTAACTAGCATGAAGAAAGATGCATATTTCCAATACCATGCACAAAATGAACATCACATTCCAAAGGAGATGACAAGATAACAATGAAAAGATGGGACCTAACGAAAACCAGGTCTGGCATGAGAAATATTAAATCCTGTCACATACATCCCAGTATCCAGGGCATATATAGGCAGGATATGAGCCTTGATGACTCTCTGTAACCCCACCCCCATGGTGTCTTATCTATGGCACATATGGCCTCTCTCAGGACAGTTCTACTTTGTAGCTTTCCTCAGTAGACACCCTACATTGTTTTGTGGGTTTCATTCAGCATCTTTTACTAACATAGTAAAAACTTTAGCAACTGAGCTATCTTGTTAGTCACTCTTTTTATAAAATCCTTAGGTAGCCGCATTTTCAAATCCCTAAAGCTTTGTATGGACTGAATGGAGCCCTTAAGACACCATGCCTATACTTAGTAGAATGTGCATGGATTCTTTATCATCGTGTCTATCCCATTAGAAGTTATATCTTTGTACATGTATTCATTATCTTGCCAAGTGGATTTTCTTCAAATTATGTTCTGCTTTTGATTTTAATCCCAATTTTCAGTATATACTTGGTTAAAAAGCATCAGCGATATCCACACCACAGCCTGAATCCATTAATCCACTACTTTTGAAGTAAGCCTTATCCAAATCTGTATCTGAGCATAATATAGACAATGCTTTGCCAAGATGTAGCATGAATGGCCTCCACTGTACTTTCCAATGGAGTTTTTTTTCTGTCTGTATCCTTGGGAGAACTGTCCATGCCCATTAGAGTCCTAGTGTTCCCACATTAATCAGACTTATCCAGTAGCCTCTGCTTACAGCAACCAGGCTATTTCTAGCTCACATTACTAAGCTTTTCCAAATCTCCCTCTTAAAAAAAATAATAATTCTTATTTCCAACTACAATGCTTAACCCACTCTCTACAAACAAACACCTTAAAGTAGGAAAGAATTATTTGGGCTCAGTGTTAGAGGAGCTTAGTTGATTATGGTAGGGAAGGTCTGGCAGTATCCATGCAACGAGAACATTGAGTAAAGTCTCCTTTCCCCATGATAGATTGTGATGCAGAGGGCAAGGACATTACCAGAGACAGGGATATAACATGTTAAGCCTCTCCCAAGGACCATACTTGTTCCACCTAAGACTCCCTTAGAAAGATGCCAAGACTTCCAATAGAATGCTACTAGCTGGGGAACAAGCATTTAAAAGCATCTGAGAGAGGGGATGACATTGGAAGCCATAATGATAATGAATACAAATAAACAGCTGTGAATTATAGAAATCATAAGGCAATCTTCTATATTCATATAACATTATGAATTATATAGACAGCTATTAGATATAGCAAGACAGATAATTATTAAATGTAGTAAGATAATTATTAGATATAGTAAAGCCCAGTACTGTATGCATTGAGAAAGTCAGGCTTTATCAACATTTATTAGTTGCCTTACTATGTTGCACATCTTACCTCTTAATAAAGACTATCACAATTATGCAGATTCCAAAAGGATCATCAATGAATATACATAGATGAAGCAATAATTTAATTAAGAAAACCAGTCATTGTAAATTTTTCTGTAAAAACATAATAAACTACATGTGAAGGCTTGTGCTGGTTATTTTTTATTGACAAGTTCATACAATCTAGTCACCTGGGAAGAGGGAACCTCAAGTGAGTCATTTCTAAGGTCAGATTAGGCTGAGGCCATACCTGTATCAGATTGCCATGGTTAACATGGAAGGACCCTTCCTGCCTTCTGTGGACAGCACCTAGGCAGATGAATCCAAACTGGAGAACAAAGCTAGGTGAGCAAGCCAGTAGCAAGCTAGGAAGCATCTTCCTTCTGTGGTCTCTGCTTCAAGTTCCTTCCCTGCTTGATGCGTTTTAACTCCCTCTTCTATTCAGTGATGGACTGTGACCTGAAACTGGAAGCTGAAATAAACTACTTCTCCCTCAAGTTGCTTTTGGTCACAGTTTTTATCCCCCAATATAAAGCAAACTAGAGAAAGACTTTTTACACACTCCTAAGTTTCTGATACCAGCATCATGAAAACTACAAATTGAATCTCCAAAGCCAAGAGACATTGTGACCACCTGCCTGATTTAGATGCACTGTCTCCAGGATCGTACCCATGTGAAAGCTTCTCTTTTCTTTCTTTTCATCTCTTCCTTTTGATTTATCCATTTGTTTACACAGAGGTGACAAATCCTGCATGAATCTTACTTTGAAGAATGAATGATGCTGGCTAGGTTGATATCTATGGAAGGGAAGAGTTAAGATCAATGCATAGTGACTGCTGTCCAGTCATAACTAGAATTACAAAATAGCATCTTCAGCAAATCAAAAAGGAGATTTCTGGGTCAAGGTTGCTTCTCAATATTATAGGGCACCATTTGAAATTTACATTATAAGTAGATACTGATCACACCAGTGTCCCAGATAGTTCACATAATAGCATACAACTTCAAATAGTTCAATCAAGGCTCACTTGCTCTATCTATGTTCCCAGTTACCTCTTAAGGAAAGTAAATAAATGATAGGCTCTGCCATTAAGACTCTATTAATGTAAAAGAGTATTGATTTATTATTGACTTCAAGCTAAGAGAGATTTCTATCAACTAGCTGTCAGAGTAAAGGTGACTATTAATGTCATATAACTGTAGTCACATAAATTGTTTTTGTCAGTTAATCAACATTTATTGTGTGGATTCTAAATCTGAAGTTAATGCTAAGAAATTACTGGATTGACATAAATTGCATAATTATCTATGAGTTGGCACACAAAAACACAGAGAGAAATTTTGTGAAATTTAACTTTCTGGGAAAGACACTGCAAATGAAAACTGCTTTCATAGAGTCTCTCTCTATCTCTCTGTGAAAACCCTTATCTACCAATCCCCAAGCCTTAAAAAATCATATTCAAATTTGCTCTGAACTTAAATCCAAGTGGTAGTTTGTGGACTCATTTATTTGTTTATTTCACATTTTTCTTTTAGATTCCAGAAAGTTTTCACTGCACTGGGTTTCCTTATTGCATCCAAATACTCCCTATTCCAGTCACCTCTTTCTATTCTTTCTCCCTCTGTCCTTCCCTTCTCTCCTATTCCCTCCTGTTCCCATACCTGTCCACCCCAAGTCCATCCCCAGAATCTATTTTATCTCTGCTTCTGAGGGAGATCCATGTGTACCTTCTAGAGATTTCCTTGTTACTTAGCCTCTCTGAGTCTGTGGATTATAGCATGATTATCCTTTACTTTACAGCTTATAACCAACCACATAGAAGTGATTATATAGAGTGTTTGTCTTTCTGTGTCTGAATTGTCTCACTCAGGATGATTTTTTTCTAGTTCCATCCATTTGCCAGTATATTTCTTGATGGCATTGTTTTTTTGTTTTGTTTTGTTTTGTTTTTTTTATTGGAACTTTTATTTACATTTCAGGTGTTTTCCCCTTACCCCTTTTCCCCCTCCCTCCCAGGAACTCCCTATCCCTTCCCCCCTTCTCCTGCCTCTATGATGGTGTACCCACACCCACCCTCCCCAGAACCTCATCTCCCCACCCTCGAATACCACCCCCCACGATGTCCAGCCTTCATGGGACCAAGATCTCTTCTCCCACTTATATATAGCTCCCTTGCATATATAGTTGGAGCCATGGGTCCCTCCCTAAGCGCTCCCAGGCTGGTGGTTTAGACCCTGGGGGCTCTGGTTGGTTGGTATTGTTGCTCTCTTCATGGGGTCCCATACCCTTTCTACTCCTTCAGTCTTCACTCTATCTTCTCTGTTGGGAACCCCATGATCAGTTTAATGGTTAGCTGTGAGCATCTGCCTCTGAATATGTCAGACTCTTGCAGACTTCTAAGGAGACAGTTATGTTAGGCTCCTGTCAGCATGCACCTCCTGACACCCATGTCAGCATCGATGGCATTGTTTCTAACAGCTGAGTAATACTCCATTGTGTAAATATACCACATTATCTTCATCTAATAGTCATAAACTGGATGCGTTTCTTTTTGCAGCACACAGACAAACATTCCCCACTATACATCAAGACTTGTTACTACTGTGTTCATCAGGGTTCTCTAGAAGAACAGGACTGATAAAATGAATCTATATATTCATATATATAGATATATAAGAAAGGGGATTTATTACAGACTGTGGTCCAGCAAGTCCAATGATCATTGTTTACCAATGGTAAATACAAGAATCCAGTAGTTGTTCAGTCTATGATGCTGAATGTCTCAGCTTGTCTTCAGTGTTTGTTGGAATCCTAAAGAATTAGGGGTTAATGCCAGTGAAGGGATAGACTTGCCAGGAAAAGCAAGGGCAAGCAGGCAAAGAGCAAAACCTTTTTTCTTCCATTTCCTTTATATAGGCTGCTACCAGATGGTGTGGCCCAAATTAAAGGCAGATCTTCCTATCTTCCTACTTCAAAGGATCCAGGTTACATATGTGTCTTCCCACTCCGGATGATACAATTAAGACAATTCTATCACAGGTGTACCCAGATATTTTGGCTGTTATTAATTTCAGACATGGTCAAGTTGACAACCAAGAAAAGCCATCACATTATTTTTACATAAGGATTTCAAGAGATATAACATTCTTTCTATGTTCATTGTCACTACCCTGTAACTGTAAGTGTAGATGACTTTTTTTGTTTTTAACTTGTTAACTAGTGTCTTCTTCCAAGTGTCTCACATATGATATTAAGAATCCCCTCAGTTCCTCAGGGTTACACTAAGACCTTAAAATTAGCCACCTGCATCTAAGCCAAAGGAATCCCTTCATATCTATCTCACCGTTCCAGTTGATTTCCTCTTTTCTCACTGCTGTTAAAGGGAACATGAGTGATGTTATTTTCATGTATAATATCTATATGTTCTATTAATTGTATCATATATCATACTATAGTAAAGAGGAGCTGATTTTATTGGATTCACTTGGGATTCATAGGACTATTTGAAATATGCCTATCAAATATCTTGAAAATCCTAACATATGTAATTTACTCTTTTTACCTACAACAGATGCATTTTTGCATCTGTATGTGTCACAGGTCCCTTAGCTGAGGTTTCACATAGTAAGCCTGTAATAAATAACTGTTAAACGAGTCACCTATTCTCTAATAACTTGTGTCCAGACATATTATATTCAGATAAAATAGAATTGGTCCAAACTTAAGTAAACACATAGCAATTCTCTCCTAAAGAAACAGAAGCAACTGGGAACCCTGTGTGGTGATTTCTCTGTCTTAACCTTGCTGAAGAACACCATCCATCAGCCCCTTGCTATCAGAAGTCATGAGGAAAAGAAAATAGAAAATAGAAAAGACACTTAATATGAACAAGTTTTCAGTATACTATGACAAATTTTTCAGGCAACATGATATATAACTAGTAGTATTATTATATGAGAAAAATATGATATAAGAACTAGATGAGAAAAATAGGGGAAGTCATCTTTCAAATGATAATGGGGTAATTTTTTTGAATTGGATGAGCACTTTAAATTCACAAATCCAAGTGGCTCAGTGAATTCCAAAGATTTCTTAATCTAAAAAAGGATAGAAGACACAGTGATGAAACTTCTCATGATGTGTGAAAATGAAATTTTCAACACAGGCAGAGAGCTGACCCATCTGGAGAGAAGTAGAATTTGTAAGTAAAAACCTTTCAACAATAAAAACTTGACAATAAATAGATTCACTAGCAAATTGTAAAAATATTAATATCAGCTTATACAACCAAATGAACAATGTTAATTTGGAAGAAATGTTTCCCTACTCATTTTGTGGTGACCACAATTAACCCAAATGTTAAGATTGGACTAAAGTTATTTTAAAGAATACTATATTCTTTAAGACTTCATGAATAAATGTCATTTTTTCAATAATACTAACAAAGGAATTCAAATGTGTCTGAAGATGAACTAATTATGAAATAGGACTTTCCATAAATAAAAGGTTGGTGACTTCCTTGAAAATAAACCAACCTAATGATTTGCATGTATAAACAAAATAATATGGCCACACACTTGATGGAACAGTGACAAAATTCAATCTGAGTCCTTGATACAAACTGAAGCAAACTGTAAATAAAGAAAACTTCCATGGCATTACACAAAGGAGAGATGAAAAGTACAGAGCTAACTCATTATTTAATGGAGGATATCTGAATTCCTTCTTAAATGAGGAAGAAACACTAGTTATCCCTCACAAGTTCTAGCCAAGAGAGATCAGAAAATCCTAGTCAATCCCACAAAGTAAGAATATTCAAGTCGTTAATATTTAAGGTAAAGAAATGTTAAATAAATTCATTGACTTATAAGAATATCTTGTTTAGGAAACTACAGGGCTGTTAAGAGAACAACATTTCACAGTGTGTCTTTGGAAGCGGTACACCCATGCTCTCTTATCATGAAGTAGTGACAAGCAGACATTTCCCATCAAGGTAACAGCTTCTCGTGTAGCCAGTGCCTAGGGGACAATGACTCAGCAGCTGCTGTGTGCTGTTTAAGTCGTCTCTTGGAAGGGCTATGGGGAAGATAAAATCAGCATTTACCTCAAGTCATTGAGGTAGTATAATTTATTTTTATCTTGGACATCTATTTATACAAGTTGGAAATATTAATATATAATTATAAAAGAAATTTGAATCTTACATGAATCAATTAATGTATGTGGAATAAAGTTTGAGGCTCTTAAAAATTCGATACCTCTCCCCAACCCCAAATATAATGTCTATTTCTCACTGGGAGAAGACAGAATCTGATATGTGCATATATTAGACTATTGAACTGTTATATATAAAACCATGAATTGTTGAATGTTATCTGTGGAAACAATCTAGTAGCATGCAAGACCTGTACTGAGAAAATAATGGAATAATTAAAGAGCAAACATCTTAAACATATAAGTGTTCTTATTTATTTGTGGACTGTATTAATATTATTTCTGTTAATTACTTGTATATTTGTAGATACAGTGGTAACATATTCAGTGCTCCAGGAGGAATTGGGGAGCAAGTTTGGTATATCCCATAAATACAGATGCTAGTTATAAAATCATAGAGAGATGTAAAGAAGTCAAGATAGCAAAAAATGCTTTGGGAACAAAGAAGGCAATGTTGGAAGGTTATAAAGCCAAGTCATTGTGTTACTGATATAAAGACAGAGTAATACAAACAGAAGAGAATACAGAGCTCCCGGATAGAGCCCATCTATACAATTAAACCACATGGCACAGAGAGATTTGATGGGAAACACTGGGGGTTTTTTGACTACACAGTACTCAAAAAGCTTAGCATTTATATAATGTATAAAAATATAACCAAAAAACTTCTATTTTCTTTGTCACACTAAATAAAAAAAAACTGTTATTTAATCCATGATTATAAAATTTAGGTTAGTTGTAGTCTAGCCTCTGGTAATGGATCAAGGGTGAGCATGAAAGACGAAATCATTGAAATGATGTATGTGCTCATTACCCTGAGAGCAGTGGTAGCAACAATGATGCTTTTACAATCCCAGGTCAAGGCTTTTCAAATTCCATACTTTTTAAGTATGAGCGCTTAGTGTACGGCAGTGATCTGTCAACAAAGCTGTTTTAAAACGTGAAGTGAGAGATGGAACTCTGCACCACGGTCCTGAGATATGTGAAATCAGTAGGTTTCCCTCAAAGGAACGCAAAGGACCCACTAAAGGAGAGAGATAGAACATCCCTAAAAGGCTTTCTGAGTTTTCAACTTTGAAAAGCTAAAAG
This sequence comes from Mastomys natalensis, assembly GCA_021653895.1. Taxonomy (NCBI): domain Eukaryota; kingdom Metazoa; phylum Chordata; class Mammalia; order Rodentia; family Muridae; genus Mastomys; species Mastomys natalensis. Next base: position 232,773 of record JAJTUV010002204.1, on the reverse strand, counting down.
CAGGTATGAGATAAAGGAGAATCTGTCTGAAACGCCCAGGTGTTCAGCTGAGCAAGGCAGAGGTCAGGGAAAAACAACCAAGACAGACCTCCCATTGGACTTGATTTTTTGCAAACTAACAGGCCCCCTACTCCCTATCCAATGAAGAGGGAGGTGTGAGGGGGTAAAGAGAAGTCTTAAGTCTAAAGTACAAAGAGTTGGGATCATGATGGGGGACTAGAGAGAGCAGGAGAGTACAATGGGGAGAGCAAGAGACAGCAAGTGAAAGTGAGACAGTGAGAGATATGAGAGAGAGAGAGAGAGAGAGAGAGAGAGAGAGAGAGATAGACAGACAGACAGACAGACAGACAGACAGAGAGACAGAGAGGAGCTAACAAATGGTCGTTTTAGCAGCAGAGTTCCAGTGGACAGGTAGACACTCCTCGGTCCTCAAACTTGGCAAGCAAAAGCAGAACCACAAGTATGTTTGGATCGTAGTGTCTATGTATCCGAGAGCTTGTATCCCATTCTAAATATATTTTGAAGACAGGGTACATGTAACGGCTTAGCAGGTAAAAAGCTTGTCCTGAAAAGCCTAAGAACCTAGTTCGATTCCTAAACCCATAAAAAGGTAGAAGGAGAAAACCAACTCCACAAATTGCCTTTTGACCTTCAGACATGAGCTGTGGCATCTCTTCCCCATATACAGGGAAAAAATGGGGATCAAGTACCCATGGGTTCTGGGGAAGAGCCATCCATGTGGTTCCAGCAGACATGCAGATGGAAGAGTCTTAGGATTTTTCCATATCTTATGTAGGGAGCAGTCTAGAAAGTCTGAAGTTGGTGTTGAAATAAAATATCTCCAATCCAAAGAAAAGCCCATTTAGCTATAAATTGTATTCTATCAAACTCTAATCTCCCCTCTGACTTACACAAAATATTTGCAATTTCTGGAGGCAAATAGCATGTATTTTCCTCTCCGTTGTCATCTGTTTTATTTTCTTGTATCAAAAACAAGTGAATTTTTGTTACCTCAAGTTTAAATAACATAATGTATTTTAGTTAAAATGTCTAAAGGATTTAGCATTTATGAGCATTTAAATACATCAATCTCTTCCAACAAACAAAATAAATAATAGTAACTCCCCAAACCAGAATCTTGGTATATCAGTTGAAGCCAATAAAAAGAAACACACAATTAAATATGTCATACTGAAAACATCAGCATTCAGGGATGGAGATGTGGGAATGTGTTTAAGAAGGCTGGCTACTCTTGCTGAGGACCCACATTTGACACACATCAGGTGACTCAAACTAGCTGTAACTCCAGCTACAAGAGATCTCTGTTTTATTTTATGTCTTCTGAACTCTGAGAACATCTCATGTTAGTGCACATATCCAAACACACACATACACACAAACATAAATAAAAAACAAGATATATATTTTTTAAACAAAGAGGACATCAACACCCTAAAACTAATTATAGCTCTCACAACCACTCAAGGCAAACTCTCTGTAAAGACAGGGAATATGAATGATGACATTTCTGTTTGAAATAATGAAGTAAAATGGTAATGTGACAGACAAAAGTTTCCAAAGTGCTAGGGAAAAAAGTCAATTTGATTTTTTCATATTTAAGTTTTTTTCTTTCTAATTAAAGTAAAGAAAATCTCAGAATGATAGAAAGAGAGAAAAGTCATTTGGGATCCACTTGCACATAAAAAAAGAAATGTGTCCAATATGCAACTATCGTTTGTATTTGAGAAATATCAGGTGGAAAGGGAAATCAATAGGAAGAAGAAAGGGAAGAAATTGAGTTACTACAAGGATCTAAATATATTATAGTGTTTGATAGTAGATGGGTTTAACTTGAGTACAGAAACACATACTAAAAATTAACACAAAAAATATAGATAAAATGTAATACTGAGCAGGGCAGTGGTGGCACACGTCTTTAATCCAGCACTTGGGAGGCAGAGGCAGGCGATTTCTGAGTTCGAGGCCAGCCTGGTTACAAAGTGTGTTCCAGGAGGCAAAGCTACACAGAGAAATCCTGTCTTGAAAAAAATATATAATACTGAAAATCTGTAAGAAGTTAGGATTCACGCACAGAAACAACCAAGTAAAGGGAAAGATCTTCAAAGAACAAACAAAATAAATATGCAAAGACACTGAGTTGGAAAACTTAAATCTATTAACCCACTGACTTATTATAAATGAAACACAATCTAATTAAAGTCTAATAAATAATCTAACTAAAAAAGTAACAACATTGAATTAGATAGCATGTTCAACTATAAGGACACCTCAAATTTAGACAATGAAAGGCTGAAAAGATTAAGGACAAAACACACTCTCAATACAAAGACTAAATAAAATAACTTTTGCTTAATATATGAATCCAGTGTCTGCCAATAGAGGACTCAGTTAAGAACATATGCCGTAGATACACGATGGAATCATATTTGTCAAGAAAGAAGAACAAAATCATTTCAACTGCAAAAGTGTTTCTAAATGGAAATTAATGTACTAAGCAAAGGTAGTTACTTTTAGAAAGACACATGTCAAGTTTCCTCTCATTTGGGGATCTTGGATTTTAGATTCTGTATAAATGTATAGAATCATTTATATACACATGAGACATTAGATAAATGAAGGGGATTTGGGAGAAGGCAGAGAAAAGGTAACGTGAAGGTAGAGTATGATCGGAGTACATTACATATCTGTATAAAATGTCCTTACAAAACCCAGTATTTTTCCTTTTTTATTTTATATGGATGGGTGTTTTGCCTGCATATATGTCTGCACCCTATGTTATGCAATGCCCCTGGTAGCCAGAAGACAGCATTGGAACCCCTGTGTTGTGAAGTGCTATATGAATGCTTTAAATCAATCCTGTGCCATCTGGAAGAATAGCCAATGTGCTTAACACCTGTCTCTTCAGCCCTGAACTCCAGTATTAAAAATGAAAACATAATATCAAAGATAAAGCTATGGACCTGAAAAGGATATCATGTGCAATCAAAAGACTGAATTTTATTGATATAAAAACATGACGAAATGAGAGGTCAACAGTAGTACTTCAAAAAGCTATGGCAAATGTTTAGACCATTAAAGGCAGAAAAAATTTCCACATTCATCATGAGAAATAACACTATACAGTTTTTATACTCACTAGAATGCCCAGGTACCAAAATAACAATAAAGATGCTTTGAACAACACTACCATTACATGGATACAATTGTCATCTGTAGATCACCACAGGCAACTGTAACGTGTGTTTCTTTCAAATGTCCCTACATAGGCAGTAAAGAGACTCATGATTGCCAGCAAGTTTGAGGCTGGGTATTAATGCACAGTAAAACCATGAAAATGGTTTATACGTGTTCATCAAACTAATAGACTATATAGTAATCAGTACTCATAGATACTATGATGTCCTTGTAGCATCTCCATTTGTAACCAATGGAGTATGTATCAATGGACTATGATACTAATTATCAATTGACTGACTTGACTGATTTGATTGACAGTGATGAAAGGGAGGGCAGACCTGTAGGTATGGCAGAGGGTAGATGCACCTGTGGGACCTTTATCATATATAGTCATGAAATACATTATAGGCTACATATTTCCTTGTATGGGACTAATTATCTAAATGCAACTATCATAGGAAGTAACTTGAGATAATTTACGGATCCAGTAACCTATTTAAAAAAAATGGACACCAGTCTAAGGATAAAACATATGCTTGCTTCCTTCTAATGAATATGAGGACAGTGTGTAGTAAGGGTTTCTCTGGCTAGAAGCTCAACCAATAATTATTACAAAATAAAGAAGACTTTCTAGCTTCTAAATTCTGAAGAGTCCCAGAACTCTGCCCCAACCTGGCATTCATGAAATGAATTGTAGAATGCTTTTCCTTCTATAGGCAAAGGTCATAATCTGAGTGTGTACTAAAGAAATAAAGAGCAAGAGATTTTCTTGGCACTGTATCTCCCTGCCAACATGAATTGTGCAGGAGAAATGGCATACTGGCAATACCTAAACAAATCTTGGAGTGCTCCTTGTAGCAGTGATTAATGGGGGTCTCCCCTGAGTTCTTCAACAGGATGAGTAGAGAGAGCAGGGATGGATGCTTAACTGTGTTTCTTAGAAACATCATGAGCTTCAATCGACTAAACAGCGATGTCCTCATCCTTCTGCACCACACAGACCATGCTGTGGTCCCGAGTAATTCATATCTGTGTTTAGCTTAAAGTCTAAGACGAATTTGAGTCACCCCTCCAAGAACAAAGAGTTATCAGTGGCCCTTCCTCTATCTCAGCACAGATGTCAAAGAGTTCCCTCCTACCCATGACTCCGGCCCCAGAGCCTCTGCCTGATTCTGAGAGGACCTGCATTGCTGTCCAAAAAGTTAGACACATCCATATGCATATACAATTAAAGACAAAAAGAAACTCTTTCAAACAAAGAGTAGTTAGATCAAGACAGTCTCCCTTTTATAGCATGTACCCATCTCTTATGTAAATATTCTGGTCTGTCATATGCATCTTTTAATTTCTTCCACTGTGTCTATAAATGTGACTTTAGCCTAGGGAATGATGGGTTTTTTGTTGTTTGTTTGTTTTTTGTTCTTTGGTTTTTTTTGTTTTGTTTTTTTTTTTAACTAAATATACCAAATTTTAACTTGGAAATTATTTTTTTTCCATCAAAGATATCACTTATAAAGTACCCATTCATCCTTGACATGAGATTAACATCCCCAGGAATAAATTTATCCCCGGCATCATACAGAGTTTCTTTCTATATTTGTTATGGTTGTGTTTAGAAAGAAGAAACTTCCTGCAATTCAGTTGTAACCAAAGTCCACAAGAAGGACATGTCTCTGTGTAGTGCATTATTATGTAAGAAACAGTGACTGTTGAAGTCATTGCGATCCATCGTTCTGGCCATCACAAGAACTCAAGTGATTCGATGTTTGCTAGCCAACGCAATAAAAACACATGACGTCACAGCAGTAAGGAAGATCCCACAGAATGCTAATTCTGAAAACAGCCTAGTAAGGATGGTGGTGGTGGCTTCAAAGTGATAGAAGGAAATGTCTCTGTGCTGTAAACTGCTGGAGAAAGGAAACTGACATCAGCAGCAAGAAAACAAAATATAGAAATCCTACAACTAATCACACTTAGGAAGAGGCAAAGTCCTGGCTCAGAAGGCAAAGTTCAGAGTCTCAGTCCAGACCTCACTAAGTTTGAAGCCACAGCACTGACACAGTCTGTTAAATCCCTAAATTGCTCTCATTTATAAAATGATTATATGAGTTATTATATATATATATATATATATATATATATATATATATATATTCAGAGATCTCTTCCACAGATCAAATTAAAATGTCAAATTTATGTGCACTCTCCCTCATAGAAGCAGGGGGATTGGGATGGGTAGGGGGATCGTGGAAGGGAAACCAGGAAGGGAGATAATATTTGAAATATAAATAAATAAAATAATCAATAAAAATGTCAAATTTATGAGGAAATGGTAATTGCCCAGCTATTAACAGCAATGTGTTTCTTTTAAATTTTCCTTCTATGTAACCACTACCTGTGAAAAATAATGGTAGTCTTGATATACAGGGTAAATTAATGGCAAAAGATAAAAGACAAAGTAACAAATACCTAATTTAAAAAAAAACAAAAACAACAACAACAAAAAAAAAACATCTGTTGGACCCTGGTTGTAGTCTACCACCATGTCTGAGCAGCTTTCCTGAGCTTTGCACAAATTGGAGGACTTCCTTTTTTTTTTTTTTTTTTTTTTTTTTTGAGACAGGTGTGGGAATAAAAAAATTAAAAAGCATCTTGACATGCAGGAAATGTGTACATGGTCAGCAAAAGACCACCTAAGATTAGCCATAATAATAACATCAAGGGCAGAGTGACCAGAAATGAGAACAGAAAAACAGGATATGCAAGGACATGTCCAAACAAGTCTAAACATGCCCAAATGAGTAATGGGCCATCTGGTGTTTTGCTGTCTCCCTTCCTCGTTGGAAGGTCGAGGTCCAAGGTTCCATAGTTAAAAAATAACTATACATCCTGCCACCCACATCCTGCCCATAACTGCTTACGCAAATTGTTAATGTTTAAACTGTCCAATCAATAAGTAACCACACTGAACCTTCACCCCCTCCCCAGCCTTTCCCTATATAAGCCCTAAGCTTTTTGGGGTCTGGGTCGAATTCTCTGCCTCCTGCGTGAGGTGACCCGTGGGCCCACGACAATAAACTGCCTTTGCTGATTGAAGCCAGACAGTCTCTCGTGAGTCTGTGGGTGAGCGTGATCCGGACTTGAGTGAGGGTCTCCCTTCAGGGGTCCCAACAGAGCGTTTCTCCATGTAGCCCTGGCTGTTCTGGAACTCACTCTGTAGACTAGGTTGGCCTTGACTCAGAAATCTGCCTGCCTCTGCCTCCCAAGTGCTGGGATTAAAGGCAGGCATGCACCACCCCTGCCTGCCAGAACTTCCTTTTCTTAATGAGGCTTCCTCTTCTCTTTCGGATCTGGCGAGGCTGACACGCCCATATCTTCTACCTGAGGAATGTCATTACAGTCCTTGACAAAATTACAGATTCAACTTTCTCTGTCCCAGATAGGAACCTGCTCTGCAAGCTTCTGGGATTCCTGGAATGCCTCTGGATGCAGATGAGACATTCCAGGTACATGAAGCTCCAGCCAATGATTTGCGTGCACCCTGACATCTTCCCACTCTCCAAGGTTCATATATAGCCCTTGTAGACCCCGAATAAAGTGTGGGTGCACAAGCTATTTCACTGATCGTCATCTAAGAGAGCTTGTTTCACTAAAATCCTAGGAGACGGCCTCTTCCACTATATTCCCACCCCAGACACTCCCAACCAGACTGGGATTAAACAGGACACACACACACACACACACACACACACAAAACACCCCAACCCCCGTTCTGGGCTCCACTTCATTCTTCCATGTTGGTTCACAGTGGTGCCTGGATACCCTGAGGGAGGAAGCACAATGTGAAACAATAATTACCTATGTACTCCAGACCTGCTTGGAACTTCCTATGGAAAATGATGATTTCAAATTTCCAATCCTCTAGTCTCCGCCCTCTGAGAGCTGTACTATACCCAGTTTACAGCATAAAAGGTTCTCAACCCATGGTTTGTGACCCATTTTTGGATCATGACCCTTTCACAGAAGTCGCCTAAGACCGTTGGAAAACAGAGATATTTACATTACAACTAGTAACGGAAGGGTCCATGATTCGTTGAAGAATGATACCCCAGACTCAAATAGTATGTAAAAGCAAAGAGTGTTTTAATTCTGAAGAAGTCCAGCATGCTGGGGTCTCCCATTCCAAGATGGAGACAAGAAAGTGAGCTCAAAGGTCTAATTTAAAGCACATTCAGAGAATTCCTGGTAGGTAACCTTTATCTTGCTCTATTTCTAGGGACATTCCATAACCATTATTAGGGTGCAGGAGCTGGGGAGTCTAGAAACTGTTGCTGGCCCATTGCCCTTGCTCCAGGTCAAGTGGCAGGGCAGCTTCTAATGGCAGGATAGTTTCTGCCTGAAGCCTGTTTTTGTTGTTTTCTCATAACTGAATTTCCTGGGTTTGCCTAGACTTGCCCAGTTCTTAGGCTTAGTATCCTGAACTGCCAATTGGAAGCCTGTCTTGGAGTCAGCCTAGTCTTCTCATTAACAGCAGCAAAATTACAGTTATGAAGTAGCAACAAAATTAATTTTATGGTTAAAGTCACCATAAGAGGTATATGAGGTCCCAGCATTAGGAAGGCTAAGAACCAGATGCTTACTTATATGGTGACTGGGATCAAACCCAGAGCTCTCTGCATGCCATGCTAGGTACTCTACAATTGAGATACATTCTCAACAATCTTAAAAATCAATAAGCAGTACAAATGAAAAATAGTATATGACCTATGATATAGCAGTGAATGAAGTCATGAATGATACATTTTTATCACTACCCCCCGATCTTAAAACTCAAATCCTTCTAACATTTAGCAACCAGGAGGAAGGACAATTGTGTTTCTAGAATTGATTTCTCAAGAATTGCTCAGAACGTTTTAGTAGAGAAAATCAGATACCTAAATACTTTTTAATGTGTGTGAACAATTAAACTGATTTCTCACTTGTCAGATTGTCTATAACTAGCTGTCAAGAGCATTATTTATTACCCTTTGTGGTAGAATATATTCCTTTAGGCCTGACACCTCCTTCCCAAAAATATATAAGTGGATTGTATCCTGGTTCACAAGCTTCTAGGGGTAACAAAGGTAGAGTTTAGCAGTTTGTTTGGAAAGAAGACTCCATATTCTGTGACAGTGAGCTTGGCCGGTCAACCATGTCACTTTCTTGCTTGAGCCAATCTCCTTCAAAACTCCAGCTGTTCCTGTACTCTACCGACAAAAATAGACTTTCATAAATGAGTTTCAGATGTGAACAAGGTTGAGCACACATCATATGAGACTTCTGGGAATGAACAGATTAGCTCTTTTAGACATTCTTGATCCTTTCATTTTCTTTAAGTAGCTTTCAAAGGCTCCTAGTGTAAGGTAGCTGGTTTGTGTGAGAGAACACAATGAACTTAGGATAGTGTTTGTGGCCTCTCTGCTCAGTCTTTGCATAGCCAAGATGCTATTGCAAGCCACAAAGACAAACCTGTTTTAAATACGAAACATCATTTAGTCTGAGTACCTATCCAGAGAGTCCCTATCCAGAGAGTTGTAGATGTTTCTTGAAAATGCAAAGGTCATGATTAAGCAAAATGCATTAAAACTCTGAACTTAAAACTTAACTCTCTAAAAGTATCCATATAAACAACTGTTGCTTGTAACCTGACCAAGACCCTTGGGGTTAGGGGTAAGAAGATGCAGAGTCAACTACACAGACTCTGAGTCAGGCAAGTAACCAAAGCAGACTCGTTTATTGCAGGAACTGGGCAAACCTTTATATCCCCCTCCCAGCAACTCATTGGCTCTCAAGTAGTGCTGTCTCTTTCTCATTGGCTCGCTCCACTGCCTGATCAAGCATCTGCACTCTCTAGACTTGTCAGCGATTCTAAATTGGTTCTGGGAGGAAGTATCAACAGCGACATGCACCAGCATTGAGACTGGGCTTGCTTGGCTAAGTTCTTCCTACTAACAACAAAGATACTTCACAGTGTTCCATAATTTCTTTGCTGGTTTGGTTGTGTTGTTTTGTTTGGTTTGGTTTTTTTTATTAAATATCTATCCAACTATCTGTTTATCTCTCTCTCTCTGTCATCTGTCTATCTGTCTTTCTGTCTGTCTGTCTGTCTATGTTGGGACAGGGTCTGATTGTCTGGCATCGACTTGCTTCAATAAAATCCTGCTGCCTCAGTCTCCCAAGAGCTGAGATTTCCAGAATTGTACTGCATGTTCTGTTCTCTCTCCTACTCTCCTTTTTCTTCATTCTCCTATAAATTGGTCCGTCTCCTCACCTCACCGGTTCTCTAACCTGTGAATATCACCATAAGCCATTAGATTGAAAGTATTATTGGATCATGAACTTCAAATTTTAGCAAATTATCTCAATATTATTATTATTTCAATGTGAAGCCAGTCAAAAACAAATGTTAAAATGCCAAGCAGTGACATACCCAGGTTTGGACAAAAGAGAGGTGGGCATTGCTTGAATCCTTTGGTTGCCATGTCACACTCTATAAAACAAAACCCTAATTCAGAAGGCATTCCCACTGCCTTCAGGAGTGCCAAAAAAATTCTGTTTCAAGTGGAAGTAATTAGTCAGTGATTAATGGGCAGAGAGTAATTAGCGCAGGAGAGAAATGTTGGCATCAGACCTGCCAGTCCAACAGCGAAGAAGCCTTAGGTGAGAGCTTTCCAAAAGCAACAGCTAAAGTTTTAAGGTTGATTGATTCCTAAATTGAAAAGTTCAAAATTAGGAGGTGGCCACATCAGTTTCCATACCCCCAGTTTGTAAGAATCTCAGCTAGAGTCACCCCAAAGACTCCCTGGAGCCTCCCCATCCCAGGTTTCCAGCTACTCCCAGAGACACACCCCGCCCCACTGATTTCTATTCTCACTTCAGCCCTCTCCCACTCCCTTCTCCCATACCTTATCCTCATCTTTGCTTCCCTCCTCACCCCTCTCCCACCAGTCTCCTCTCTCCATCTACCTCCAATGTCCATTCTGTTTCCTTTCTGAGTAAGGTTCACACATCGTACCTTGGGCCCTTCTTTACTTTTTAGTTTCTTTGGGTCTTTGGGTTGTATCATGGTTATCATGTATTCTATGACTAATGTCCACTTAAAAGTAAGGACATACCATCTGTGTCTTTTTGGGTTACCTCACTTGGGGTGATATTTTCTAGTTTCATTTATTCGCCTGCACATTTCATGATATTCTTGATTTTAATAGCTGAATAGTATTCCATAGCCGGTGAATGGAGAGGACACCAACTCACCCATGGAACCTTCAACCCACCCATGAAACTTTCAACCCCAATTTTTATCTGACTACAAAGATGCATAGAGATAAAGATTGAACAGAGACTGAGGAAATGGCCAACCCATGGGAGTGAGACAAGTCTTGATACTATTAATGATCCTCTGCTATGCTTGCAAACTGTCTAGTATAACTGTCTTCTGGGAGACTTAATCTAGCAGTTGATTGAAACAGATATAGAGACCCACAACCATACATGACACAGCTCAGGAGTATTGTGGGGGAGGGAGCTGGAGGGGTCAAGGACACTACAAGAAAACCTACAGAGTCAATTAACCTGGGCCCTTGGGGCTCACAGACACTGAACCATCAACCAAAGAGCATGCAGTAGCTGGACCTAGGCCACCTACACATTTGTAGTAGATGTTCAGCTTGGACTTAATGTGGGTCCCTTTACAATAGGAGTGGGGTCTGTCTGTGATTCTGTTGTCTGCCACTGGATTCCCTTCTTCTAACTGGACTGCCAGGTTGGGCTTCAGTGAGAGAGAATGTGCTTACTACTTTGGGACTGGATATGCCAGGGCAGAGTGGTATCCAAGGAGGGCTTCTCCTTCTCTGAAGAAGAAATAGTGGATGGGATTTGTAAGGTGGGACTGGGAGGAGTGGTTGGAGGGGAGCTGCAGTCAGGATGCAAAGTGAATAAATAAATTAGTGAAAAAGAAGTTCAATAATATCACCACAGATGCATGAACTAAGGCAATGTAAACCCACCTTGACATGCGGTGCTCACATTGGAGAACTTTCCTCAGCATCTTGTTCTTACTGTCTCATCATATGGGCAGGCTTGCATTGGGCTTCTTCTCAGAAGGGGCCCTTAGTGCTCCTAGCTAGAAGGCTCAACTCTGTCGTTCCCAATTTTGTAATATTTATAAGGATACAATAAAGTTACTATGTTAGGATGTATTTTGGTTTTGATTATCTGCCTTTTCTGTTAGACTATGAGCTTTATGAGGTCAATGGCAATTCCATTGGGGTCTTTAGTTCTCAAGATAGTGCCTAGCACACAGTAAGTAATCAATGAAATGGATATTAAAGAGTGAATCACCCAAAGAAGCTCTGAATTTTTAAAAATATCACTTCCATGAGCTGGTTCTGGGACTCAGGTGGGAGAATACTTGTCTAATCATGTATGAGGCCTGGATTCAATACTATCACTATGTAAATTTGACATGATTTGTACAAACTTGTAATCCCAGTACTCAGAAACTACAGACGGGATGCCAGGGTGTACAGCATATTCAAGTTCAGGTATCTTTCTCTCTCTCTCCCTTTCTCCCTTTCATTTGCTTAAAAATATCTTCATTATAATTGAATTGTCAAGTTTGATGGGATTTAGAATCACCATGGAAATAAGGCTCTAGGCATGTCTGTAAGGGATTGTCTACATTACACTAATTGAGGTGGGAAGGCCTACCCTGAAACAGGCAGTATCATTTTATACCGTGCAATAAGAAGATAACAAACTGAGCACCAGGTTCAGTGATTTCTGCTTACTGACTGCATATAAAAATCTGACCAGCCACCTCAAGCGTAATAACTGCCTAGCCAGGATAGACTGTATCCCTTAAAACTGTGAGCCACAATAATCCCATGGTTATATAAGTTGCTTTTGTCAGGATTTTGTCACAGCAAACAGAAAAGTATTTGCCACTGAGAAATATTTTTTCTTTTGGTCACAGTTGCCTATGTTTTTCAGGGATGCTTATAAACAACACATAGATTGTGTGTACATTAATACCAGAGTCATTATCAGTAAGCTTGAATGTCACCACCAAGAACACTCCTTGCCTGGAGATTTAATAAACCCCTTTGTTGAACTCTGGTCATCTGTACATGTGTTTTCTTCAATAGCAAAGCATACTCATTGGTGAGGTCTATACCCATTGTAGCTTTACAATGGCTTGGTTTTTAATATTACATGCATCTTATCTGCCTAAGAAAATCACATCAAATGAGAAACTCAAAATATCTATGGACTTTGACTCTCTTCTCTATTCTGATCAAATGTCTGAAAAAGAAATCTGTCCAACACTAGTGCTTCACCAGCCTCAAAGAATCACCCCATCTAGCTTTACAGTCCACTGTGTGGCCATTATTATCCCTGGATGGTCCAGACAATGAATGTTATTTTACAACATAATGAATAAAGTAATAGTTGTCCCTTGCTAAGTTTGGCAATTGTTACAGCACCACTTCTTCCCATTCAACACATAGCAATCTATGTAATAAAAGCACTGGAACCAATAGAAACCACTGGAAATTCTTTTGGCCTGTCCATCTTTCTACCAGAGCAAATAATTTTATTTTCTAGTTGATCCTAAAAGAGCCATTTGTCTTAAGGTAAAGTAAGATTCAGACCTCTCCATGTCAAGAAGGCCTGTGGAGTAGAGGAGGGTACATACAGTAGACATTGTTAATTCTTCATGAAACAAACTCTGCTTGTGATTTTTAAATAAACTTAATTCCTGCCTACCTTAATATTGCCAGAAATTTGAAGTGAAGTTTCAATAGATGATTTTTTTTACCTTGTGTTTGATAGATGATCTTTTATGTATTAAGATGTATATTTTGATCAAGCCATTACACATGGTAATAAATCTGGAACAGATATTGAAGACATGTAAACAATATTGGAGTCCTGGTGCCATTTAAAATGCTGTCTGTAGTCACACACTGCATTTAAAATAAGTTTAGATAAAATGTAGAAGAGTACAATTCAAACCAGGCCATCATTTAAAGTCCAGTTTCATAGTCAATCACAGGGTGGCAATGATCCAGAGTTACCATAAACGTCATTTAAAAATACTAGAATGCTAAATGGAGTGTGCTTCCAAGGGAATGTCAATCATTCTTCATCGCCGAGAGTGACTTTGGCTAGGATGTCTGCCCAGATCCTCGTGAACAGTTCGTATATGAGGAAAAGACTCATGTGTTTAAGATCAAATGATAGCCTGGCTTAGCAGACCTGAACCCACAGGAAGCAGTGTATAGTATTTCCTGACCACAAGTGACTTGCACACAGCCAGCGAAGAGGATCATAACACTTTGGGAAACATATTAAAAATTCTTGTTAGTAATCTACTATCCATTCAGTTTTCCTTGGTACAAATGCTATTTTTTTTTTTTTTTTTTGCCAGCCCATGATCTGTTGAGTCATAAACTATCTTTCTAGAGACACATTATTTTGTTCTTCAGGCACCTAGGAATAAACTATAAAACTTTACTATAGCTATTACTTTAGCTATATTTACATACAGGAAAAAAGCCTTTGTTAGCATCATACCCACAGACAAAACTATTGAGATAGAGTAAGTTTTATTACACACACACCACACACACACACATAGTTTCCCCTGTTCCTCCCAGCTTCACTCCCACCTCTACCATGCTTGCATCTACTCATCCTTCATTTGCTTTCCTTTAGACCAACCATTGATATTAACGAAAACATGGTATATAACACTGCAGTAAGAATAGGCACATCTTCTTTTATTCCTGCAAGTATATGAGACGTTCTGTTCCCCATTCTTATCAACCTGCTAAGTGATCAAATACATAGAAAAGAAGACTAGCCCTGTCAACTGTTGGGGTGTCTCTTGCTTGTCCTTCCTCATCTTGACACATTAAACTGGAGATTTCTTGATAACTCTACAGTTTATACACCACGGTATCATGATGTTAGCTGGAATTTTCCTGGCTTCACTGAACCTTAGCTGCTTGTTTGCCCTTGCCCAGGTACTCATCTTTTGACTTTTGTGTTGGATTGGAATGTGTCCTCAATGGAATGCATTCTGAACAGTGGTTTCTGTTCAACTCAAGCTGCATGAAAGTTTGGACTGTATTTAAGAATTGCTCATTATTTATCTGAAACTCAAATTTAACTAGGTACCTAGCATTTTTTTTTTTGTTTACTGCCTAACAATTCCAACCTTAACACAACTCCCTTGTTTCCAGGATACATCCACAGATCTCAAGGTTAACAAGCTGAAGGGTTCAAGTGAGGATGCCTCGAGAGATCTCACTTGGGATGGAGAAGAAAGCAATTAAGTGGGGGGTGCATAGGGAGAGGGACCCGGTGTGAAAGGGAACAGGGAAGGGGGGAGCTAGATCTGGCACCTGATTACTCTACTGAGACACAGAGGGCAAATTCTTGGCTAGTGCTGTAGCTCATACAATGGTCTGATGAGTAGCTCTGAATCCTATCTATATTTCTTAAACAGAAAAAATACAGCTTCCATGCACATCACAAATGGTCTATAGTTTTAAGATTTCCTAAATGTTGAGGGTTTGTGAATATTTAGTTATCAAAAAAATGTCTTATGATCACTTGGTTCTTCTAACTTTCCCTTTATAGTCAGCCTATGTAAATACTACTTATAAGTTAATTTCTTCTGTTTAAAAAAGAATCCTATCAATATATTTGGCATACTTACTTCTCTGACCTATGTTATTTTCTCATTTACTCCTTGGAATAGAAACTTATTAAGTCGGTGTTTTTAAAAAAAAAAATTACCAGCTACAGAGATGAGACCTTTAAAACGGAGACGTACTTTCTGACAGTATTGACCCTTTCATATTAATATATGTTGTATTTTCAGGCAATGAGAAAATAATGAGAAAGAAGAAATACTATGCTTATAGAAATTGTCTCCTGGAAAGAATTTAATGGTTCGTTATAATATTCTTATTGTTGTGTTATAACTAAATTGCAAAATATGGGAAGCTTAAGCAGAGGTAGTCAGCTCAGGGCCAACCTGGACTAAATAAGAAGTTTGAAACCAGCCTAGGCTACACAGTGTAGCACTGCTACAAAACAGAACATGCTTCCACTATGATAGAAATTGTAATAATCTTGCATGTACTTAAGTTATGAATAATTAATACAGTATTCATGAAATATAAATATGAATGCCTTGTTTTGTAAATTGAACACTTACAGTTAATATTATCTTTTATTATCAACATGACGGTGGAAGTCTTTTGTGAAACACAAGCTTTTTAGAAACTGGTTATATAGTTTGAGCTGCATAAAGAATCTCTCCCCATTTGGGATCTGCCACATAATAGGCAGAATATTCCTAACACTGTATGGGACCATCCATATAGAACTAAAGAGTTAATATTCACATTGCATGTATACAGGATATTAAAAGCACACCCTTTCACTTTTACTTTTTTGAAAGTTCGGGAACATCTAAATTGTGCTTACTCTCACTAACAAGATTAGGAAACAGCTGCTTCTGACACAGCTTTTCTTTCCAAAACTGGCAAACACTAGAGCCTTGGTGGCTATCATCAGTTTGATAAGCAGTTAAGTAGATAATGTACAAAGTAAAAGAGAGAGATTTTATTCACACAGCAAGTCCTATCGTCTTTTCCAGGACAGATGATCTCCACAGCCAAATCTTCTTGTAGTGTATTAGGAACAGAGAAAGTGAACAAATACTGAGATCCAACACAAATTTCTCCACACCCCAGATTTCATATCCTTAAAATGGGCTGTAAATTTTGATAGCGCTAAACTAGACAGGTTACTTGAAACAATGGCAGTAAGCATCAGCAGAAAGTGGCACACACTCGGAGGAGTTGGTGAGAGAGAGAGGGTCCCTTCTGCAAAGCACTTGGCTCCCACATCTGCATGATTTTAAAATAACTCAGAGATGCTGCTTCTTAAAATGCAGTGAACATAAAGAACCTCCAGGCACTCACACACTGTAAAGGCCAAAGAAAATGTACAGATAGATATCCCACGTGACACGAGTTGATCCTCTCTACTTTAAAGTAAATGAAGCTCAAGGCATGTCTGTGGTAAACTGAACTCTTAATCTTGTGTTGTGCTGTATTCTCAGAGTTTGACTAGAGAAGCATTGTAGTAATTGCCTGTTTAGTACACATGACCTAAATTCATATAAACTGTTTCATTCAACGCTTTCTCTGAAACTTGACAGATGTCATCAACAATAGTCATCTCAAAGAAAGTGGCAAAGGAGGATGATTATTTCAGTACCTTGGAGATGAATAGGGTCATGGGAAGGACAGAGAAAAACCCTTCAAATTTTAAGTAAGAGAACCCTAGTTTAAAATGTGATATTATCATATTTTAATGAGAAAACATAATACTCATTTGCACAGAGTATGTAATGTGAACATTATAAAAACAACAGAATCTACTGACAGCAAAGGATGGCACGGCCTCTGGCTGCTGGGACTTCTTTCTAGAAGCATGGCTCCCACCTACCCTGCTCTTGCCTGTCAGATCAGCATGCAAGTCTCTACCTTTGGTAACCATGGAGAAACTGCTTGACACACTAGAATTTTAAAGTGCTGATTTGTTTTCTTCAAATACATTCCCTGGGCTAATTTCACAGAGAACTGTGAGAACTGTTATTTCCTAGTTCCAATATAAACACAAGTTGGTGAGCTGTGAAAAGAACATATACCAACACAGCCAAAGGAAAGAATCCTCCATGACTCAAGTTACTTCTGCACTTAGGATATGGACCTTCAGGTATTTTGAAGTACAAGTTTGTTTACTATCTTTATTTTATGTTCCTTTTCTCTTTTACTTTTTATAGATGTCTCTGTGTAGTATGCATATGTATTTAAGCATTTTCACATGTGTGTGTTCATGTGTGTACAGATGACGTACACATATGTGCATCTACATATGGAGGCCAGAGGTGGATATGCTTATCTTGATCACTCTCCATCTTAGATGCTGAAGCTATGTGCTTATTTGGTTCTTGAGCTTGGCTAGCTTGGTAAGCCAGCATGTCCTGGGGATTCTCTGTCTCTCACTGCTGGAATGCAAGGATTACATATGTGGATTTCCACGCATGCCCTGAATTTTGGTGGTTTCTAGTGTCTTGACTCTGGTCTTCATGCTTACACAACAAGCATGTATTTCCTGATCCATCTCTCTAGTCCCACTTCACACAGTCAATTCCATATGTGATTAGCAAAACTTGTACCTGACAGAAGAATGTGATATAATTCTTCTATTCCTCGAATATCCTTGTTTGTAACTAAAGCATTGTTCTTTTAATCTTGAAAAAAAAGAAAAAATAAACAAACACAAAATAGAGGGCAATGGTCATACTCCCTGCTGAAACATAACACACAACTAGTCTTCCAACAGAAAATTCTCTTCCATGACAGTAGGCTGCTTCTCTGAAGGTGTCTGTAAATGCTCTACAACATCACCTAAAATCTGGCTTCCCTTGTTTCGGTGACAATTTTCTCTTTTTGGACTGTACTTTGGAATCTAGCCAAAAGAAAAAGCCAATGGAGGTTCTATTTAGGAACAAATGATTAATATCAATTCATTCTGCAAACATTAAAATATAATGCTGAAGAGATGGCTCGGCAGTTTGATGCTCCTTCAGTGGAACTGAATTCAGTTCCCAGCACCCAAGTGAAACATCTCAAAACTGCTTGTAATTTTAGATTCAAGGGATCCAATACCCTCTTTTGACATCTCTGGGCACCCACACACAAGCTGCATATATTCACAAGACACATATTTTTAAAATTAAAGTAACCCTTTAAAAATAATAGTTTGATTAGACTGCATCAAATAAAAAAGTATAAGAGAAGAAGATGCTATAACAATTCAGACCTTGCCCATAGAGTTCTTTATTATAGGGACATCTAGACATTGTTACGTCTTAAAGCAGGAAGTCCAAAAGCTATAGCAAGGAAACATGTTGAAACATGTGTCATGAAGGCGTTGATGGATGGAGCTTATCTGAACATCTTAAATGAAAGAAGGCATTTGAGAGGCATGTCAGGAAATTGGTGGAACTGGGACTCCCAGATCTTGAAACTCAATGAGGCTTGTCATTAAATCAAATGCTGTGAAGATCCATGCTGGTCCCTAAGTCCAACCACAGTGACTATCATTTTATGCTTTATGGCTGAGTGGTTATAAGGCCTAATGCTTTTGTGGAGTATTGGTTACATTCTTAACCCCATATCATATGGTTCATAGCCATCTGAAACTCCTAGACCTTCCTTTATCCTCCGAATATATGACACACACATGTCATGTAAAAATAAATGAAAAAATATTCATAAAATTTCATAGGAAAACATACACATACAGAGACCTATCAAAGTCTACTAATGTCATTTGAAATATTTTTGAAAAAAATCACACATAAAACCACATTAGTTAGATAATCAATTTCTTTTTTGTTTTCTCGCATGTATTTCTCTCCTTTATCTGGGAAGAAGTTTCACTAGTAAAATTTCTGTGTGGGGATTTTTTTCTTTCTCTCAGGATATATGTTCTGAGCACTTACATTTCTTCTGCATTCACTCAGATTTGCCATGATTCTGATAGCCAGTCTGAGCCCTGGGCTCTGCATCATGCTATGCAATTTCATTCTGGATACATCCAAGCTAACAAATACTGATGGAAGGCTTTTGATGTTGGCGTTGTTTCATGTTGTTTTCGTAGGACAGAGAATATGTTTCAAAAATAAGGGAAGTGGCATTATTGTAAAACCTACACATATTTAAGTGATAATATAGAGTTGTAACTATAATTTTGTTGAGAAATCAGGCATGAATTAGACAAAGTTTTTAAAAGTTATAAACTACCAGAAATTATTAAGGAGGGAAAACTCAGGCAAATTAGCCCAATACCTATTAATTTCTGACTCCAGAGGACAAAACACAAGAATCTAGAAACTTCTAGAAGACTGTTCATAGAAGGCTCCACATGCATTCATGAGCTTGACTTTTGTCTATTTTTAACAGGCTTTGAAGGTTTAGGGAGTGCTTCATGACATAAGCATGAAGTTCAACTTACAATATTACTACATATTTACTTTTTTTTTTTTTTACTTAGTTCTTGCTAAAGTCATCTCTGGAGACACATTACTTTCTTCTTAGGTGGAGACTGAGAGAACTCTAGATTGATCTGAAGTACAGACCCTGATACTAAGCAGGAGATACCCAAAGAACAAGCCATTCTCGAATTTTCAGTCCCATGACTTTTGAAATTGAAAATTAATGTGCTTAATTCACTAATAATTTGAGGGCCAAAATGAACCCCATAAGTTCCTCTGAGAGGCTCCACCCAGCAACTAACTCAGAGGGATGCAGAGATCAACAGCTGACAGTGGACAGAATGGAGACTCTTATTGAGAGTTGGGGAAAGATTGTGGTTCTGAGAGGAGATAGGAACTCCATAGGAAGACAGACAGAATCAACTAACCTGGACCCTTGGGGCTCTCAGAGTCTGAACCACCAACCAAAGAGCATACACAGGCTGGACCTAGGTCTCCTGCACATATGTAGCAGATGTGCAGCTTGACCTTCATGTGGGTCCTGAACAACTGGAGCAGGAGCTATCCCAAAAGCTAATGCCTGTCTGTGGGATATGTTTTCTACCTGAGCTGCCTTGCTTGGCCTCAGTAGGAGAGGGTATGCCTAGCCCTACGGGGACTTTATGTGCCATGGTAGAGGGGATACCCAATGAGGGCCTTTACCCCCACAGAGGAGAAAAGCAGGTGGGGATGAGTGAGAATATTGGGATTGAGGGTGACTTGGGAAGGGGGCAATGAGTAGGATGTAAAGTGAATAAATAAAAAGAGTAAAAAGAAAAAAAGCAAAGAAAACTGGAAGAAATTTACCATGTAAATTCTTGATTATGTAACTGTTGATTTATCTTCTTGCATATAGTTTTGTTTTGGCTTAATCAATTTGATTATAATAAGGAGTAAGACTCAAGCCTAAACATCTCATTCCACAAAGAAATTTTCCTTTAACATGATGGTTTACAAAAATAACAGTTGATTCTACTGCTTCAGGACTTATTTCTTATTTCAAGAAACTTAATTCCCTATATCCAGTAGGAGAGAAAATTAATACATGTTGGAGTATGTGTACATGTGTATATTCATGTATGTATGACATGGACATATATATGAAATATAATAAGATTTAATGTATAAAATATCCCATTATTTTTCCATTTTTCATGAAAATACATGGGATGAAAATGATACCTTTTTATTTCAGAGCTTTAGTAGATTTTTTTTCAGGAAAAAAAATTTAAGTTAGTTTAAATGTAAAATGGTTGCCAAGGCAATCATTTTCATATCTTTAACACTATATGACATAAAATTTTTTTGATTGTATAAATTTAGGTTTATAGACAGATGCTCAATGCAAACAATAAGTGGTGAAAATTAGCCTCTCACTGGGGTGCTATTTGACATCATTTTGTTACTTGAAGACAGTTTAGATATTTTCCTATTTCATAATTGAACTCTTTCTCTTCAAGTGTACACTCATATGTTGCTCATTTAATTTAATTTTTTCTTCATTTTCCCTGATTCACTAAGACTACCATTATAATGAAAATAAGATACAGAAAATGATGAAGAGTGAAAAAAGTAATCCAGGTTGGGGAATTTATGGGATTCGTGGATGTGCAAAATGTGGATGTGTGTCTCCATCAATATAAGTTTCTTGAGATTTTCCTTTGGGTCTTTTTCTTGTTTGGTTGCTTTGTCATATTTCAAATTTTTTGTTTTATTTTATCATTATTCCATAGATATTTGTTTGTTTTTTTTTAAACAAGAGACAGAAAAGATCTGAATGAAAGGGGTATATTTTATAAAAAAAAAATCTAATTTCAATAAAAGAAAAATTAATCAGGAATTTTTAACAAATAAATTTTTGTGACCTTAGCAAAGTCTCCTAGTAACGGAGGATACAAAGCTAGAATCAGCCATCTCTATAACCAGGCAAGTCTCCCAGTCAACACAGCCACAAAACCTTCGACTTACAGTATGTCCTGCTTGTAAGATGTGCTCGGGTAATGGTGGCGCAGAATTGGTGGGAGTAGCCAACCAATCATTCGTCCAAATTGAAGCCATGCTAGAATAGGGAACTCATGCCTGACACTGCATGGATGGCCAGGAACCAGAGGCTGGATATCCAGAAACCCAGAATTGAACCAAATATGACTGACAAGAATACAGTTCAATAATATTCTTCTATACTCATAAATTAGTGCTCAGCCCAATTGTCATCAGAGAGGCACCTCCAGCAACTGATGAGAACACATACAGATACCCATAGCCAAACACTAGGCAAAGCCAGGGATCACAGAGACTGAAACAACAACCAAGGACCCTGTTTGGGTCTGAGCTAGGTCCTCTGCAAATTTCTTTATGATTGTATAGCTTTGAATCCTTGTGGGACTCCTAACAGTGAGAGTTGGAGCTATCTCTCATGTGTTTGCCTGAGCTTGGGTCTCTTTTCTTCCTCCTACATTGCCTCATTCAGCTCTGATGTTTGTGCCTAGCTGTATTGTAACTTGTTCAGTTGATATCCCCTGGGAGGCCTGTTCTTCTTCTTCTTTTTCCAATGGGAAATGAAAGAGCAATGGATCTGGAGTGGTGAGGTTGGAGGAGTACAGGTAGAAGAAACTGTGATCAGGAAGTTACATATGTAAAGAATAAAAATTAAAAATTAAAAAGAAATTTTCCTCTCTATACATATGCTCCAAGCTAATTCCTCGAGTTTGATTAGCTTTTAAATATAAATGCCAAACTTCTTTTTTTTTCTTTTCTTTTTTAATTTTATTTTTTTGCTTATTTACTTTATAACCCGTCCCAGTCACCCCCTCCCACACCCCTTCCCCATCTCTTCTTTTCTCAGTACCCCTCCTCCTGTATCCCCCACCCTGCACTTTAAGTCTCTGAGAGGCTAGGTGCTTCCTCTCCCATCGAGGCCAGATGAGGCACCCAGCTAGAAGACCATACTCCATATACAGGCTGCATGTTTTGGGATAGTCAAACTTCTAAACAACTAATATCTCAATTCATAATTTTATGTGGCCCAGATAAATGAATCAAGTTCTCACCATTACAACTGTTTTAGTGTTTTTAAAGAACTGTTAATTCGTGAGTTACCATATGTGTTTATGTTTCACATTTTCTTTCAGTTTTTCTGACTATAGAGTGACTTTGGGGTTTCTAATAGTTAATCACATAAAGATTTTATTTTGTGCTTTGAGGTTTCAGAATCTCTATTTGGTATTATTATTTCATGATCGCAGGAAAGTTTGTTTTTGCTGATTTTTTTTTTTTCGAACAAGGAAATACCCTTTGTTCTTCATTAATTATGTGAGGCTAGAAAGTTTGGAGAGGAGAGAGTCATGGAATCTGAGATCCAAGGGCAGTTGTCCATCTGAAAATTAACATAGTACATGAACACACAACGCTGCAAACAACTTCAGTTTTGTTGACCCCTCAGCAGACATCCAAACAGCATCCAGGCACCAGTGAAATCCAAAAGTTAAATGTTTGCCTTAGAGATTATCAAAAGCAGTGTAATGAAGGTGATGTAGTTGAATTCTCTCATTGTGATGAAACACTCTGATGAAAAGCAATTTGCATGACAGGGTTTGTTCAGCTCACACTTAGGGATTGCAGTCATCACTGCAGGAACTTGGGAGGGGAACTGAAGTCAGGAAACTAAGGCAGGAACCCTGATGGAATGGTGGTTGCTGGCTCACTTTTTGATTTGCCCACAGGCTCATACTCAGCTTAATTAGACCCAGAAGGGATAGGCCTTTCACGATGGGCTGGATCTTTCTTCCTATATCAGTCATCAATCACAGAAATTCTCCAAAGGCATGGGATAGTCCAATGTCAACTGTCAACTGGAAACTCCCTCAGGTGACTCCTGGCACTGTCTGGTTGACACAGTGTGTTCCTCCCCTTAATCATTGATTATTGTGGTGTTACATTTTGCTGTAGATAGACAGGACCTGTTCATCTTCCAGGGACCCCATCTTCTGGTTGATAGTGTCCACTCCAGTTGCTTACCGTGACAGCTTCCTTCCATCTGCAACCACAGGAAGCATCATCCCTACCAGACTGACAAATGTTTCTTTAATCTCTTATATTTTGTTATTCCTTTGTCTAACTCAGATTACCCAAAATAACATATTGTAAAGTCGGTTTATCCCAACTTTTATTGTGCATGCTATCACTATTTCTTTGCATTCATCCTAATGCAATCATGTTCTAAGCACGGGGACATAGACATCTTTGGGATCATTATTCGAGGATCGTATTCTGCTCACTATGAAGGGCAACATGTTAAATAAACCAGCCCTTAACCTTCTTTGTTCATTGAGGTACATAAACCTGACCATTTTTTTCTTTTCTATGATATACATTTTACTCTCTCCATAAGCAAATTGTGAGGATTATAAAACAAAGTGCATTACTCACTTAACAGAAAAGCCCACTAAATCCTGCAAATCCAGACATTCAAACTGTTACATTCTCTTCAAAAACAACTGCAAAACTTTCGAGGACATCAAGGGTAAACATACAGGGGAGACACATGTATATAAAAGCATTGTTCTTTTGTAAGCTTGCAAAAGGTAATATTGATTGTCAACTTGATGAGATTTACTACACCTAGAGACAAACCTCTGGGCTTATCTGTAAGAATGTTTCTGTAGATTTTTTATTCTGATGGAAAGACTCACATGGCATATCAATATCACCAACCCTTAGGCTGTAGTCCCAGACAGGATAAGATAGGAAATACAAGCAGACCATCAGCAGATATTACACCACACACACACACACCACACACACCACACCAGAATCAATCAATCAATAAAATGTTTAAAGATACTTTAGAAATTAAGCTTTCAGTGATGAACAGGCCCAAGTGAGACATTCATACTAAGACAAATCCAAGGATGCCATGTTTGTAAAATTAATGATTTGGATCACTTACTCATATCTATATTATTCTAAATATGCAAGCCAGGGACTTTCCTGCATTTGGGGACACTTATTCAAATAGATGGACTTAGCAAGTATGTGTCTATTTGAACATGGAATAAGGGCAGTAAGATATGAAGAATAAGGAATGGAATGAATGAATGAATGGAATGGAATAGGAATGAATGGAATAGAATAGATAGAATAGGACAACACTGCAATGATGACTGAATCATCAAACATAACAAAGGAATTACTAAAATCTACGAATTTGCCACTTTACTGAATTAAAATCTATTTACCTCTAAAGAAATATCTAAAGATCAAGATGCCCAAACATAAATATTATCCCACAAACTCTAGTCTCTTTTAATATTTTTAGCTGATAATTGCTAATAATCACTTATAACTGGCTTATATTTTATATGGGTATCATAATCTATTTTAAGAACTTGTAGTCAGTTGTAATTGAGAAGTGACTCAATATATTTGGAGTAATTTGCGTGTACATTTTGTTTTCTTTTTTAATTCCTATGATGAGCCAAGAAGGGAAAGATGAGAAGCCTTTTGCCGCACATATAAGGAGTATATTATCACTAACATGAGTTGGATTGTAGTTCTAGTGGTAACACATACAATAGAATGTAATGACTCTTGAGTCTGAAGTGTTGACTCCTCATAGATAATGCCACGTAAATTTCTGCTTCACTCTGCATGGATGGCTTCTCCCACACTAGTTGATTCTTTATTTCTTCAGGATATTTATTCATATCCTCATTTCTTCATTTGCTACAGGATTCCTATCTCTTTCAGGAATAGAGAAACTACACAATGCAATCAGCGTATGAACAATTTAACAAAGGAGAAGTGGGTGGCCACAATAACACAGAGATAAGTGCTGCCGGGAGAGGCAGAATTGAGGTGAAGAATAACAATAAAATAATAGCACAGAATGTGAGTTGAGCATGGGCCAATGGACAGTATGTGCGGAGATGCCTACGCCAGTCAAGTAAGCCAGTATTGAGTAGAAGAAGTCCACAGTGACTGGGAGAGTCACCCAGACAGCTAAGAACTACAGCTTTAGTCTTTTGGTGTCCAAATCTGATGAAATGCTTGCTTGTCACAAGGGTTGAAAGCATACAATTTTAGATCCAGTGCTACATAGGCGACTGTGTTATCATTGAATCTCTAGGTTTAAAGTTATATCTTGCTAAAACTCTCATCTTTGCTGTTAAGATGGACTCTTTCTCCTTTCTCTCTTCTCCTTTGTTCTTCTAACCTCTCTTCTACCTTAGCATGCCTTATGTATACTCCATCCACCTTATATTTCAATACTCAAAACTCTACATACTGTATTGTATATGTTACTAAGCATTATTATGAATGAATTGCAAGGTTAAGGGTACTTTGTACCAACTGGGTAAATCAAAGTGTAATCTTGTATATTTTGCCTCATAGCTTTATTTCCCTGAATTCAGATCTAAGCCAGTTGTTATCAATGTCTCCTGTTATGTCATTATATCAATAAAACTATGACACGAACTTACTGCAAAACATGGAGATAAATCTTCTTACCACATCACCCTTTACTTACACTTTGCTTTGCCACTGTGGATATCAGACAACATGAGCATCTTGCCTGTGTCAGAATTTCATTACTAATTACAGCTTCTCAAGAAAGGGTTAGAAGACTATGGGCCTAAAATTATTACATAAATCACTAGATCGATGCTAAAATACCATAACACTTTTTCTTCATTTTCATAATAGCTTTTATCCATATTCATCCCAGATAAAATTTATCAACTTCATTCATTTTTTGCCCATCAAAAATGCAATGTGAATGCAAAGATATTACAATAGTGCTATTTTTATGATTATTACATTAATGATATTTTCTTATTATTCATAACATTAAGAGTTTTATATATTTATTGGCAATAGAGGCTTTGTGTTTGTTTGATCATGCAAGAGAAATGAAGAGAGAAGGTCATTCCAGAATGAAATTGGCCTTTCAGGAAGCAGGGAGGTCCAGCCTCATTGATTTGAACCTCAAACCACCAGCAGAAGCATGTTTGTTGATTGTTACACAAAAGTTGGAGAGTAAAATTAAATTCTTTATACCAAAGCTCCTAAACTAATCTATGTGTTTCATGACGGAAAACATCAGATCCCTGCAACTTTCTGTCCTCATTGTGCCCTCTTTGCAGTATTCAATAATGTAAGACATTCCAGGTATCCTAGTATCATCTCCCAGACCAAAG
Organism: Mastomys natalensis; assembly: GCA_021653895.1. Taxonomy (NCBI): domain Eukaryota; kingdom Metazoa; phylum Chordata; class Mammalia; order Rodentia; family Muridae; genus Mastomys; species Mastomys natalensis. The sequence continues at coordinate 206,208 of JAJTUV010002204.1, read as the reverse complement.
TCATGCAAGGTTGCAAAAAGATCCTTCATAAAAAGTATATAGATAACAGAAAACAATCACCATTTTCTGCGATGATTTCTTCAAGGTCACAGTACTTCTAGAAAACATTATGATATTTATCCTAGATACAGTGAATCCACTAGAATTCCACTATAGTCAGTTGGTTAGTTGGTTTTTGTTCACTTGAGTTTCATATTATCTTATTGATTATTTAGAAATTGTGCATCATGAATACATGAGAAGAAAAAAGGGGAAAATAAGACCAATTTGGGTTGCCCTTATCCCTGGAGCATCATGGGCAAACTCCTGGTGACCAGTCCTTTAAGGAAAACTGAGATCTTCTGTTTCTACTAGTTTTTGTTTCAAAATACTCACATGTCTATCTGTATTTGGTCATTGGCACTCAGCACACTGAAACATATACCATGTGTTTGTGTGTGTGTGTGTGTGGTGTTTTGGTGTTATGTTTTAAAACTTCTCCAAGATTCTTATTTTGGCATTCTAATTTAGCGCTTCAGGATGCCAGCCTAGGGAGAACTAGGGTCAGTGCAGGTGTAAGTAGTCAAGTGGATATGACACTGCATTTATCTAGGGTCTGTTGCAACCTGCTATGACTGAGGTCTTTGCAATATAATCTGCAGTGAAGAGGCAGAAGTCATGTACTGATGCACAGCACCGGAACATAAAGATACAGAGCAGAGTGATAAAGGTCAAATGCCAAGGATTACAAAGATGACCCCTGGGTCACCAAAGGCTGTAAGAGCCCAGAATTGGTTCTTCCTCGTGTTCCCCAGACAAAACCAACCTTTGGATGCTTTGATTTGTTTTTTTGAGTAGTTGGTAGGACACTCATCTTGATGACATACCTAGAGTGTTTCTATCTTATATGTTAAGTTTGGCACTGTTCTGACTAACACATAAATACATTGCTTTTTAAAGATTTTTTATTGGTTATTTTAATTATTTACATTTCAAATGTTACCCCCCCTTCTAGGTTTCCCCTCTGCAAACCCTCAATCCCACCTCCACTCTCCCTTGCTTCTATGAGGGTGCTTTCCCACCTGCCTACTCCCGCCTTACCACCCTAACATTCCCCTATGCTGGGGCATCAAGCCTTCACAGGACCAAGGGCCTCTCCTTCTTTGATGCCAGATATGGCCATCTTCTGCTACATATGCAGCTGGAGCTATGGGTCTCTCCATGTGCATTCTTTGGTTGGTAGTTTACTCCCTGGGAGCTCTGAGTAAAGGGGAGGGTCTTGTTGGTTGATATTGTGGTTCTTCCTATGGGGTTGCAAACCCCTACAGGTCCTCTAGTCCTTCCCCTAACTCCTCCATTGGTGACCCTGTGCTGAGTCTATAATATACAGATTTGAATTCTTTTCGAGTGCAAGAGTCATAACATTTAGGACACTCATGGAACGTGTCAAAATCATGAAAATCTAGTCTCAACATTTATCACATTCCTCAAAGTCTCATTCTCTAAAACATTGTAACAGCAGGTGCTTGCTTATTTTGTCTGTGATTTGACTCTTTGGAATGATTTATGTTGTATTTTACGATTGGAATCATGTCACAAGTGGCCTTCTGCACCTGCCTTGTTTCATTAAGCATACTATTTTCAAGACCCACTCATCCCCTCCCTACCCCCAAACTCACAGGTTTGCATCAAAGAAGAATTGATGCCTAAGGGAACCCCTCTCCAGAAGTATCCTCACCCAGGGGAAAGAATCTCTTCACTGTATTTTAATCCCATAGATTCAGAGCAAGTTCAAGATATTACTCTTGCCTAATGTGAAGTCACACTGTGGTTTTTGGTTTCTCAAGCACAAGATCAGCCTTCATTTTAAGAGAAAGAGTTGTTCTTGTTAACATAGGAAAAAGAACCTTATACTAGTTCATGTTCCACACATTGACTCCGGTGTTTACATAGACTGATAATGATCCCAAAGTGATGGTTGATTTTATGTGTCAGCATACATGGGCATCAGGTGCGCAGATATTTGATCAAACATGATTCTGAGCATGCCTATACAGTTGTGTCTAGATGAGATTAACATGAATTGACATGCCTAGCATATTGCTCTCTCATACGGTGGGCTTCAGTTCAACTAAAGACCTAGTCTCACTGGTTACCTAGATATGCTTCCTTACATGTCTTCAGCTGAAACTCAGACCTCAGCTCTTGTGGTTCTCAAATCTTGTACCCTGCATCTCTTAGGTCTCAGTGTGATGTTTGTGGTTTAGGAACTGTGTCTCCATAATGATGAAAATCAATTCCTTATAATAATTATAGATACATATGTGCATTCACAAACATACCTATGCATACATGCATGCCGGTCTGTACTGGGTGCTGTCCATGTGGATCCATGAGGCTCTGACTGGTTTGAAGTGGCCAAAAAGTTACAGCTCTTCAAGGAGAAATCGGAGCAAGGTGGGCTGCTGAGCCTCCTCTTGGCCGGCACACTTTCCTGGAGTGAGTTGCAGTAGGGGAGATGTAGAGGGCAGCTAGGAACCAAAGTTGGGTCACTGAGCAGAAAGTGGTTTTGGTGCACCCAGGCTGGTTGGCCGGGACAAGGTCCACTGGTGCATGCCTTAAGAGAAAAACCTCTTCCCTGGAGTGTTACAGCTCAATAAAACAAGCACCCTCAGACCTTCTTTGATGAAATAACTTGTACACTTTATTCTTGTGAGCAGGACTTTATAAACATGGGGGGGGGGGTTGGGTTGGATCTAGAGAGGGATTTTCTATTGCTTGGGATAAGTTGATTAATGAGATTGCTCATCGTCTGCATGGGGAATCTTGTACATTAATGACTGATCGTACACTCCTCTCAATGGGGTGTGTGTTCACACAGACAGACCAGACAGACATGATAGATAGATAGATAGGATAGATGATAGAGAGATAGAAGATAGAACTATAGATAGGTAAATTAGATAATAGTAGACACACACAGTCATATTTCTTTCTGGATATACTGATCCATATTCACCTATCTAGAGGTATCAGTCCCTCTGTATGTTTTATTTCTAGGTATCTATCACCTATCCATAGCTACATATGTATTAACACACTCATTATAGAGCACTACATAATGTATTTGATATGGATATTTTGTATGTGCATGTCTATGCTTGAGAAAACTTTTATAACCTGATAAAATATATATAGAAATATACATATATTATACACATGAGTATTTATATATTTATATCCATGCATTTGTATGTAATTAGTTCTCAATCTCTTAAGTGCCCTAAAATATTCATGCCATATCTTATTTCTTAGCAAGTAGGTTTTTAATAGGTCAGAATATGTGTGCATCAGCAACAGTACTTATTTAGTTCCGTTTCCAGGGAAGGCCTTTTCCTAAGGTTGTTCTTTTTAACTATCTCTGAATGATAAAATGATTTAGAGTCCAGGATTAGGTCCTTGGTATAGTGTGAGGCACTATTTTACTCCTTCGATCCAAATTCCTCCAAACATAAAATATTATTAGTGTTTCATTAATTAAAATGTCTGTCTTATTTCTCATTAAACTTGGATACTGTCTCATTATTTCCAGCTGATTGAAGACTGGGCTTCTCGGTGTTCAATTTTCACAAGTTATCAAGGAGCTTGCGAAAATAATAACTCACCCCATGAGAAAAGAACGTCAGAAGGCTAAAGTCGATATGAAGTGAAAGTGATTGCTGTCAAAGTTGAGAAGAGATATTGAAGACTGAAAGCTGAGTCCTTGACTGTGAGCAGTTCTCAGGCAATGGGCTATAAGCCAAGGTCATTGTGGTGCCACTGGCGTCAGCAATGAGACATGGAAATAGCTGTTTTCAATAGTTAAGGGCACAAGTATTGAACCCTTACAATACAATAGTACAACTTGTATTAGGCACTAACTACAAGCCACACACTATTGACCTCTATCAGCCAGCACTGGAGATTTTAAAGCAGAAGCAATATCATCCCAAGTCAAAATGGGAAAACTGTGGACAGCCTACTGAGTCCCAGGGAGTCTGTTGGAAGGTCACATTACAGATAAGCACTGAGAAGTCACTCTGGTGGACAGCCAAGTTGGAATCTGTTGATCGGTCACTGTTGAGACAAGGCATTGTATTAACTGGTTGAGGGTGACTGAAAGCATCCACAGAAACCCTGTCATATTCTCTGCAAATTCCTTGATGCCTGTTATAAATTTAAATTATTATCTTCAGGAGTGTATGCCTCCTGCATGTAATCTTGCTTCCAAATCCTGATGGTTTGAATTACATCCACTGTTTATTCTTTAGAAGAGAGTTATCTGTTAACAAATTCAAGCACCAGCCAATGTCCAGGAATTTTTGAAATATAAATTAATTTTGAATCATGCAAATTCCACTACACTCTTCAAGATGAAGCTTTCCCATTTAAATTTCATGAAAGATTAAGGCAGCTGTAGAGGAAATGCGGATGGACTCAAGGTAACTGTTTGCATTTAGATGTTGGGAAATGGCAAGAGAGATGGTTTTGTGTTCTTTGCATTTGCATATATATGTATGTGGGTAAAGATAGGAATGACGATCAAGAATCTGAACTCAGAATGGAACTTCAATAAATCAATCTAGCAACAAAAATTTTTCATAGATCAACCAATTTCATCCTTCCCGCATTTCTAGATAAAATATGATAAACCTTACCTCCTCACATCCTGCAGACTGTTTTGAAAAGTACCCATATACAATCAACTCATTGTTAGGGAGAAAATAAAATCGCCATCCTTTTCATGTGAGTTTCAATTATACCTCAATTTTCAACGTAAAATACTATCTATCTGGGCATGAGATGCATACCAGTAATCAGCATTTAGGAGATGGAAATAGAAGGATCAGGAGTTCAAGGTCAGCCTGAGATACATGAGACCCTGTGTCACTAAGCCAGAAATAACTAACAACAGAAGCAGCAGTCAAAATGATGGATACATCAAAATAGCTATTACTTTTAAATTAGTCAGGATTCACTATAAGAACAAAACTAATCACTGTGACTATAACTATAGAGAATCAAGCTCACCTTCCACAGTTAAATGCTAGGCAGTCCTACTCTACCTATCTGAAGCCTGCAGGACTATTAACTAGTATCTTTCCTATTTAAAAAGCTGAGAGACTCATGATTCTCCACAGTTCCAGGCTCAAGACCTGCAGGCTCTTTAGAGAATGTGTCCATTTCAAGGCTGTAGAATATGCAATTTGATGACCACAGGAAATGGAGGCTACAGAAACATGTGACTGCTTAGGAAGGATCAAAATTATGCCTTTCGTTCTATTGAGACTCCCACTCACATTCATGATGTACCTTCCATCATCACAATGCTGATTCATATACTAAGCTCTATGGAAATAACTTTATCGATACAGCTAGAAAGATGCATAAGGAAACTGTAAAACCTTTCAATCTATTGACAACTTGGATTAACCATCACACTCTCAAACTACCAGCCTGCAGCAAACCTTCAAGGAGCACAAAATGATAACTTTAAAGACATACGCCAATTTGTGCTACACATATATCTTTGGTTATGTGGCCTTCTGCTAGGAATGGTCAACCTGCCAGAGATCACCCCCTTAAATAAAACTGATTCTCCCACTTCAAGGAGCTGTCAATTACCAGTAGATTCTCAGATAGGGGTGGGATTTATTTTCAACCCCTTTCTTCATGTGCACCAATTTTGTGTCTTCTATCATAACCACCATGAGTGTTTATGTGGGACTGCCCTGCCAGTTGCACAAGAAACATTGTTCCTTTTGTTTCTTGTAGTCTTCTATCTCATCTATCTCTTATAATCTTTCTCCCTCTTCTTCCACAATGGTTCCTGAGCCTTGGGAAGAAGAGATGTGATATAAATCTCTAGGGATTATCATCCTTCAGTCTTCTGTATTTATCTATGATGGCCAGTTACAGGTCTCTGGGAAAATTTCTGTCTATTTCATAGAGAAGCTTCTCAGATGAGGGCTAAGAGGTGAGCAGTCTATTGGTGTAAACCTCATTCATTAGAAGATGAGTTAACACTGTATCCAGCACAAGTTTAACTTGAATTATTTAACTACAAAGTTGGATGTGTACAAAGGAATTTTAAACGGGGTTAATATGATCAAAAGATACTGTATAAAATTCTCAAAAAAGTAAATAATTAATGGTTTCAATTTTTTAAAAGACAGAGATGTAATGTCCAGGCACGCCATGATGCAGCTCCCATGGAATGGCCCCTGGGTCTGAGACTTTCCAGTGATGACAGTTTACCCATGCTCCTGTGATTAAAACAATTTCCTTGCTTTGAAATAATTAATGAATAACTTAGAAGCTAAAAAAGGGGGTGGGAATAAATATTCACTAAGAGCTTTGGTGCTTCACTTGTTATTTTTACCATGCAAATCGAAAATAATGAACTAGAACTGTCAAAAATCCACTTTTGAACCCCAGTGAATGGATCTTTTGTTTTGAACGGAATTTTTCCAAAATAATAGACTCTTAGAAATCTGTGATATAATAATGATATTTTCCTTGACATTTTCCCTACATTACCTCTTCAGCCCCTGTCAAGTAATAATGGTGAGACTATGTGATGAGGAAAGAGATTATGCAATTATGGGGAAAATATTTAAAATCTTTACAATGATTCTACATCGTAGGGATTATGAGATTAGAGATACCCATGAAGATGAATCAAAGCATTTTGCTTTGTAGAAATAATTACTTTCTAATAACTTACATATTCCTTATCTTAGAGATACCAAATTCTTGTTTTGCAACAGAGGAAGACAATTTCAGAAGGCCACAACTAGTCAAACTGCAGGTAACAACTGACTAACTCATGTCTAGGTCCAATTGAGACATCCACCACATGACTTCTGCAGTGACTCAAGGCCATCAGAAAACGATTAAGATAGACTGTAAAGGCCAGACAACAAGGAATTCTGAGTTTGTGCCTTCTAGTTATGGCAGAGAATATGTGTCCATGAAATTGCAACAGCATAGCATGGCTGCCTAAAGAAGACTCAATTTCAACAAAAGTTGGCAAGATGAGGGTTGAAGGATCTCACAGGGCCCACCCTTAGATAAAGAGCAATAAGAAATTAACAATACTGAGAGAGGGATAGTCTTCCTTAGAGGTGAACCCTTTGTTTAGTTATTCAATACCAAAAAATCATCTCTAAAATATATACATGCAGGCAACATGGAAAAGTGCTGTCAGACTATATTTCTGTTTAGTCATTTCTATGTACATATAATAATAATGGCTAAAATAAGGGAGACTGTGAATTTGTTAGAGAGTGGGGTCAGGATAAGACAGGGGTACAAGGGAAAAAAGAGAAGAAGAACATAATTATTATATTTTATATTAAATATTAAAAACTCATTTGAAAAGATAATACTGTCAGGGACACACATACACACACACCACCACCATACCGCTTTTTAAAGCAATGTTCCACAGATATTTACTGGGCACATTATATGAAAGACAGTGTTAAGCATCCAAATGAGCTTTTAATAAAAGAAGAAATGTATAATCAGAGAAGGTGTCATGTACTCCACTTTCTGACAAGTATAATTTTATGTCCTTTTAAAATGTCAAAACCCACTAGCTAACATACTGTTTTGTGCAATTATATTTCCTACCCAAGGCGTGATTTGAATCAATTTGATCAAATTTGTCTGATGTGTGCCTTAAAAAAAAAAATCTAAGGAAGTGAAACAAACTAAAGAAGTTCAAGATTATTTCTCATATAATATGGAAATTTACTGAGTCACACACAAAGCAATCAGCAGAAGGAATGAGGTAGATTTAGAGAATAATTTTCTTATGAGAGAAATTACAATTCTTTCTTAGTATCCAAATACTCTTGATTATAGATTCCCATACATTTTAATTCTCCAGGCCGCTGGCATGTCCTATCATCTCTCCATACTCTAATTTATGTGAATCTCTCATTTCAAGAACTCATCCTGGAACATCTGCCACATCACCTAGCAACATAACAGAGTTGTTTGTATCCATTTGAGAAGAAGGGCTTAGCATCTGTTCTGCATGCAGCGTAAGAAAGGATGGGGGACGGTGTAAGATAAATCTTAATTATGATCAACTCAGACATATACATAGAGAGGTCCCATCACATCCCACAAGTAAACATTAGAATATTGTTTCTCTTACATTTTTTCACATATTGTGAATGGCTAAATATACCTAGGATGCAGAGCAGTAATGGTGTAATCCTAATGTAGAGTACTTAAATATTTGAGCTACACATAAAAGCCTATTATGGGGCTCTGTGGTGGTTTGAATGAGAATTCTCCCCATGGCACATCTATTTGAACATTTGGTCCCCAGCAGGTGGTACTGTTTACTGAAGCTATGGGACCTTCAGGAGGAACATCCTTGCTGGAGGAAGTACTAACAATAAGGACAGGCTTTGAGAGTTTATAGCCTCTCCCTATTTCCTGATGACTCTCTCCCTGCTTCCTATGTGAATGGAAATGTGATAACCCATTTTTATGCTCCTGTATGCTGCCACGCATTTTCTACCATTTTGAACATTAACCTTCTGGAAGCTTAACCCACCATTTTGAACACTAACCTTGTAGAAGTATAAGCCAAGAACCTTCTGGAAGCATAAGCCAATTAAACACTCCCCCCTTTTCCCTTTTCAATGCTTTTAACTCTAGTATTTTATTACACAAAGGGAAAAGTAACTAATACAGACTTGGAAAACGCTAACATAAAAGAAGTAAGAGAATGGATGGGGGAGGGGAAGACTTTGAAGATGCAATTGGACAAAAGGAATTACAAGTAACAGAAGAAATCTAGGAGTGGGAAAGGTACCCTCCCTAGGGCACCAACTGGTTTCCAGTGCCAAATGGACAGTCCTGAAAGCACACATACCATAACATTATAGGAGCTCAACAGGTTATACTTAACAATGTGTGTGTGTGTATATATATATATATATATATTAACACACATACATATATATATTATGTATATGCACATACATAGATGTATATAATAACAGTGCGTGGAAAGAAAGGCCATGAATTTGAAGGGGAGTGAGGAGGTATGGAACGGTTCAGAGAGAGGAAAGGCGAGGTAGAATAATTGTTATTATATTATACATCTCAAAACTAAAATTTTAAAAAAAGGAGGTAAAACAATCCATGTGGAAGCTTACTATCTCACAACCCAAATGGGGGTCGGGGGGAGTAGAACATCTGTGAGCTAAATAGGAACAAATACTAGTTTAAAGTTTAAAGAGCTATGCAGGGAGCGGGGTGGGGGACTGGGGAAAAGAAAGGGAGAAAGAGGAATTAACGGAAGGATATATTTGCAAAATAAAAATGCCTTGTGGAAATTTAATCGTAAGCTATTTTTCAAAAACACTTCAAAAACAAGAGTTCAAACAAAATTTATACTGCATGGATAGACAATGTCCCTCCGAGAAGACATGGATTATTAAATAGAATTACAATATAGGTATGCAAAGCCTCCCTATGAATCCAGGGGTCTATAGAGGTCTCCAAAATTACACTGGCTATTACCATTGCCCTTGCTTACCCAGCATCACTATGTGTTAAGACTTTATCGCTAACAACACCATGCACTAGTTGCAGGACATAGAGAATGCATCACAAACCTACCAGAAAATGGCCTCCTTGCTGGTCTAACTTTCATCATGCCAAAAAGTGTTGTATAGGCTGCTGAGTAAACAATAGACATCAATATTCTTACCCAGTGCTGATCAGGTGTCCTGCAATACTGACCTGTCAGGTAAGGTGTGCTTACTGGTCAAATACTGTTTGGGGTAACTAAGCACTTTCTGATTGGATTTGGGGTCTGTTGGTTCTACCTCAGTCCATTTCATCCCTGGAACTGTAATCCTCATCACATCCTCATGGCTGAAGAAGTTATAGGCCCTAGGGTAGAACCTGCTTCTATTATGTTCCTAAGTGGCCATGCTGTCAAACAGCCTTTTAAGTATTTGTGTTTATATCCATAGACCTGTGTTACTGTCAGCCCTGGTTGGAGAATCTTCATTTTACAGTGGACAGCAATCAATAGATAGATTCATTGCTGGTAAAGAGACTGGGTGCTCAGCCCTAAATATGACACCAATATTAATACCACTACCACCAAGGTTATGGACACATTGTAAGGATAAATGGGGAATAGATATGATAATATATCATTGTTCGCATGCATCAAATTCTCAAAAACAATTAAAATATCAGAAGTACTTCCATGTTCTCTCTGTCTGTCTGTCTCTGTCTCTCTGACTCGCTCTTTCTCTCTCTCTTTCTCGTGTGTGTGGTGTGGTGTGTGTGTGTGTGTTGTGTGTGTGTGTGTTATTTAGATATTTGTGTGTTGTGGGATAAATGGTCAGAGGATAAATTTCAGATGGAATTTGGTCTTTCTATCCATTTTTTGGAAACCAGGGATGAAATTCTAGTCAGATATGTACTTGCAAAATCCTTCATTTGTGGAGCCAACATGCAGACCACAAAGGGCTTTGAATGTAGTCCCAGTAAAGGAAAAGTTGGTTAGTAGACAGAACACAAAGTACTTATAAACGGGCTTAGAACCCAAACTGCAAACCAGCCCAAAGTACTTGATTCTATGCACTACATAATATCACGATGACCATTTTTCTAGTACACCAGAAACTCGTGGATTCCTTTAGCTCATCACTTATTCAATTAAGGATCACTCTGTGATTCAAGATCAATAACTAAGGTTCTCCCAAGAATTGCACCAGTTGTATGACCAATGTTGTTACCACTGTTGCTTTCTGGTATAATTTCAAAGACTGTTGCAATTAATGTTTTCATTCATCCTTGTACCCCTTCACAATGTGAAGTCTGAGTCTTCTGCTCTTGAATCTAAGCCAATCTTTAATTTATCTTTTTTCCATATATATAGGAGGCCCACTGGTTCTACCTTCTCCTTAGGGATGGCAATACCTGGCTATAAAGAATGGTTGTCTTGTTAAATGAGGGAACATAGATGAAGTACTAGTCCAGGTCATGGAGAGAGAATGAGCTATGAAGCACCTTTCAATAAATCCTCACTAGGCTTTTAGTGAGGTCACTAAAGGCAGGTGACTGAATAATCTCCATTGCACAGAGAGAAGTCCCCATCTCCTGAGTTCTAGAAAACAGGGTCTCACAAAACAGTGAATGCGTTTGTGCCAGTCAAAAACTTGAGGAGGGTACTTTCTCATAACGTTTAATAGTAGCAACAAATATGTACAGTCCAAGGAGGCAATCGTGATAATGTTAATTCCTCAATTTTAATCTCTATTCCTAGAATCAAGGTTAAGTACCTTGTTAGCTCATGAAATGGATAAAAAACAAAGACTCTAAAAGACATAACCATACAAGGCAAGTCCAGAGTAACAACAAACACATTACAATTTGGCAAAGTGAAGAACTGTTTTTCTCATTCCAATGCATTCTAGCACAGTGAAGCAGCTCTCCCCTGGTTAGAATGATGGTTCGTCTTTCTGTGATCCATACTGAGCCACAGATCCTTACTTAAGTCTAGAGAAATGGAAACAATTTTAGAACAACTCTTGAATGATACACCTAGAAACAGAAAAATATACAATCACATTTTGACAGTGAAAAAAATATTTTCTTGATGAATTAGCATGGAGGGCATACAATTAAATCAGGGACGACCTGAATTAAAACACAGCAGATCAAAGTAAGGTCAAGGGCATTATTCCAATGCTGAAGGACAGTATCAGGCAGTGTAATGTACATTTCACTGAAGTACCAGAGGGGATACAGAGAACAATGGTGACAAAATGCTTAATCATGATGACTCTGAGTTTAGCCAAATTAACAACATTTATGTATATGGACATGCACACCTGTGCAGGTGTCCAAAGAGAGGAATGGGCATTAGATATCCTTCTATATCACATTTGATTTCAAACCTTTGATATGTGGCCTCCCCTGATCCTGGAGCTAACATGATAACCAGTATGCCCTTAGCGATCCCCCCTGTCTCCACCCCACAGCACTGGGGTTATAGGTGAAAAATTCAACTAATTTCAGCATGTCCAAACTCAGGTCCTCAGGCTTGTCCAACAAGCACTCTTACCCCCTGAGCCAGCTCCCATCCCCTACAAGAACTTTGGTCAGGAAAATACAAGCCACAGGAAAAGATAGGGCAATTTTAAATTGCTGGAATGACTTGTTTTCACCCAGAAGTCTAAGCTTCATAAAAGAAGAGCTATTGAAAAATGAACCAGAAGATCAGTAAATTTGCTTTCTGCACTCCTCCTGAAATAAAAAAGAAAAAAGAGAAAGAAAAAGATAAAAAAGACAAATAGATAAAGGAGGTTTTCAATGAAGTTTGGATAGACATAAATAAAAAGCACCAGAATCAAAATGACAATGACATAAAATACAGTTTTTCATACTCTCATTTGAGAATAACTGTTTTAAAACAAAAGTAATACTGCTGCTCTGTTTGCATGTGGCTTATAGTAAATTGTGTCCTTGTGTAGTACTATTGAAAGACAGTGGGCTGCTAAGACATAAGCCCAAGTGGTCTTCAGGACCTAGTCTCCATAAAGGCAAGTTCTTGTAAGTTTGGCCATTTCTGTATCCAGTTCCTTTTCTTTGAACTTCACCTGAATATTAGGACCCACTTAGGGAGCCCCTTGAGATACCACTACTATGTTTTTTGGACTTTTCTAACAATCAAAACATTAGAACCCTGAACCAAATAACCCACTTGCATTATAAGTTATGTAGCCTCAGGCATTTTATTGTAGAAACATAACATGTATGAAGACATGTGTGTCATAAATTTGTAAAGACTTGAAAGGCTCAAATGTAAGATAACAATAATAAAAAAACAATTAAAATGTAGTACTAAAATATATAGCTGTTATTACTGACACTATACATCAACTAGTTCAATATTTTGACTGTTAACCCAGTAACATTTAGTTTATTACACTATTTTATAGTATAGATTCTGGGCCAGGGACTGGCTCCATTTGCTGAGTGTGAGTTCAATACCCATAATGCAGATAGTGGAAGGAGAGAATCAATTCACCCAAGTTATTCTCTGACTTCCACATATAAACTGTGGCACATTTGTACACACACACACACACACACAGAGCAACACCACACATACATGCACACATGCACACACAAGCACATGCACACACGCATGCATGAACACACATACACACATATGCACACACACAAACTTTTTTAAATTTCCATTTCATTTTGTTCTAAGAGAATACACAGTAATAATACTCCCTGGGTTACAAGTAAATAAAATACGGTGGGCGCATATGATATGGAAAACCATTCTGTGACCCTAGCCACCATTCACTGATAAAACTGTCAGACACAAGTGAGGCAATTTCAGAGTAGATCACAACATTCTCTAGCAAACAAATTTGATCTTTAAAATCCAGCATTGGTCTACATTTTCATGAAAATGTAATTCATGAAAAATAACATGATGAAGTAAAATTCTTAATCTAAGAATCTTTAATGTCTTGTTTTGAATGACCACCTTTGTGCTAAAATATGGTTCATAATATGACTTTGACTATTATATGTAATCCAAACTATGACACCTGTATGTAATATTTAAGAACTATTTCACAGTCATAAGGCTGTTTTATGTGGATAAATTATTTCCCGAGAGTAATAAAAATCTTAAAGTTTGATCTTATAATTATGAAATTTTCACTTAGAGTAGATACATACTAAGGGAGTCATTCTGAAAGGAAAGCTCATGAATTGTGTGCTTGTTCCTAATGCAAAAATGGAATCAGGAAATAGCCCTGCCCCTTAGCTTGCATAAATATTAAACTGGCCAGCTTTCAGAGCTTCCTCTTTCAGAGCCTCCTGTGAGGGAAGACAGAAATCAAGCTGGGCCTTGCAAGCATAGCCAAAAGATTTGGAACCTTTTACTGATTTTCTCCCTTGCATGAGAAGACTTTGGAAATAAGCTCAAATGGGCTAAATATTTAAACATATGACCATGAGCAGTAAAATTCTTAGAAGAAAGCACCAGGGAAAAATTTTCCTGGACTTGTCTTGGCAGCAATTCTTAGGTCTGACACTTGTAACAGGGATGGCACACACATAAATGAAGGTATGGGATCAGACCAAACTGACCAGCTTCTATGCACAAAAAACAACAAACAAACAAAAACAAACAACGGCAAACAGTCAATAGAATTCAGAAACAACATATAACCTGAAAGGCAATAAATTTTCAAACCATATATCTAATAAGGGATTAATATCTACAATCTATTTAAAAATTCCTATAATCCAATAGCAAATCATCTAATCAAAACTTGGGCAAAGAATGTGAATAGACATTTCCACAAACAAGATATGTAAATGAAATTATATGTATATAAAAGAATACCCAACACCACAGAAAAATGCATTGATACCATGATGGAGTATAACAATCTTGTTAGGTTTGTCCATTATCAAAATATAGATGGGCATGAGTTTCTGTCAATAAAACCCTTCTACACTAACAATAGAGTAGACAGAAAAATGACAATTCCATATAAAAATCAGTATGGGAAGCCCTAAAAATAGATAGATAGATAGATAGATAGATAGATAGATAGATAGATAGATAGATAGATAGTACAGGCAAACAGAAAGACAGAATGAACAATAAGTGAAAAGTGTTCAAGTATTTCACCTTCTAGATATGTAGCTGTCTCTGGTGTATAAATTAGGCAAATTCCAGGGGATACTAAAATCTATGCATATTCACACTACCTAATATAGAATTGCAGAGAAAAATACATAGAAGCTACACATTTCTCTAGATTACTTACACTGTAACATGATGTAAAAACTCCATGGATATCATCACATTGTATATGCTATAGAGTAATATCTACACATTCCATTCAGACCCCCTTTTCAATATTATGCATCTGCAGTTCATTTGCTCTTTGAGGTGGAATCTGTGATTTGGAGACTTGACCCAAAGAACCAAGATTTCAATGTTATTTGTATTTCTGTTTTCAATGTGGCTCTTTGATTGTAGCTGTGTTATGAAAAAGACAAACTATGATGCACATGCAAAATGGACAACTGTCTAGCCCCAAAAAGAAGGTCTGCAATTAATGAGAGATGACAGAGATAAGTCTTGAGTGCCTTACACCAATAAAATAGGTTCTTTATGAGTTAAGGCTGAAGGGTATATCTGAAGTCAAATTCAGACAAGGAGAGAATGGAATCCTTACTAATGTGGGGGTTGGGAACAATGGGAAATGGGACAGTTGTTCAGTAGGCATAAATTTCCAATTGTGCAAAATGCCTAGTATACAGTTACAGCAATGCTATTTTATGTAGTTAAATAGTGGTGAGAGGTTATATTCCATATAATGTTTTCTTAGCACAAAACTAAACAGTAATACAAAAAAAAACTTGTGTCTGTTCCCTTGAATACTGTAATATGTTCATGAGCATACCGATTTATCAAAACAGCATCTAATTACACACATAGGTATTATTGCATATCAATTACATCGATAAATGCAGATTCGTTTAAAATAAAAATTGCATATAACTTATATACCCATTTTACGTAAAGTATAAATATATGTATTCATTTAACAAATGTAAAAGATATCACTTTAAAATCAAGACAAATAGTAATTCAGTGACATATGATCAAAAGCAACTTGGGTAGGAAGGGTTTACAACGCTCACACTTTCATATACAGTTCTTTATCAAAAGCAATGAGGGCAGGAACTCAAAAAAATGCAGGAACCTGGAGGCAGGAGCTGATGCAGAGCCATAGAGAGTGCCCTTATTGGCTTGTTCCCTACAGCTTGCTCAACCCACTATCTTATAGCACCCAGGACCAACAGCCCAGGTGGTCATACCCACAATGGGTTGAGCTACCTATCACTAACTTATGAAAGACATAAGGGAAGGATTGAAGGTCTTGAAGGTGATAGGAACTTCAAGGAAGAACAATAGTGTTAACTAACCTAGAACCTTGAGAGCCCCTCAAAGAGCCCCTAGAACCTCTCAAAGACTGAGCCCATAAGCATAGAGCATACATGGGATGGACCAAGTCCCCTGTTACATATGTACCAGATTACAGCTCAGTTTCCATTTGGGACTCCTCCCCCAACAACTGGAGCTGGTGCTGTCCCTAAAGCTATTGCCTGTATGTGGAACAGCTTGGAATAGTTGCCTGTTCCCCAACAAGGCTGCTTTGTCTGACCTCAGTGGGAGAGAATACACCAAAACTTCCAGGTATTTGATATGCCAGGGTTAGGGGATACCCAGGGCCCCATCATCTCAGAGAGAAGAAGAGGAGAAATGGAAGATGGGGGATAGGGGAAAGCACTGTGGGAGGGGGCAATGATTAGAATGTTAAACTAATAATAAGTAAATAGAAAAAGAGAAAGAAGGAAGGAAGAAGAAAGAAGGAAGGAAGGAAGAGAGAGAGAGAGAGAGAGAGAGAGAGAGAGAGAAGGAGAGAGAGAGAGAGAGAGACTCCTTTCAGGCTTGTCTATAGCCTGGTCTTATTTGGAGGCATTTTCTCAATTGAGGCTCTATAGAGGAGTTTTAATCCAGCAATATGATATGGCTGGCTGCTTTTGCTGGAATACAAACACATTCTTATTATACACACATTTAATCCCAAATAAGGTAGATAAGTTTAGTTTTTAGAAGGAAGCACGATGTTTGAAAGTAGAGTCAGTTCTGGTCAGTCAGTTTGACTAAGTAACTGAGATGAGAGGCAGTACAGTGGAGGGGAGTTTCTGACAGTTCAGTTTGTGGAGTTCAGAGGCAGTTTATGCAGGGACAATTTTTCAGAGACAGATGCAAAGAGAACACAAGCTAGACACAGATTAAGACAGAATGAGCCAGAGAATAAGGAAGCCAGAAGATTAGAACAAATTAGTTGTTAGTTTGAAGCCAAGCAGAGCAATTCAGTGAGAAGCTTAGAGAGGCCAGTTAGAATCATCAGCTTTGATGAAGAGTTTGAGCCTAAACAGCTGAGTTGAACCAGCCAGCAGAATTCAGAAAAAGCTATAAAGGGTGAGCTTATTCACAGTAAGACTCAAGGCAACAATTGTATAGACAAATAAAGGCTACTTTTACAAGTTTTCCTCCTCTCTAATAACTCTAGCTTGTGTCAAGCTGACATTAAACTAACCAGTCACAGTGACTTTCAAATTTTAATGTGAAGCACCCTTGTGGATGTTTCTTCCCAAAACCTCAACCACTAACAACCCATTTCTCTCCCTGTGTTTTTTTGATGTTGAAAGAAAAGTCCTTACCTAACATTTCTACTCAACCTCCTTTAACTAAGCACAATTCATTTTTGTTTCACTCGCGGTATTTGATATATTCTCATTATAATTTCTCAGTACCCAGTAGCAAAGCTCCATTGTTTATATAGAACCAATTGACTTTGTGGTGTATATTTGCCTATTAAAAATAAAATTAGGGAGCTGGAGAAATGGCTCAGTGGTTAAGAGCAACAACTGCTCTTTCAGAGATCCTGAGTTTAATTCCCAGCAACCACATGGTGGTTCACAACCATGTTCAATGGTTGTGATGCCCTCTTTTGGTGTGTCTGAAAACAGCAATGGTGTACTCATATACATAAAATAAATAAATTTAAAAGAAAAAGGAAAATCCAAAAATAAAATTAGGGCTGGGCAGTGGTTTTAATCACAACACTTTGGGAGGAGGCAGGTGGATCTCTGTGAATTTGAGACCAGCGTGGTCTATAGAGCAAGTTCTGGGCCACCCAGAGCTACACAGAGAAGCCCTGTCTCAAAACAAAACAAAATAAAATAAATAAGGAGTCAAAAGGTTAACTCAGTAAGTAAAAGTAATTGAGGTACAAGGATGGCAATTTGAGTTTGCGGACAGGATGCCATGAAAATCTGGATGTGGATGGTCACATGAATTTGTCATCCAAAAGTATCTACAGCCTGATGGTAGAGATAGGAGAATCAGACAAAAGCACTAATGGAGGCAGCTAGCCTGGAGTACACTGTGTAGCAACAGACATAGAAAGACCGACCCTGCCCCACATAAGGTAGAAGGAGAAAACAGAACAGATTTCAGAATGTTGCTCACACATCATAGACCACATACATTGCAGACGGTAACAGATAGGAGTCACTTCTCCCCGTCTGACCTCGTAGGTCCTAGGTGCTAACTCATGTTGACAAGCATGGTAGTGTGGGCTGAGCCACCTCACCTTTTCAGTTGATTAAATCCTAATGATCTAATTCACACCATGGTGGCTACAGTCACTAATACAGCTCACAATACTCAAAACTGTGAAGACTAACGTATCTTAAGTACTGTGACCATAACGTAAGCTGATACACTATATGAGTTGATCATAGCAATCATTCTACAATTTGTGTGTGTGTGTGCACACCTGTGAGCACTCATGTGCACAGGTGTGTATTTTTTACTAAAATGACATTATATACCTTAATTATATTTGTGTCAGTTATACTTTGAGTATAAAAATACGAAAATGAACTACCTGATCATTGCATTCATTCTTCTTTCATCAACTGTTCTTCCCCTGCATGGAAAGTTGCTTCTATCCTGACCCTCCTGGGGAAACTTTCCCTTAACATTCTCGTCTGTTTGAGTGTTTGCTGGCAAAGCAGTTTTCTTCACTTTGTCTGAAAAATTCTATTTATTCTTCATTTCTGAAATATGTTGTTGTGGAGGAGAGCTGCCCAGGTTGACTTTTTATTTTCTTTTCAGTACCTTAAAGATTTCACTTCATTGTCCTGCTGTCTGCTATTGTGTAAACTCTATCTTGTTTCTCTTTGGCTCATTTTCCCCCCTCTGGTTGTCTCTGATGGTTTATGGTTTCCTTTGGTCCTCAGAAATTTGAATAGGATGGATTCAGGCAGCTATATTAGTCATAGTAATGGTAATGGTGGTCATTATTATTTGTTTATCCTTCATGGTGTATTATAAAGATCCTTGAATCTATGGTTGGGCTATATGTATTAGTTTTCTTTCTCTTCTTGTGATAAAATATCTTAACAAGCAGAACTTAATGGAGAATAAGTTTATTCTGCCTTACACTTATAACGGATATATATATAGACCATGACATCAAGGAAAGCATCAGACCAGTTCATTGCATTGTATCAACTGTCAGGAAGAGTGATTGAATAGAATCTCAAAGCAAATGCCTAGTGACATTCTTTTTCCCACAAAGCTCTACCTTCTAATAGACCCTCCCAATAAGCTCTTCCAGCAGGGAACAAGTGTCAAAACACATGAATCTAAGGGAAATATTTCATACTCAAATCACAACCTTGTACATCATTAATTTTGTATGTCGCTCCTACTAGGATAAAATGCTTTCCGTATTCTTCCTAATCACTGTAGCCTTCCATAAGAATCTCACATTAGAAGAATGATCCATCTTCTCTGGCCTTTACTGACTATTGATGAAAGGAAAAGACATTCAACAATCAGTTTGGTTAGAAATTCTTGGAATCCAAGTTTGGAACTCAATAGGTAGGCAGACTCAGTACTGGAGTGTAGGGCCAAGCAGACCTGTTGTTAGCTTCTTAGCAAACCATTTTGTTGCCATGAGCTGTGGGTAGAAGTAGTGGTTCTGGGGTCTGAATGCCCACTATTGAGATATATTGACATTGAAACATGACATATTGAGAAGCTCTAGTCCAACCCTTATCTTTATTATGTGCTACCACCTAGGAAATCCCTATAAATAATTCCCTAAGTGTTCTCTGGGTCTGGGCACAAAAAAAGTAAGCTTCCTAGGCAGTGCTTTGAAATTTTGGAGAAATTAATCACTCACCTCATTCTCTCTCCCTCATGGGAGATGTTGGTCACTGAATGAATCTCACTGTGGAAGGCTGGGAGAGAGGTGAAATGCTCACAGTGAAACATCTAACATTTTAAGTACATCATTTTCTCTCTGTGCTCCACCAAGGCTCTGTAATACCTCACTGGATTCTGGAACTCTCATAAATTAATGTGTTAGTCAACACAAAATATATATCTCATAAAAGGGACTGAAAACTTCTATTCTACTATTGTGTTGGTAGCAAGAGTTATTGTGGCTGGTGTGCAGCAGTGGTAGAGGCAATGGTCATTACAGATTTCTATATCCTTAGTGGAGCTTGAAGTCAAATATTTATTCAGTAAGGGATATTACTCAAGCCAGTTTACTTGGATCAAATGGCAGTTGCATCAGTTAGAATAAAATGAGCCATACCAGCTTCATTGGAACAGAGATTACATCGTATATAACAGGTTGTGTGAAATTGGTTATATATAACTTGAAGGAGAATCATTTTAATCACATCTTAGAGGTTTAAAAATATTTCTAAAGATTCATTTTTTACTGATGTGCATGTGTCTGTGTGTAGGTATGTGCAAGTGTGCACAAAGATGCCCACAGACATATCAGAAAAAGGCATCAGATCCCCAAATAAGATAGGTAACAGAGATTGTGAGCCACATGACATTAAGTCCTGGGAACCCAATAAAATCCTCCAGATAAGCAATTGGTCTTAATGGTAAGCCATGAATTCATCCCTGTTTAAAACAAATAATTTAAAATCAAGGAATCAAGACATAAATAGAGACCTCAGGAAGATGCTTAGTCACTAGAGCTGGAACAAAAATAGAAGATTGGGGAGGAAAAAAAGATATGTGTCAAGAGGCTAGAAATGTGGAGATAAGAAACTGGAGCTGGGACTCACAAATCTAAACAGCCTCAAATGGTTGGAACCTGCAATTGGAAGAGACAGCAGTTGGAACAAACTACCCCAGAGGCAGACCCATTCTTAGGATGGCTGTAACAGGGCAAAACTTGGAAGCTACAGCTTTCCCCTCTCCTCTTCTACGGTTTTCTCCCAGTGCACCTGTTTGGTAAAATTCAATAGTCTTACCAAGGGGAGCCTGTAATGTCCAGAGTCCAAGCAAGAGTACAACAAAGTATAGGAAGCATGTTTAGAGCTTAACAATAATATCCTAGCTATTTTCCCAGTAGGAATCATGGTTTTCAACAGGGTGAAGGCACTGTAAGTAGAGATTTGAAAGTATTTTCAATTTTATAATCTGTGCTTCAGGAAGTTCCAATATAAAAAAAAATTAAAATGCTTATATAAATAAATCCACTTTTATGGCACTAGTGCTTTCTAAAACTATGATCAGAGAAAAGACTGTCTGTTCTAAATGACAAATAGTAATCCTTTTAGGCCATCATAGAGGAAATTGTGACCCTACCTGCTCCCCAAGATTGTTAGCTAGCTGATATCAGCCTAGGAGAGCAAATGGAGCAGACAATGGATGGGTGTTAGGGGGGGACAGTTTCAGAAATCCTGTGAGTACATGATGGGACCAGCTATGGGGAGACAGATCACCTTTACTTGAAGTGATTCATAGATTGTATAGTTTGGGGGACAGGGAGTAGGAACATCCAGGATGGGCAAAGGTCATTGGTGAAGGCGTAAAGTACAGGATGCCGATTAGCATGAAGAGGCATTCCAGGAATCTCAGGTACTAGCTGAATGGGTTCTTATCAAGAGAAAGGAAGTTGAGTCTGTAATATTAAATAAGGCTACATGACATTCCACAGGTAGAGGTATGTGGGGGTTAAGGTCAGAGAACAGGAAGCCCCGTTAGTAAAGAAGTATTCCAGTTTGTATCAAACCCACAGGATATCTGTACAATGGTAGAATTTCACTAATTACCAGGCAAGAGAACAACTTAAATATTCTTCATTTCTCCGAATGTCACGAGAGCTGATGGTGGCATTAACTAGTTAGTTTTTATGTAGGTGTTTAGTTTATTGATTATTCAGAAATAATCTATTTTAGTTATACATACTACATAATGTATATCTCCATGTATATATGCATAGATATTTATTATCAAGAATTAGCTTAGAGGGAGCATGCAGGGTAGAAGACTGGGTACAGATGCTTTGCTGCCAAATCTGACTTTGGTCCCTAGACCCATGTGATGAAGGAGAGAAGCAATTCCAACAAGTTGTCCTCTGACCTGGACAAGATAAAATATATTTTGTTGCATGTATATTAAAAGAGAGAGTAGCATCAATGAGATCAAGAAAACTAAGAAGAAAAAGGATGCATTACCAGGATAAACAACTTCATGTTTCTAATACAGTGCCCATAGTAACAACATACTTTACCTATCTTTGTTGAATAATCATTACTGGCAATAGTCTTTAGAATTATTTTAATTTCCAAGTGTTATTTAAAATGGAGTTATCAGTAAGGAGTAGACATTTGATGTCTGTTATTTGAAGTACAAATATAAATACATTAAAAGTAATAACTGAATAAACAATGAATGAATTAAATTCTCTGCTCTGGAAATTTTTAAAGAACAAGTTCTGATAATTAGTCAGTTGTTCCCCTTATAAAGCATGAATCACTTGTTTAAACTTTATTTTCCAAAATAAGATTTAGTTATGACCTGAACAGACTGTCAAGTCAGAAATAACATATTCCCATTTAAGTCTGTGTGTGTGTTGGGAGAGAACACATGTATGAGTGTACATGCATACTCACATACTATTTAATGTGCATTGTGTGCACATATGTGCACATGTATAGACCATAGGTCAGCCTCAATGTATTTACTTCTCAGGCAAGGTCTTTTATATTTTTTGAGACAAGGTCTCTCACCAGGACATGGGAATCAGTAACTAGGCTAATCTCTTAGTAAGAGAGACACAGATATCCTCTCATCTCCAACTCTCTGGCATTGGAGTATCAATACTTGGATTCTGGTATCAGACTCAAGTCCTCAGCGGAAGCACATTACCAACTGACTCAAACCCATATCTCTCAACCTGTCTCTTTTAAGGACTATTGTTTAATACAGGGTTTCTACTGCTGCAGCAATTACCATGGCAAAAGAGCAATTGGGGAGGAAAGGGTTCATTTATGCAACATTTCCACATCACTGTTCATCACTGAAGGAAGTCTGGAAAGGAACTCAAATAGGGCAGGAACCTAGAGTCAAGAGCTGATGCAGAAGCCATGGAGGGGTACTGCTTACTAGCTTGCTCCTTATGACTTGCTCAGTCTACTTTCTTATAGAACCTAAGGTCAACAGTCCAGGGATCAATCCAACCACAATGGGGTTGACCCTCCCCCATTTATCACTAATTAAGAAAATGCATTACAACCTGGATCATACACAGGAAATTTCTTCAATTGAGCTTCTTTCCTTTCAGGTAACACTAGCATGTGTCAAGGTGGCACAAGAGAAGCCAGTATGACTATAAAGCAGGGGTAGGTACATTACTTGGCAGTTGAGAATATATAATGCTCTTGCATATAATTGGAAGTTAGTTCCTAGCACTCAAGATGTACAGCATAATCACCCATAATTCCAGTTCCGGGGGATCCAATACCTTCCTCTGGCTTTACATCTACCTGATCTTACAGTACACACTCACACAGACACAAACATACGCATGGCTAGAAGATAAAAAAGCGATTGCAAAAGTTTAAAAACTATAATACTTGTCAATACAATTCACATCAGAATTAAAACTGAGATATCCATAGTAGTTGGCTAAATACACTGACATGTACATAGATATCAGCAGACAGACTGATGAAGCTTTGCGAACTGCTTTCCTTGTTGAACATGTCTTGGCACAGATACAAAAGTAAAGTCTGGAGGCCTTGTGAGGGAGAGCAGATTACAGCTCCAGAGATGAAATCGAAAATGTGGCTACATTTGTCTCATGTTCATAAAATGGATCCCCCTTGAAAGGAAGAGAATAAATTAGAAAATACACACACTATATCTACATTGAAAACTTAATTATAAAGAATTCCCTTTGCTCAGGCTCCCTGAGGTAATAGATACCACTTTTCTTTGTTACTTTTATTTCATTTTAGAAATAATCACCTTTCTTGAAAGTAGTTTTTTTTTTTTTTTAATTCATTGAAAGCCAACATAACCAGGAAATTGGACTCTTCACAAAAGGCACTTATCGAGTAGACTGTTTCAAATTGCTTTGGCTTGGCCAGAGAGAGAGAGTCACTTTCAGTTAAAATATTATTTAGTTTAAAGGAAATACTGCTTTTCTAATCCTGACCCAAATTCATTTCTCAGACATAGAAAATCTGTCCTTCACACATCATTGCTATCAATATTTCACTTTCTTGGGGACATTATTACAAATATATATACAAGCACAAACACACATACTGTACATATATATATATATATATATATATATATATATATAATATATATTTGATTCAGAAGTGTCTAGGGACACAATTTATCAACAAATAGCTTTCAAGTTGAGCAAGAGGGTTTTTGCATGAGTATTAACTCAAACACATTTTTTAATTCCTCTGAAGATAAATCCTAGGTAAATACTTGTGTAAATTAGACCTGGAAAGTCATCTTCAAAATTTTCCATTCAAATTGAAGACTTGACAAGCCAGTCACCATTGTATTCATGAAGCATGTAGCTCCAAGAATAGACAATGGGAAGAGCATGAAAAGATGGTTCTTTTTTACTAAAAGCTCACAACTGAATATGGAATTTCCTTCTATATTTATCTGACAGAAGGAATTTTTTTCTGTCGTGAAACATTTCTGATAGTTCGAAGCCTATTGCTTACTTTACTTCTGCTTTACCATTTTATCTGAACTTCACAGCTATTCCCAAAGGAAGCCGTGGGATAAGTCATTCATCTGCCTAAATATTTCTGCTGCCTATCCATTCTCTTGGGTTACCACCAATAACTGAACTCTCAAACCTACTTTCAAATGTTATGCCTATCCCTCTCATTCTGTTACACACACACACACACACACACCACACACACACCACACACTGCAAATAGCCCTGCTCAATTTGATCCTTTTCATGTAAAATTAGACAATTAAACCATAGAATGGAATGTTGTAAGTACTGGGTGTGAAATAATGTTTTTAAAGAAATATGTGGTTGAGCCAGAAAGGATGGTAAATAAAATGAGATTTTGATAAGCATAGAATGGTGAAGGGAGGTGTTTTTTTATTTTGTTTTGGTTTAAGTTCTATAGGAAAAAAAAAAACTGAGATAAACAGCAGAACAAATCTCCCAAAACAGCATAGGGAAATCCTGATGATGCACCAAGCACAGATTTTCTGGGTTAACAGAGCAGAAACATCATTCTGAGCACAGTCTCACCATCGCTTTCGGTTTAAATTGAGCGGCAGAGTCAATCTGTGAAAGAAAAAGAGATACCCAAGCAAAAGATTGGATGTCTGTGTTCATGCCACTGTGAGAATGGGCCACAGGGCCAGTGAATGGAATCTCACCTCTTCCTTCACCAAGTTTATAAAACACAGTGTCTCGATAATGTGGACATCTTAGCCTAAGGTAGTTTTGCTAGATGACAATAGCCCTGCTCAAACTGGTCTGCAAGGTTTCTTATTTGCAACCACAGCTTCAGTTATTATACACTATAGTGTGAGCTTTAAATAAATAGTGTATAAAGAATTGTAAGAATAATTACTATTAGCTATGTTATTGTGTGCTAAAATCTGGATCTTGAATACCTTTGAAAATGTGTTGATGTCTTGATCCACAGCATTGTCCTAATGGAAGGGATCAACCTTTGGAACAAAGATGTAATATGATGTGGGGTGTTCTGGGCTCCTTAGGTCAATGGTGGTATGCACCTTAGGGAGAGTGAGGGATCCTGGATCTTTCTTATCTTTAGTGCTTCCCAGCATACAAGACACAAGTTGCTCCTCCATGCAATCTCTGCCCCTACCATCCAGCACTCACAATAGAACCTTAAAAGGAATAAATCTGCTGAATCAAGGGCTGGAAGATTTATGCAAATGTGTTCTTGCTAAAGGCTAATGATGTCAGGTATCTTGCTACAGCATTGAAAATATTTCTAACGCAACACAAAACATGGAAGAAAGACATTCATAGTCAAATTCATTGCATAGTGCTCCTTAAACAGATTTTGTGCAAGCCAGAAAAGCTTTGCATGATCCAGCTGCATTGGTCCATATCGCAGTTAAATTATGGATCTGTGAATCATAATATCTCCTGACTTTGTAACAAGATGGTTCATGACACATATTATGAAAATACAAAGAAACATGAAACAGAGGGCTAGAGGGCAAGGTCTTGAGGTAATGAACTAGGGAGGAAACTACTTTTTTCTAAAGTTTCTTTTAAATGTTTATCATATATGACAGATTGCCTGAGTCAGGCATTTCCCTGTGACATACAGAAGAGAAAGTAGATATCATAATCAACATAAGCCAAGGAACAAAAGAATGAAACAAGGAAGAACATAATAAAATAATTATATCTAGGTTAGATGGGATATCAAATGTTTGAGTTGAAATCTGAGAACATTCTAGCCAAATTGAAGACTTCTAGGTAAAATTGACTCCATCTGGAAAAACGTGAATTTGGAACAACACCTAAGGTTGATGTCTAGATTCAATACGCATATGATACATGCCAGCATAGGTACAGACATGCACACAAGCAGGCTCAAGCATGTGTGAACCTGCACAAGTATTCACATACACACAGATAAGAAAATACATTTTCCCACAAAACGTTGAAATACATAATGATTGTTGTGATGTTAAACGTGTACGCAATCAATAAGTTTCAATCTAAAGCCATATAGTGATCACAATACAGTATTTCATAAGCAACCGCATAAATTATGATGCTACAAATGGTGGGGGGGGATCAGAAAGAGGAAACTTGATCTGGGAAAATGATGGAGGGGTAGTAGCTATTTCAATGTGACAGTATATCATGTGACAAAAGGTAACTGAAAGTGTCACCTAACTGACACTGGAACTGAGAAAGCATTTTTTTTTGTTTGTCCCAAATAGAACTAAACTTAGTCTATATCTTAAGGATAACCAATGAAGACTGTAGCATAAACTGATACACATATGAATTCGCTGACGCATATCTCCTTTAATAAGTCACGTCTTTCAAGGTGTTTTTTCGTTATCAACAGGGTTTTCGTCATTAAATGGTGAATAACTGTTATCTAATATATTTTGCACACAGAAATCCTCTGACTAAATTTGATATGTGTTATTGACTTTTGGACTATTGACTGACATATGACTATGTGTCTTGATATCAAGAGAGAAGAAACAAAGCAAAACAAAATCATTGGATATTATACTTGCTAGTCTTTGAAGGCTAACTTGCCAATTAATCATTCAAGGGAGAATTTAAACCCTCCTGAGGCTAGTGGCTGCAGGCAGAGCTCTCTGCACTTTCCTGCTCCTTGTTTTAATCCTTTACACCCAAGACATTATCAGGCTTAAGCTAAAATCCTCACTCCCCTTGAGTCATTATTCTCCAGAAAACACAAAGCTTTCCAGATGGAGTAAAAAACCCAACGTATCTATAGCTAGAAGAAAAGTATCACATGGAAAGAAAAACTACTCATTTTCAAGTAAAAATAAAAGTATTGCTATGTAGTTTGTAAAGTCACAGAATAATTGACAAACATCCTCTGAAAATAACTGGCAAGATGGGGGCCTGAAGAGATGGCTCAGCGGCCAAGAACATTTCCTGTACTTGCCGAGAATCAAGTTAGTTATCAGCTCTCACATGAAGAAGCTCTTTTCCTATAGCTCCAGTTACAGAGGATCTGACTCCCTCTTCTGGGTCTGTACAAATCTACACACATATGTACAAACAGATACAGAGCACATACCTGCATGCAATACACACACATACAAATGAAATAAAAAAATTAAACAGAACCTGCACCCTGAACACATCATGTAAACCAATAGAAAAAATTATAATAGATATGATTCTGATACGTTAATTAACTAAGCCAACTGTGCTTTTAACTATCAGTTTTTAAAAGAAACTATCTTTTCCTGTAGTTTTTATATGACTTAAAATGAAAACCGACATTTCATTCTGACTTATTATTTCTAAGTCCATTTCTTTTATCCCAGTAGCAATTTTTATGATTATGAACTTATTACATTATTATTATTATTATGAAATATTACAATGTGAATGAATAAATGTCTGCAGTAAAGCAAAGCAAGTATCAAGCTTTTAGCAAAAAAAAAAAAAAAAAAATTCCAACGAGAAAAAGGATACATCACTCTAAGTCTCCCTTAGTTTATTCAGATGAGCCTTTTAAGTGAATTTTCTCTGGCAGTTGACTTCAAATACTCTGTCTAGTTATGCCAGTCCTATACTTCTGTATACACTACTTCTCTCTATAAAAACTGCCTCCTTTCTTCAGTAATTCAGACCAGTCACAAACTTCAAAATGAAATTCAAAACAGAAAAGAAACTAGTTTCCATTTGTTTGCTTTTCATTATTCATGCCAACAAGAGGCAAAGAAACTGATATATTTCACATATCCACTGCTAATCAAATGCTGAGCAACTTGAATATGAATTGTTGTGTGTGGATACTGAGAATCAGATTAAACACAGACAAACCCTGGGAAGTTTTATTGTCTTATTCATTTACAATCATGAACCTGAATATTTTTATATTTCAAACAGTTTGTGTATGGCTTGTTACAAATCTCACATGTATGTAAAATGCACAGAACTCCAGACAAGTAGATGCACCATGAAGTACTTATTAGATTCTGTCAAGAAAAGAAGAAAACAAACATGAAGGGCAGAGGGAGGGAGGAACCTGGGTGGGTGAGGGGAAGGGGAAGGGAAAAAGGGGAACAGATCAGGTATGAGGAGAAAGGGCAGAAGAGAAGCCCTGAGGGTCAGCAGAATGAATGAAAATATGCAACCTGGGGTTGGGAGAAGGTGGGAGATTCTCTAGAAAGTTCCAGACCTGAAGGTAAGAGACTTTCAGGACTCAAAGGGAGGAACCATAGATGACATACTCAACAGCAGGGAGAGGGAACTCGTAGAGTCCACATCAGTAGAAAGACAGGAGGGATGGGGTTGCCATCTCACAGTCAAAAAGTGACCCAGAATTGTCCCTGTCTAAAAGAACTGCAGGGACAAAAATGGAGAAGAGACTGAGGGAAAGGCAGTCCAGTGACCAGCCCAACTTGGGACCCATCTCAAGGGGAGGATCTCAAGGCCGACACATATGTACAGATGCTATGGTGTGCTTACAGAATTACTGCCAAGGACCCACCAAGCAACTGACTAAAACAAATGCAGATACTTACAACAGCCATGAACTGAAGTCAGGGATTCCTAAGGTTGAATTAGGAAAGGGACTGAAGAAGCAGAGGAGTTGGGGTGACCCATAGAGAAAGACCAGCCATCTCAATACTAACCCAGACCCCTAAGAGTTCTCAGACACTGAGCACCAACCAGCAGCATACTACAAGCTGGTTTAACACACACCCTACCCCCCAACACACAAATACACACACAAATACACACACACACCACACACACACACACAACAGCAGTGGAATGCCTGGTCTCGTCTGAGTGGGAGATGACAGGTCTAACCCTCAAAAGATTCTGAGGCCCCAAGAAGTGAGGAGGTCTGGTGGAGGTTGAGGGGGACACATATTCTTAAAGACAAGGGAGAGAGGAATGAGATGAGAAACTGTGGGAGGGCAGACCAGGAAGGGTGCAATGACTGGACTGTAAAAATAAAAGTAATTAAAAGAAATAAAGAAAATAAAAGGAGAATAATTTGAACACTTCACATAAATTGAATAAGAACTGTGGGTTAGTTAAGGTAACTCTATCATTGCTAATATTAGGTGAGGTCACTGTATAAGATGTACATGAAATATTAACACCAAGAGAAGAGCAATGAAAAGTATCTTTCTGTCCTCTTTGTACATATTCTTACCATATATACCACATATATATATATATATATATATATATATTATATATTGTGATATATGTATATACACACACAGATATATGTATACATATATTGCTTCAAATGTAGATGTTTTTAGAAGAAACATAAAAGACCCCATTGGTTGAAAACAAATGTATGATATAATTGAGAAATATCACTCTTCAGAAAGGGTTTTAATGCCCTGCCATAGGAACTCTGGTCAGAAGATACCTCCTACCTGTCAGTTTGTTTATGAAGCCGCCTTAAGCATTTCTCAGGGCTGTGATAAAATACTATGACAACACCAACTAATGGAGAAAAATGTCCATTTGGTTTTACAGCTCTGGAAGGATACAGTCTACTCATGCCTGGGAGGGAGACATGCACAGGCTGGTCAGATTGCATCTGCATTCAGAAAGCAGAGTGAATGGGAAGTGGGTCTGGGCTACAAAGTCTCTTGTTCTGCCCCAGTGACCCACTTTCTGCAATGCAGTTATGCTTTCTAGAGATCTTCCTCTTCCTAAACAGTGCCTCCCATTGGGGACCAAGTGTTCAAACATATGAGCCTACAAGGGGAGATTTCTCATTCAAACCACACCACAGTGTGCTCAACCACAGACCACACCTTGCCACCACAAAGTACTTAATGACTAAGAGAGGAAAGCTAGAAAGCCTCCCCATTTATGTTCAACAGAAGACTCCTTGATGAAAATACTCCATTTTAAATCCCAACCAAATTTGCCATGGTTGGATGTGTTTTCCAGATGCTTATATAGGAAATTTGATCCCCAGGGCAGCAGTGTTGGGAGCTGTTGCTAAGTGAGATTAAATGTGTAGAGTTATAGTATTGTCAGAGAAGTGGGCTCATTGACAGGATTGAGTTAGTTGTTTAAGATTAGTAGATTAGCAGATTCCTTGTTACAAAGAAAAACAAAAACATCTGGGACCATAGAGATGGCTCAGCAGTTAAATTGGAAGAAATTGTGTTCCTCTAACCAATGTTACAAGAAAAATAACTGCAAAATAAGTACTCCTTAGACAGTATTTGATACTCCTCAAATATAAAGCACACATGGAAAAAGATGGAGCTTTTCTGAGGGAGGTAAAGTAAGCCATTTAAGAGGTCAAGACACCCATAAAATCAGCATACTTAATTTACTAGTGGCAAATTAAAAGGGGGAAACACAAATATTAAAGTGACTATTCCCAAAAGTAATATTTAAGAGTCAAGGAAGCCACTATTAACTCTTTTGGGTGATATTAAATAAATGTATTTAGTATGTACAGAGATAACAGCATCTTTAATATTTATTAACTGTTAGATGCATTGTAGGTTCTTAGATTCGTGTAAAGTGAAAAAATTTAAAGACAATACATTCCTATTGTCCCACAGCATATGATCTCAAGACAAGAAATAAAAAATAAACAATTTTCATTTGTGTGAGAAAGTGAAAGCTATAGAAAAATCAAGATTGCAAAGGGTGATAGGGGTCATGGTCATTTCCCAGAAGGCCTTGGGTTAACGGAAAGTATAGCCACTGAGAAAATATTGTTTTCAGTTGCAAATAATACATTAGTGGGGTTGGAAAAACTGTTCATTCAGTAAGGTAATGACATGCAAGAATGAGAGCCAACATCCAGTCCCCACCCATGTCAACTTGTGGAGCACTGAAGCTAGCTTTTCATCCCAACTCTGGTCAGTCAGTCAGACACGATGAGATGGTTAATGCTTACTGGGCAGTCAGTCTAACCTCATTGATGGGCCTCACAGCAAGGAGAGTTACTATGCCAAAGGAGGTAGATGTTGTTCCTGAAAATGTCACCCCAACATACCCCAGATGTGCCCACCCATACACAAACATAGGCATGCACACATTGACATATGCACACATGCAAATATACAAGCATATCTCTCTGTTTCTCTGTCCCCCCCCCTCTCTCTCTCTCTCTCTCTTTCAGAAATTACAGTTGCCTGACATCAAAAGATCATTCTCAGCTCAATGAATTATCAAATGGTTAGATGCAATATGGTTTCCAACTAAGTGGGGCAGAGCATAAGAGCTAAGGCCTTTCCATATGGGCAGACAACAGGTTGACACAGAGTACCAGGAACTCTGTACAGGAAGGTCTCACTTCACAATGAAGTGAGGTCACCCACTGGGGCTCAGTCAGTAGGTTGTTTTAACATTCCTATTGAACACACAGGTCGGCATGTGATCTAACACTGATGTGTTTGTTTTATATCTGTGTACGGATGCCTGTATGTGTTTAGTGTGTGTGTTTGTACATATGTATATAGCTTGTATGTATATGCATATATCTGTGTGATATATGAGTCTTCATGTGCCTGTGTGTATATGTGTGTATGTGTGTGCCTGTACCTGTGTCTGTATTTGTGTATGTGCATGTGCCTGTGATGTAATATGTGTATGTGCCTATGTGTGTATTTGTGTATGTTTGTACTTGTGTGTATATAATCCTGTGTGTATATACGTATGTGTGCCTGTGCCTCTGTTATATTTGTGTATGTGCATGTCCCTGTGTGTGTATATAAGTATGTATGCCTGTGCCTTTGTGTGCATGTGCTTGTGTGTGCTATATATGCATGTGCCTATGTACGTATGTGCATGTGCATATATGTGTGTGTGCCTGTGTCTGTGTCTGTATTCGTGCATGAAGTTGTCATTGTTTTGCACTTCTATCTACAGGTAAAGAAGAATCTCTTCTCCACAAGTCCATGTCAACACCTCTGTCCTTTCAAATTAAAATACAATTATCTTAAGAAGACTTGTTAAAAAAAAAAAAAAAGTCCATCACCTAAATTATAACTAATTTGGCTTAGAAGCGGTTTTCTCTCCCTCAATCTGATTTCCTAATTCCATGAGCTAGCCTGTTCTCTTACATCTTTTGTCTCCATAATTGCATTTGATTTTTTTTTTTAAAAAATTGTCTCTTGAATAGTGGACTCTATGTAAATCTCAAGTGTACGACTATCACCACCATGTTGCTTTCATGGAAGGATTTATTATATTTGATAAAGGAATCATGCCTTTGTTTATTTCGTAGGCAACAGAGAGACACCAGAATTCTCTCACTGGACTTAATCCAGATGTAAAGTTAATCCACAAAGCTTCAGAGACTGATCTGTTTTCTTAATCCTCACCTTCACATTTGGATCCACTAAGGATTTTACCAAAATGCTGTCATGAAAGTTTCACATCAGATAAATGACATCAGAATCTCTTAGTATGAGTCCTGGGTGGCAGTATTATTTAATTCCCACAAGTATTGCATTATACAGTCAGGACTATACATCTGCCATCATGAGGGGAATATCGACAATATCTGGGGCTAGGATGTAGCCCTGAGAAGTGCAGACCTGACGATACATTAGAAACCACCGACATGTTTTTTTAACATACAGGTGCCTAAAGCCCAGAAATTAGAATCTTCAGAGTTGGGGTCCAAATAGATTTCCTCCCACTTTGGAGTTTGTGAACCACTGTTCTATAAACTTCCTAATATAATTGTTAATACTAAGAGCTTCAACAGAGCATTTTTAAACCAAGTAACACCTTCCTGTACATTGACTCAAAATTCTCCATAGTTCTCTGAGCAACAGTGTTTCTTTTATTATGGTTTCCTATTTATTTATTTATTTATTTATTTATTTATTTATTTATAGATTCCACCATGTAGTCTAAGCTGCAATCAACTCACAATCCTCCTGCCTCAGCCTCCCAAATACTAGAATCATGGTATTTGCCACCACAGCCAAGTCATAGGGCTTCTCTGTAAACCTGGGCACCATACAAAATGTACCTGGTAGGAAACAAAGAGCCTAAGTCGGGATTATTGGTGAATTCTATTCTAGTCTCGCAAGTTGTTTGCAAATCAATTTTATTTCTGACATAAATGTAAAACTAAGTCACAGGATTGAATGAACCACAGAGGAAACACCATGCTCAACAGTATTAGCAGTCAAAGTCTTCTGTGGCATGTAACACACTGATGCACAACACACACACACATCACCACACTCATGCATATGCACAGTTGAGTACATTCACACATACACACATGCTACATAATACACTCACATATATGCACACATACATTATATACATATATATAATACTATATACATACATCATGCACATACAACACACACACACACACACACACACACACACACACACACGTACACTCACATTGGTTCTGCTGTGCAGATTTTGTTCCTTTATATTTGTCCTGTGGTTGGGCATGAGTAATTTTTTCTGTAAGGATTTGTGACTTCAGTGGTTGGCCAGGTGGTTGATTTAAAGCATACCACAGCAAGCAAGACCTGCTGTCAGGGTCAGGGAAGCTGAAATTGCATCACAGTCATGCACTGGACCTCTTGTGACCACTCAAATCTCAGCAGGTGCTTTTTCTAGAAAAGAAGCTCTCCGCTCTCAAACCATTCTATACGGCAGGTGGAGATTTATAGCGTGACCCCACTGCACAACTAATGAGTAGCCCAGGTCCTTTGTTCATTTATCTGTCATCTGCCTCTTTTCTGTCATCTGGAGAAGACAACATAGAAGAATGAGAGCAGGATTTGCAATGGAATGATCCAGATTCTAACAATGGCTGTAACCTTGTCTACATGTAAACTTGGATCTAGCCCCTTTAACCTTTATGGTTCCTAGCTTTCCCTCTGCCAATTGTAGACACTAACTCCACCTTACATGCTTCAATGATACTGGAAAGAAAGACATTTGCCATTAATTAACATTCCCCATGTAATGTGTATGAGATTTCCCAAATACAATGAGGGTTCCTAAAAGGTCCTAGTCCACTCTCATTTATGGCCAGTGTATGCCAAGAATTGTGATATGAGATAGGCAAATAGGTACAGGAGAGGTAGATCAGAAAGGTTGATATGATTGGTCTCTCAGGATGCTGAGAGTCACATCTTGGACTTTTAGTGAAGAATTACACAAACAGTTCCTAAATTACAGTTGAAACAAGCACTTCACAGGGGAAGCTCGGCAGGACATGGGAATTTGCACCTAGTGACATTCCACCAGTGCCTCCTCATTATCAACAGGGGGTGACATTTAACTTGAAACTGTATTGATTTATAAGGGGAAGGGTAAAGTTAAGATACTGTTAGTCTGTCCTATGAGAGGAAATGACTTGTTGACCTGAAAAATTCTAATCTAAAAATCCAGGAAGCAGATGGGTAGGTGTAATGAGGATGGTGATTCGAGGTACCACAAAAGGCAAGGGAAATTTAGATGAAGTCTAGCACTCTTCTGCTGTTCATCTTCAAGCACAATAGATGCTGTCAGTTTAAAGGAGAGAGCAGGGGAGCGGAGGCATCAGGTTGGTGCTTTGCATACATTAGTAGAGCTGTAGCATGAAGGATGCCCTGCAGTGAACACTTGGAATGTGTGTAGGAAGCTTGGCTTGTGGAGAGTGGAACATAATTGTGAGTTATGCCGAAATGATGAGAGAAAGGATGAAGGAGTCAGGAGAGATGATGCTCTGTGGACCACATTTCTCTTGTTCTGTCTTCTCAGGATTCAGTAGAGTCTGGAGCCATTACTAAACAATACAGGAAAAGCATAGCATCCCATTTCATTACTGAAATATGTTGTTAGGTAACTCCTTCCTCTCTAATAGGAGCTAACTTCTACCCCAGAATAATACACAGAATAGTAGGAATTGCATATACATGCACACACACACAGACATATGTATGTATGATGTAATATTATATAGTGATAAGGTGCACTCATTGCTGGTATCTTCTCTGCTGACATTTAACATGTGGCTCTCCCTTCCATGTGCAGACAACTCTGGATCTTTATCCTTCAATAATATTTCCAGATTCCTGATATTTTCAGATACATTCCAATGTGCTCCAGTTAACCATCTTACTCATAGATTTTAGGGACCAAGAAATTCAAGATGCTTCCTTAATATATTTTTACTGCTGGTGATGCCACCAAACAAAGATGAGCACACCATCATGCTGATTGGCTTGCTGGTTAAAGTTGTGCGTCAACTTGCTGCGTTAAGGATGTGCATTTAGATAGTTAATATTTCTAGGCATGTTTGCAATAGTGCTTTGGAGTAGATTAGCATTTAAATTAATACACAGAAAAGGCATTTGCTTGAACCAATTGAGCAGACATCTTCCTACCTCCTAAGAGGCAAAGAAAGGGCAAACTGCTTTGTTGGGCATGAGAAATGTCTCGTCTCCTACCCTCAAACAGTGGGCTCCCAGCTCTTCCAATTAAAGCAAAACTATCACCAGCAGCTGCCCTGTATCCCCAGCTTTTAGACCTGAAATTAATTGTCACCAGCTGCCTTGTTTCTTTAGCTTATAAATGGCCAATTGTGGTACTTCTCAGCCTTTGTAATCCTGTGATTGACTTATCAGAACAAATACCATCCTATTATATAAACATATTAGCAGTAGGGTGGGGCAATGAATATGAGGCTTTCAGATACCATGAACACTAGAACTATTTATGCCAACGTTAGACTTTGTTTTGCTCAATCTGTGTGAGGGGGCTCTGTCTGTCTATCTGACTGTCTGTCTGTTTGTCTCTCTCTCTCTCTCTCTGCCTTATCCCTTCTCTCACTCTCTTCCTTCCCCTTCCTCCCTCCATCCCTCCCTCTCCCTGTTTGTGTATTTATGTGTATGATGTATGTATATAGCATATGAATGCTCCCATGTGTATTTGTGTGTACAGTATATGTTTGTAGTGTATATGTGCAACATGTGTAGTGTATATTTGCAATATGTGAAGTATATGTGCATGTGTTGTATGTGTATATGTGTGTGCATATATGTGTGTGATGTATTATATAGCATATGTGTGTACCTAGTGTATACATGTTTATATATGTGAATGTACTTTGTAGTATGTTTGTGAGTGCATGTATGTATGTATGCATGCATGCACACATGTGTATAAATGTGCAATGTGTGTGGTGTATGTGTTTGTAGTGTATATGTGTAACATGTGTGTAGTATTTATTTGAAATATGTGAGGTATGTGTGTATGTGATGGATGTATGTGTGTGTGTGTGTGTGTGTGTGTGTGTGTGTGTGTGTGTAAACTCATGCATCTGTGTACATGCACAGAAGCCAGAAGAAGATATGAGTTGTTCTACTCTATCACGCCTCACCTTTCTCACTTGAGCCTGGGTTTCTTACGAAATTTGTACCTAGGTCAGAAGCCAGAAGACCTCAAGATCCTCCTGTGTCTGCCTTGCAACCATAGAACTGGGCTTACAGATCTGTTTGTGATCATGACCAGTTTATTTTTTTTTTTTTTAATGTGAGTATGGGATTTGAACTCAGGTCCTTGGTTTTGTTCAGCAAGCACTCTTGCCTGCTGAGAGATTTTCCCAGCCCTGCTTTGCTCATTTTTACTATCAGTGAATATTGTCAGTTAATAGAATGGACCAGGGGACAGAGGCCATTTCATGAATGATGTCTTGGTTCTTGGTAAAATGAATGTTTAGAGCTAAAAGCAAAGACAGACTAGGTGAAGAACAGGGGATAATTATGAAAAGGAAAACCAACAATAACAAGACGATGGAGCAATGGTTCTCAAC
This sequence comes from Mastomys natalensis, assembly GCA_021653895.1. Lineage (NCBI taxonomy): Eukaryota > Metazoa > Chordata > Mammalia > Rodentia > Muridae > Mastomys > Mastomys natalensis. The sequence goes on along the minus strand of JAJTUV010002204.1, from coordinate 168,681 downwards.
TTGTAGGTCATGATCCTTTGAGGTCACCCAAACATTGCACAGGGGTTGCATATCATATATCCTGCATATCAGATATTTACATAACGATCCATGCCAGTAGAAAAAGTACAGTTTGTAATTTCACCAAAAATAATTTTATGGTTAGGGGCCACCACAACATGAGGAACTGTGTTAAAGGGTCACAGCATTAGAAGGTTGAGGGACACTGCCACAGAGAGTTTAACAGGTCAGAGTAACAAACATATGATGCTTATCTATGAAAGATCTGAGGGAAGGGAGAAAAAAGGGCAGGATTGAACAGGAAAAATCAGGCTAGGAGGGAGAGGCACATGGAAGAGAAGAGAGGGGAGAGAAGGGAGACAGGACAGGATAGAAGCCTAGCACATCTGTCTCTGTGTCTCCTATGGGTGTGTCCCTGGCTACTGTATGTGAGGCTGTGCCTTAAACAGAGCCCTTTTTCATTTTCAGTCTTCTCTACAGTGATCCACTCTAACAAGGGCTTGTACACAATATGTCGTTTTTATTGCAAACACTTTGTGAAGTACTTTTTCATGTACAATTTTATTTCCTTCCCTCAAATCCTCTGTGAGATAGGATTTATTACTTGAGTTTTAAAGATAGGGGAATCAAATACCATTGGGGATTTGCTTGTTCTGCTAACATGGCTTGGGCAAGATAAAAGCCACATAGTTCCATCTTTTTAATCTGCTCAGATACTACACAGAAAACCAAAATATTCAGATACTAATTTGTGTTATACCCTTTCCTTCTTTCCTTCCAAAATACAAGTAAGCCTTAACTCAAGGACACTCTATAAATGAAAAAAGAAGCCAAAAGAAGAAAATTCACCATTCTAAAAATCCACAATCATTTGCATATTGATTTATTCATTTTACCAATACAGTTTTGAGATACTCCCAAGATCCACAGAGGCTCTGGAATGGTTTCGAATAGAGGGAGAGAAAACAAGACAAGCACATCAATATGTAGAACATGGGACAAGGCTGGTGCTTGTACCAAGAGCACAGAGAAGTCACTGTCAGTGACCATGTGGCAACATTAGCTTACATACTAGAGAAATGTTCTTATTGACAGAGATGTCCATGCTGGTTTCCAGTTGCAAGACTGGAGCGTGAACTCTTCAAATCAAATGCAAAGAGTCATCTTTCAACAAGATACAACATCAGAGCAGAGTGTAGTGTGTTCACAGAATAGGGGGGGGTAGGGGTGGGAAGCAGTTGTTCTGAACCAGAATGACAGAGGGAAGAGACAAAGAGTGAAAATATCACAGATGGTTGAATCAACCAGGGTATCACCTTGGAATAATTTTCCTGTGAGCAATAGGACAGACTGCTTTAAGCAAGAACAGGCTCTGATTTATGTCACAGGCATAAAGATATAGAGGTAGATATTGAGGGAAGGAAGGAAATTAGACTCATCAAAAAAGAAAATGCAGAGGTGTGATGGGTGGTCAGACTTCCATCACCATGACCTGGGGGACATCATTTTAAGGAGGGATTATTTAAGCTTGATCCTGGGTTCACCAGAAGATAGAACATTGTGCTGGAGGAAGCTTGTGGCAGAAGACCTTGCCTCAAAGTACAGAAGCAGAGAGGAGAGAGGATGGGGGAGGATCTAAGGCAAAGCTCCTAAGATCATGACCCTAAGCGATCCACTTCCTGAAGCTAATCCCCCATCATCCAGAGTCTCTAGAACTGCCAAAATAACACCAGCAGCTAGAGAGCAACTCTTCAATAATAACAGTAATGTGTCTGTGGAGAAAATGTGATTCAAAGGCCCAGCTTAGAACAGGACGATAAGAAAGTGGATTGTTAAGATCTTGGATTTAGAGGCAAAATTGACACCACTTGCTGATAGACTAGATGAGAGCCACAGGTAGGTGAGAGCATGGGAAGATGAGAGGTCACTTCCCCTTTCCTAGTGTTCGTGTTTCTTTTTTTAAAATTTATTTATTTATTTATTTATATGAGTACACACTGCAGCTATCTTCAGACACACACTAGAAGAGGGCATCGAATCACATTACTGATGGTTCTGAGCCACCATGTGGTTGCTGGGAATTGAACTCAGGACCTCAGGTAGAGCAGTCAGTGCTCTTAACCACTGAGCCATCTCTCCAGTGTTTCTTATAAGTGATTCTAGGTCAGTGGCTAGAGGAAGAGATATTGACTGAGACATTTGGGGAAATGTGTGGAGTAGACAGGAATTTTGAAAAAAAATAGTTTTATTTTGTCCTGATATAATTAAGAGGCAGAGAAGGCGAGGAGACATCATGAATTCACATATGGAAGTTTAAGACTGTGGTCAGCATTCTGGGTGAGCATTAGAGACATGGGCTGGGTGCATTTGGAGACAATGAGGTTCAAACTTGTCTGTACAGTGATTGACAGTGTCAGCAGCCCTGTAGAATTAGGAAAGAGCAAGAATGTGAGACTCATAACCTATTAAGTACTTAGAATAAGAAGCAATAGACACTTTTTCTATATAAGGAGTATGACCCATATTTTGAGAAACATCTGTTATTGAAATATATCCAAATGCACTCAACAGAATAAAGGTTCCAGAGTTTTAGAACTTCAGAGAAGAACATAGACCTTCAACTGAGGTTATCCTGAAGACCATTAGTATAGGTGATCAAAAGAGAGTGACAGGAGAATCCCAAATATTCTGGGAAGTCCTGAAGTTAATACAAAGAAACCATCACACAAATGAATCACAGACAAACCTTTAAGAGCATCTCAGTGTTGATGAGAGCCCACGTGGTTCACCTGAAACTGATTAGCCAAAAATCATGTACCTCAGGAGCACACTCCATCCCCTGGGCCATGAGATTCGACAGACCAACTTCTTAAACTTATGTGTAGGACGATCTGGAGAAAAAAGTGCTAAAAATCAAGAAGCTTGGCAGAGTATTTAATATCACAGGATAATATACTAAAGAGAATACTAACAGATGTCAGTCATGTCATCTTTTAAAGCAAATATAGCTGAAGTATAATTTCTCTCTGAGCAGCAGATGGTAGCCTAGGGAACTACAAGATCTCCGCACACCAAAGTGCAGCATCGGTGAGTTTTATGACCTTACACTTTGAGAAAGTCCACAGAGTGAGAGGAAAGCTGTGAAAGGAGCCAAGAAATTCAGCACATCAGACAGAGTGGGGAGAAAAAAACAGAGTAGCAGCCAGGGGCTAATAGCAAAGATGGCCTGTTAATCTCCCACAAAACAAGGACTGGATTAAAAAGCAACTTCTGATTATTTCCATAGAGAAACAGTATTAGTGATGTGGCTTTCTTCCCATCAAATGTATGAGGTGGTCCTTAGGAAAACTGTCAGATTCAACAGCGAGTAAGTTAACTCTGAAAAAGTATAAATAAGGAGCCTGTTCTAAGGACTTGGAAAATAATCCTAGCTGTGATCTTTCCCTTGGAGGAGATGCTGGATGCCTCAGATCTGACTTTGAGTCCTAAATACCTCTCCTTATGCTTTATGTGCTTTATAAGAACAACAGATATTTGTGATGCTCCTCCCTTGTATGTCTGATCGTCGAGTCTCCAGTACTGATATTGGTTTAGTCCATGGAAACGTCACCTGATCACATGGTAAGCCTTAATGAAACTGAGAAAGCAACAATTAGGTCTAAGCTGGCCCTAAGGAATCATGCACTTATTGAATATGAGAATATGAACTCATGCAAAGCTCTAAAATATTTCTCTCATAAGGTATTTATTTCCTCCTATAAACTGTCTGCGTAACACAGACATAAAATGTATTTTTTTTCTGCTCATGGATGGGAAGTTCACCAACTCTCCCATGGTTCTGCTAAAATGGAATTTATACAGACACATAGAAATAAAAACATTCCCTCGATAGTTCTTTTATGTAACATTTCACTTAGTCTTCAGCTAGTGTAAAGTTAGGTTCAATAACTTCCTGGTTCCTTTGGTATCAGATACAAACCTGACTGTGTGCTTCAGTCCAGAATAGTCACTAATGGTTCAGATCTCTTCTTTCAGATGGGAGAGAATATTCTCCATCTGTCATTCCCTGTTAGCTTTATATTTAAATCTTTCTCCAATTCCTACCCTAAGGTCTGTCCTATCATATTACCAATCTTTCATATTGGTTTCATTTTGGAAGTTTTTCATTCATATTTGAGGGGGCTCAGAAAGCAATAATGTACTCACAGAGAAAGAAATGTATAAAGTTTTCAATATTTCAAAAGATACTCATTCTTACTTCCATGGAGACAACATATAACCAGGGATAGGGAAAAGCCCACTGATACATAACATAGGAAAGAATGGAGGACGAGCAACACAAATGGGAATGTAAATTAGCCTAGCCTCTGTGAATGGTACTTTGAGAAATCCTATCTAAGTAGAATTTTTGGTGTATGTACAAAAATGGTGTGTACAGAGCTGGTCATTGTAACATTTATAACATCAAAAGAATACCCTAATCAGATTTTCACTATATGAAGTATTTCATATGCATGTGATGAAATTATACATAAATAAATAGATGATGCAGTTTTACATATTTAGCTGAATGTATCTCCCAGATAGATTGGTAAATGGTGAGCAAGAAGAAAAAAAAAAAAAAGCCACCGTATCTTGTAATTCTTGATTACAGTAAAGAAGAGAATAAAATAGGTTTGAAGGGATTCTGGGGACAATAGCTGCCTATGGAATAGAATATTAAGAAGTAGAAGTAAGTGGTAGAGAGATGGCTCAGTACTTGGTGACCTTGCAGAGAACCCACATTCAGTTCCCAACACCCGTGTGGCAGCTTACAACCCTAGGAAACTCCAGTTCTAGGGAATCCTATACCCTCTTCTGGATTCTACAGTCATCAAGAATACATGTAGGATGCATAAATATGGACAAAATTTACATAAATATAAAATAAAATCCAATAAATCTTTATAGAAATTAATATACAGAGAAATTTTCCTTTAGTATATTATTTTTATGCTTAAATTTATTATATCTTACATATTTTAAATAGAATAAATTATTTAATGAAATATACAAACTAAGGCTATTCTAAGGAATTTAGCCTTTACTTATAGACAGCGTGAAGGTATTAAACGGTCTTGAGAAGGATCAAGATTTTAAGCAAGTGCTCTCTAAAGATAGCAGCATTAAAAGGATATACAATAAATTCCCATCAATAGTTATACTCTATACACCAAATTTCCCTCTCCACAGATCCTAATGCAACAAACCGTCTAGGGTGTGGGATTTAAATATATCTCAGCTTCTCTAATTGATTACGGTATAAGGCTAAGACTAAAAAACTACTGTCACAGAAGACTTCTTAACTAATTAAGCAATTCCTAATGAAAAGAACCTTCAGTAAATAATGTCACAGAGGAGGAAAAGGAAAAGACAAACTCTTTTAATAGGTGAATCTTTAGAGAACATTAATCAACCAGATGCAAGGTTGAAACGAAAGATTGAATCAAAAGAGAAAACTCCTCATTTTCTGGTCTAGACATGTGGACAAGGTCATCAACTACATCGAGAAGACATTGTGGTAGGAGACAGAATGAGTTTTTTTATATACATGCTCATTTAGATCTTTGATACATGGCATGAAAAACTCACTACATGAGTCTAAGATTGAGAGAATTAGTATATTGGACATTTCAATCTTAAAATCATCAACCAAGACTCTTACCTGAAATTCCAAGAGAAAATAAGATGTAGCAAAATTTTTAAAAGTAGACCTGGCAGCAGAGAAAAACGGTATGATTGTCCAAAGATAAAATTAAAAACTATAAAATTAAAAACCCATAAAGAGAAGAGTAGAAAATAAACTTCAACATTTCTAAAGATCAATAAAAATGGAACTCAGTCAAATAGTTGGTAACAGACTACATCACTATCGAAATTCCAGGCCTGAATCACTTTGTTTTTAACATCTAGAGAGTCATCTGTGTGGGAGTCAGGTACTATATTGCATACATAGGCTATGGTATGGGTGACAAGGAAGTTCATGCAGTTTGGAGATGCCCATGACAGTCTAGAAGGCCCAGGGACAGCAAGAGAATGTAGCAGAAGAAAGGAAGCAGACAGACACAGCAGGTGATGACCAGCCTTTCTGGGAGATGAATATACAGAAAGATATGTAAGATTTGATTGACTATTAAGCTTTTGAAAACAAGTACTGCTCAAAAGAAAGACATCATGTGCAACGCTGATGCTCCTGTAGAAACAAAGAGAGTAATGGTGGAACTGTTACTTCTGAAAAACCAGTGAGGCTGTGGTCAAGACCTCAGGTGTGTCTTATGCAGAAGGAATGACATGTCCTCTCTGGAGTGGAAGGAAAGAAGACTTTGAGAGAGTGACAACGGAGATGGATTTGATTGAGTTGAAAGATGGAAATGTGTGTGTGTGTGTGTGTGTGTTGAGAGAGAGAGAGAGAGAGGAGAGAGAGAGAGAGAGAGAGAGAGAGTGAGTGTGTTGATGTATGTTGTGTGTGTTTCATTCATGAATCCAGAGCTCTTGGGTGGGTGCAGGAGTGGGAGTAGAGCTGTGTGTGCACCCACCAGGAGTTTAGAGTGGAGCCCTTAATCGATTAGCACTACAATTCTCTTTATATATCTGATTAAACTTGTTATATTTAAAGTTAGGACTTTTTGACTTCCTGATAACTCCTTGCACTGTTGTTTTGAAGTGGCTAAAAATAACGTCTGACACTCGGATATAAACTTCCTCACCTGCCACATGGAAGGTGGAAGTGTATTTTCTAGTTTGGAAATTCTTTCACTGACATGTACTTGGTTGAGACTGCAGTAAACAAGATTCTATTGGCAAACCGTGCGCTGGGTTCAGGGTTGTATAATTAAGCACTTTCAAAATCCCCAGGAAGATGTCATTTTAAATACCACAAAGAGACACTGAATGTATCACCTGAAATAGAGAACCTCATTAACATTTATACAAAGACCAAAATAACAAAAATAACACCTCCACACTTAAAAAAAGAAAAACAACTTTTATAAATAAAAAAAAAATCCACAATTTGTACAGACAGTTTCCTCATAAGCACTTTGATTAATACCTTCTTGTTTGATGGCTTCAATGGAAAGGGTGTGAAAATTACTGGCAAGTCATTTAAGCATGTCTGGCTACGGGTTGTGACAGTAACAAATGGAGTCTTTCTTTATGCTCCAGCCTCCCTATGGTGTGATGTTGTCTGCATCACACTGGAGAATAAATTCCAATATTGATGGAAATGCATTGATGAAAACATTGTGAAAATATGTTACTAGAGCAAATACTTTCTCTACTACTCTGCTTTCTCTGGATGCTTGTCCTGACCGTGCTTGCAAATACAACTCAGACTGTGCTATGACAAAGCTGCTTGGGCTCAGGGGTAGGAATAGAAGAATCCAATGTGCTGGTGATTTAAGGGAAGATTCTTCTAATACAGGCATCTCAGTGTTTTGATTATAGTCACTCAAATTTCTATTCCAATCTACTGTTCATTTCAGTTCATAGAAACTCCAGTTCTCTTCCATGTTTTTCCAAATATAATTACTTTCTTCTGATTTATGTTATAATTAAGTCAATAGGTGAGGGAGTCTCTTTCCTTACCAGCTTTGGCATTTGCACGCTCTGTAACATAAAAGAATGTTTTTCCTTTATTCCATAATGTATATCTACACGTTATATACAGCAGTGCAGGTGATGATCTGCGCTCTGAAGGACAAGTGACTTCGTGGGATGACCAGAACTCAGAATAGATTTATTGGGCAATAGAAAGAACACACCAAGGAGAAGACAAGGTTGAAGAACAGATGCAGAATGACGAGGAAGGTAAGATTTGCCCTAAGGAGCGAACATGCAAACCAGCAGGGGCATTCCCAAATGTTGAACTGAATAAAAGATTCAAAATTAGGAATGCAAATTAAAATTTTGCAAATAAATCAATGCTGGTGCCAACAGAAATACCTTGGCACAAGTATACGCTTTCCTCTAATCATTAAAGCCAATCTGCTTATGGGGCTGGTTGTCCCTGTATCTTTGAAGTAAACCCTTAAGTGAGCTTACCATAGCATACTAATGATCTCTTCTTACTCGACAGCTATAATCGCTCAGGAATGGAAAAAGATCTGCAAATTCAGTACATTTAGAAGAGTAGAAAGAATTCATTCACTGGACAGACTGTCCTGGGTTCTATGCTTCTACCAGGCAAAGATGTGGAAGCTGAGGACATTGTTAGTATTATTAATTTTCCTCTTCAGAGTAGGAAAAATGATTCTTAATGATACATATGCTGTAAAATGATCAGACACATAACTATTGAACTTAACATCTATTGAACTTCTTACAGCCATCTGTTATACTGTCCCCAGATATAAGTAGAGCTGATGAGTATATATGGGCAATTAATATATGGGTGATTTAAGAAACATGTCGTCCTAATCAATCATGTAGTTTTTCTATAAAAAATATGAATATAGACTCATAGTTTTTCTCAAGAAACAATCTCAGAGGTTACACTGATATAACTGAGTTGCTCCAGAAGACATAGTGAGACTGAGGGCAAGATCTACTTAAGAAAATACTTCTGTGTCCCTCCTTACTCACTAGGACAGACATTTAAATGAACCTGTGCAGGTTCATTTTAAATGAACACCTCCAGGGCTGTGAAGATTCCTCTACTTGATAATGTGCTTACAGAATACCTTCAGACTTCCTAGTACTGCTGTGTTTTGAAAATTCAACAATAATTAAAAACTGAGTTTCTGCCACCAGGAAACTCAAAATCTAGCAAATTTCAAAAGTAAAAAAGAAGGTAATGGAAACCAGTAGCAGTTTTGCCAACAGGAAAAAATGATTTCAACTTCATGGTTGCTCTAGAGCCAGGAGAAAAAGAGTACTGTGCTATCATACCCACCAAGGTATCTTCTCAAAATAGCCTATGTATTCCCTTCTCCAACAGCCAAGCACTGAACAGTGTGGACGATATGTGTATCCTTATAAAAATCACACCGCACCACTAGCAATAACTATAACACCATCATCCACTAAGAGTAACACAACAAACCACAAAAACCACATCCACCAAATCAGCATCTTCACCATCATGGATGTCACCAGCAACAACCACACAAACAACATGCCACAAACACCACTATCATTAACAAGTATCAAGGCAGTGTGGGGGAAAAGTACAGATTTGACACCATGATCACCAGTACTGGATCCTAGTATGTCATCCACTGATCCAGTCAGTTACTCTCTCAGTTTCATCTATCTCAACTCAAAAACCACAGAGAAAACTGGGCTTTTACTGTGAAATGAGATAAAATAAATAACACCTGGTAAAAAAGTAGAAAATCAACTATCAAAAATGCTATCCCTGGGCCATGATGATGTCTCCATGCATTAAAACATTTGCTACAATGCCTCACAACTGGATTTCAATCACAAGGGTCACATGGTGGAAGAAGAGAACTCATGACCTAATAAGTTGTTCCCTGGACTCCAAATATATTCCATGACACATAAGTACCCTCACATACACCCATAAATAAATGCATAAATGAATAAACATAAATTAACTCAGAAACAAATCTCTGTGTAATGGTAGTGCTCAATGTGTAACACATCATTGTGGGACTGGGTAAGGGTATCCTGGTTCTTGGCTGGGCATGGGCCTAGAACCCAGAGACTCCAAGGGAGAAACGGCAGGAGTTCAACCACATCCCCAGAACCCAGGGTCCTGACAATCAGTCTAATCTCCATGGACCTACATTGTTCAGTCATGTAGGCCATTACAGCCCCTCCCAAAGTACACAGGTAGAGGGTGTAACTACAGGCCTCAGGCCCTAGAGATTTCCATACTAATGAAGGTCAGAGGGTGGAGCCAATTAAGCATTCCTCCCCAGAACCTCCCCCTTTCTCCCTCCCTACTTAACTCAGGTCTGCCATGAGTTTGGCGGGGTACATCCAGATCCATCTACCATCCACCATGACAATAAACCCTTTTGGAACCAAAGACTTCCTCAAAGGAACCAAAGACGCTGCCGAGTGGGCCTGGGGCCTGCTGCTGCGGCCCACCAGTTTTTCCCACACATCATCATAGAAGTAGCTAAAGTAATAGAGGAGAAGGGATTAATTAACTGGGTATTATACTCTATAATCACAGAATAAGGAATGCTGAGGTCAAGATAAACCTGGGTGACTCTAAAATACACCGCAGTGCATTAATGAAGCACTAGGATTGGATTAAGCATTTATTGATTAGTAGATTATCACTCTTGGCAACTGAAGCATCTTCTCTGAAGACACCAAGGGTACAGGTGGGGAGCTATGCACCTCCACACACACCCCCACCCCAGTTCAGCAGGAGAACAAAACCATCAAAAAAAGTCCTACCTTTGCTTCTCTGGGAATCTGTTCCTGGCCTTGCTGTGTGCTACCTGATAGCGAATTTATGGAGTCAACAGAAATACCCTGTCTTCTGCAGCACAGATGCCAGACAAATAGCAAGGGCATTGATTTTGGTATTTGGCCAAACTGATGGTATCATTATGTTGACTGAATATCCCTGTCCCTAATAAAACTGTTTTATGTGGAACCTAAGGGAAGGAAAAGACTGGCTTGGGAAAAAAGAGGGAGGAAGGAATGCCATCAGTAAGAGCTGTTTTCAGACACACTTGGTCTCTGTGTTTAAGCATTAGGTAGTGACTTTCTGGTGTTTACCTCTGACGCTTAATTTCATTTTCTTTCCCTCAGCATGTTAATGTCACCAAACATTTGGCAAAAGAACTAAGAATTGTAAACATAATTTAGTTCCTTGCTTCAGTACATATTTGCTATAGAGCAGTTAAAATATTTGATTAAAGTATATGTAAAATATGCAATCAAGCTTTTAATTAAATCAATTGCCAAAACTAACACCATTAGTCGAAGATATGATATGTATACTCAGAACACAAATGAGCTTAAGGACAGATGCCTCTCTCAAGACATCCACTCAACCTGCTTCTACCTAAAAATTAAATGCAGCTACATCAATATAATATGGAAAAGTAATTAATAGTTATTTTAAGAGGAATTTTTAAGTGCTAGCATAGCCACATTTAGGGCTCATGATAGATCCAGAAAACAGATGCAAGCAAGTCATTTGTAACATGCTAATGAATTTTGACACATTAAAGACTATAGAATAAAATAATATTGGCTTAAAGACCCTTAAGTGGCAGCAATCATGAGTAAATAGTTCTTTGAGTTTGTTATAATAAGTTTTATTTCATTATGTGTGCATATACGTTATCATGTAAAATGACCTACATTCTCCAATTGCACACAGGGCATCCTGGCCTAGACAATATAGATGCACTTTTCCATTACAGAAAATGGGACTGTAGAAATAAGGACATGTCCATCAGTTTCAACAGTTTAATTCTCTACTGTTTTTTATGTTACTTTTTTTAGTCTATAAGACTTTGCTTTTTATTGAGGCGCTGCTAACACATATTTACTATATATACTTGGATGCACATGGGAAAAATACATATTGGGAAAAAGTGACCATATAGAATGCCATACACTTAACCATTACCATTCAAAGCTCTCCTCCCTATTTTTCTTGAAGAAAAAAAAACATAGAGCAAGATTTTCCCTTTTCATTTTTCAAGCACATGGTATAGTAATATAACCTCATACATTATGTTACAGATCAAGCCTCTGGGATTACTCTTTGATCAATACCTCCCAGACTCTTCTTCCTCCCAGAACCCACTAGCATCACTTAAGTCTTTGCGCCTATGCTTTGAACTGCTAGCTTTCTGGTATGAGTGTGATCATGTATCCCCCTGCTTATCGCATAATCCATGCGGCGTAATGCCTTCTAAGATCATCTGTACTGCAGCAAAGGCAGAGTGGGGTTTCCTTGCCTTTTGAAGACAAATAATTCTTTCATTAGGTGCATAGGCATATGAGAACTTATCTGCTCATCTGCTGATGGATATGTGAGCTGGTGATATGACTGTTTTAAATGATGCTGCAATTAGTAGAAAGGAGCAGCTAGCTCTCTTCAGGACCCCATTTCTAGTCCTTTTTGGTTTCCTCAACAAGGGAGATTTCTGGATTATACATCATTTCCATCTTTAATATTTTGAAAAACCTCTATACTGTGAATGCATTTACATTTCTAACAAATGTGTACAAAAGCAATTTCTTTATTATATAGCCATGCTAACAGTTGTTTTGGTTTTGATGTATATAATAGCTATTGTGCTCTTTCATACCTATAAATATTTAGGAAACATGCATTAGATCTTTAAAATATATTCAGCCCATATCTGAAATTGTATACCTGTTACCAAGTTCCCTTCATTTCCCCTCCCTCCCAGCTCCTAGAAACAGCTTTTTTTGTTCACCATCTGAAGACAATTGATAGCAATGTGGCAAATAATCATCCATTGGGCCAGAGACTGATAGGGATGCAAGCTACCAGTCAGGAAGGGGCAAACAGTATCTTACAGATACTTAGAAGGACAGGAAAGATTAAGCATACAAAGTTGGATTTCTATTCTCCAACATGTTTTAAAATAAGTGTTTGTTAGTTTTAGGTGCTATATGATTACTCTTATTGGCAGCCTTAGGAGATTTTTCTTTCAGTATAATGACAACAGTATGTTCTTTCAATAGCAGTGGGCAATGTTTCAAGGTGGTCTCCTACTGGCCTACTCTGTTACAGATCTATCTTTACCAGATTACTATAGCCAAGAGCTGGACTGATTCCGCAAAGAATTGACTCCATGTGTACTTCTGTGACTTCCCTTTTTGCAAGGTTTGTTATAGTCCCTTGCCTAAATTGCTTTGGCAAAGACCTTACCTTTCTTAGTGAGGACTGGAAGATATCCTAGAGTGTTTTTGTCCCCTACACTTGACCTAAATCTATCATACCATGAGAAGCCCATACCTGGCAGAGAAAACACTAAATTTTTTTCCATGCACTTGACACTGAGTAGTACCTGGGGAGATCTGTACAAAGACAGCTGCTCAGCAGTAGCTGTAACCTTCAGCAGAGGAACACAGCCAAATCCAACCCTTGGTCTAGAGGAGAAGGAAACAAAAGTAATACATACTTTGACTCTCCTCTCCTCTCACACCCACTCTCATTCCAATGCTTCTTGCTGTCTGCTTATATCCAGGATCAAAAATGCTGACAAAATCCACAAAAGCCAGGCTCCTCCAGAGCACATAGAATCGAGGTGATCAAGCTGTGGAGCCAAAGGTACATATGGAAACCATCCAGGTAAGTAGCAAAATAATACAGAGAATGGAGAGAGAGATGGCAAGAAATACACAGAAATCTATATAAAACTCTTCACTCATTAATCAAGTCTATAACTTTAAGCTAGGGAAGCAAACTGATGAATTATAGTTTGGAGATTTATACAAATCAATCAAAATACATTGATAATATTTCAACTAACCAGCCATGAAAGAAGTAAGGTTGACAACAGAGTCAAATAACCAGGACCCCTGGGAGCTCTCAGAGACTAAGCCACCAACCAAAGAGCATTTATGGGCTGATCTAAGGCCCCTGCTACATATATAGCAGAGATGGCATTATCTGGTCTCAGTGGGAAAGAATGCACCTAGTCCTGTAGAGATTTGATGCCCCAGGGAAGAGGGATGCCCAGGAGGCACTCTCTCAGAGGCAAATAGGATGAAGAATTCTGGGAGTGGGGAACAAAGGTAGAGAGAACATCTAGAATATAAATAGTAAAAATAATTAATAATGAAAAAACAAAAGAAAGAAAGACATTCGAACTCTGCCCATACCCACCCTCTTCTGAGGTTCTCAAAAACCGGCCTTTGGAGCGTTTCCTCAACTCACTATGCTTCTCTCCCTTAAGAAGTCTCTATATTAGTCAGGTGCTAGCAGAGCCTCTCAGAGGACATTTATGACCAGGCTCCTGTCAGCAAGCACTTCTTGGCATCAGCAATAGTGTCTGGGTTTGGTGTCTGCAGATGGCATAGATCCCCAGGTGGGGCATTCTCTGGATGGCCTTTCCTTCAGTCTCTGCTCATCTTTTTTGAACGAACTAAGCCTGGCAACCACAATGGAAGCATTAGCGAAGGACTGAAGGATTTGAAGGAGATTGCAACTCCATAGGAAGAACAACAATATCAAACAACTGGACCCCCAAGAGTTCCCAGGGACTAAACCACCAGCCAAAGAGTATGCCTACGCATGGGTCCATGGCTCCAGCTCATATGTAGCAGAGGATGGCCTTATCTGGCATCAATGGGAAGGGAAGGCTCTTGGTCCTGTGGAGGATTGATATGGTAGTGTTGGGAGATGCTAGAGCAGTGAGGTGGGAGTGAGCAAGTGGGTAGAGGAGCACCCTCATAGAGGGAAAGGGGAAGGGGGATGGGATAGGGATTTATGAAGGGGAGACTAGGAAGGAGGGACAATATTTGAAAAGTAAATAAAATAACCAAAAAAATAGGAGTTTTTAAAACCTGTACTAGTACGGAACTGGAGGCAAAGAGTCTGTGGATGGTGCAGAGAACAGAAATCAACCACGAGCCAGACTAGTGTGATTGATGGTGCTTGTATGCCCATCTACAAGATCAAACTACTCTCCTTGAAAAAGAATGTTTTCTAAGTTCACACGACTCTGAAGCTAATCCAATATACTCCAGCCCCTCATTGAGTACAACGGGGATGAGTAATAGACTGCCGTACACCTGCTTCTGTGAGGAAAAAATAAAAGTCATCTTTCATAAGGGCACTGCTAGCCATTAAAATGACAAGGGACTCGAGGAAGCAACTGACAGTGTGACAAAAGACACCAAAGCATCCGGAGCAGGGCAGCCTGGTGAGGTGAATTCACCACCCACCTTGGGGAACAGACATGGCCTTTGCCCTCTGGGCTGCTTCCCACCACTAGCCCCATAGCAGTTTTAGGAAAGGCATCACACCTGTGATCTCGATTTTATCCTAGATCTTAAGACAACAATGAAAAAACAAACAAACAAACACCAGGCCTTTAAGTTCAAGGGTTTTCAGTTGGGTGTCAAGGGACCTGTAATTTAAAGTGACCGCAATCAGCAGGAAGCAGGAAGAAGGAAACAGGAAAGTCACCTGGGCTACAGAAGAAAGTTTAGAGCCAAACTAGGCACATTATGGAGATGAATGTTTCAAAAAAAATTAAAACAAAAATTAAAAGGCTGGAATACAGCCTAGTGACTCAGCAGTTTCTCAGAATATCAGCATCCATGAGGCCCTAGTTTTCTTTACAGAGTGGAGGGATGGCGGGAGAGACACTGTGGGAAGGACGGCTGGAAGGAAGGGGCAGTAGTGGAATGTAAAAACAAACAAACAAACAAATATTAAAGGCGAGAGACCTTGGTTGGTTCTCAGGCTTTGGGATTCATGGTTCACTGAGTGTTGAGTAGACCCACTAGCTCAGGTTGTAGTGACGGTAACTTGCCATTACACTTTAAGGTGGAAAAAGAGTTCAATCTTCAAAATCTATCTTCCACAAAATTTTAAGAAATCAGGAGTTTATAAAATGAAGTACATGAGAATCTGGATAAGACAGAAAATGTAAGTAAATAGATCTTCCAGGATTAGTTCACTTTTCTCATTCAAATTTTGATCCTTAGTCTTTAAAGTGTTGTTTATTTTACCTTCCAAGGGTGGTTATTCAAATGCCATGCAAGTTATAAAATTATACCTATTTTCATACAGAAATGCATTTTTGCAAAAAGGCTGAATTTTTTTCCTGCACACATTTTCTCATCTCTTAAAAGTGTCCCCACAGCTACATCTACAGATGTGATCAGGTATTTAAAACTTTAAAAATCAAAAGCTAGACTTCTTGTCAATCATACCTAATGTAGATTTATCCAACGATGTCTTAAGCTTACTTTTACAAGAGGACAGTATCAAATTCAAAAGCCTTTCAATTCTAGATTACTGTCTCTTTTACAGTTTTGAAAGAAACAAAAAAAAAAAAAAAAAAAAAAAAAAAAAAAAAAAAACCCAACAAAAAATACCCACAGTTATAATAGCATAATGGCTGAGGTTTATTAAAGTATTTTAATAAGAATGACCTCCTTAAGAATTCTTATCCTGTCTTACTTGTAATTATTTTTCTGTACATGTGTACTCAGGCATAAATAGAAATCAAGGTAAAGTCAAGGTTTCCATTCAAGAACATATAATGTAGCCTGTCAATCAGGCACATGAAGAGGGACTCTTATCAGAACAGTGCCATGAACACTTCAAGATCTGTGTAGTTTATTAGTACTGATGGAGACCTGGGTTCTCACCTCCATCTTTAGACATAGCCAGAAAGAAAGACTGGATATCTATAAATTTGGTCAAAAGATTTAATGTAAAAGCTTGCGATATTCTAATGTGCCACATATACTGTAAAGCATTTACAGATGTGGCAAAGCAAAGGAAGTTACACATCTTCATATTCCAAATGAGAAAGACAGGAATTCAGCCCCTCAGCTCTCAAAGCTATAGGTTTTAAGTTCCCCCCAGCCCACCGTCCAGTCTTTGATAGTGTGGATTGAAGCCCTTCCTAGTCCTCCTGAGCAGTGTGGACCTGACTTAATGGCCAACCTTCAGCCTCATAGAGGAAGGAATTTACCCTCTCTGCACTTTAGTCCAAACAGGAATAGTGTCTTTAACTCTTGACAGACGTGTCTATCATGTGTGTTCATGGTGATAACTCAAAACAACACCAATAAAGCCTCTCAGAAAAACACCTTCCTGGAAGTCAACAACAATAAAAAAAGGATCTTGGTCAATAGCAACAGTCGGGGCAGTGGCAGTAGCGGCTTTGATTTTGAACTACGGGAGAACCTCTATCAATACAACAGCTAGTGGCCAGGAGGCAACGTGCCTGAGAGAAGGACTGCAGTCAACTTTCACATCACACTCTTGAATCTGACTCTCATTCTCCTCCCACAATATTGCATTTCTTCATTTACCTAAATAGACTATGGTTCTAGAAAGGATCGCTAGCAGAATGAACAGAAAAGCCTTCAGGAGGCACCCCTCTTATTAAGCAGCTTAAATCACTATATGCCTGAAACATTCAGGCTGTCATGGCAACAAAGACCAGGCAAAGTCTCATCTGCAAGCAATTGATCTATTATTTATAAATAAACAGCACTGCAGATCATTAAAAGAATAAACCTAAGCCTAGCAAGATGGCCTTGGATATGATAAAAATGAGAAGACAAAGAAACTTTCAGTAGGTCAGGCTAAACTACTGAATGATGCCATACAGAGCCTTCTCTGGGTTAATGAGAGCTCAGCCATGTTAAAGGAAATGGATGTGTTTTAGCAGGGCCATGTTGCATTTACTGGCTTTAATAGCACTCATTAGGAAAATGGCTAGTAATACTCAAACGAAGCACTGCCCCATGCATTTATTTGGATTAAATGAAGAACACACCAGCAAATGTTTGGCCTTTCTCTAAAGCCAACTTTTTTCCCTTCCCTCAGCTCTCACCTGGACCCCAGCCCTCACTATCTTACATTTCACTAGTCAGGTAACCTGCTCTCTCTACCATGGCTTTATTCCTTGATTCTTCCTTTATGGCCCATAACCACACCATTCTTGCAGGGGACTTATCCTTAGGGTTGCTGTGAGTATGTCTCAGAGCTGTGCACAAACTGGAGCCCCTCCACCCTCCATCTCCACACTTTGGCATCACCTTCAAGGTTCACTGGATCCATACCCACCTAAATTACTTACATAGGCCTAATGGTCACCCACACAGAACTGTTAGCTATTTCTTAATATGCACGGACTATCCTCATTTCCACAATTTCTATATAGGCACCTCTGTTCTTTCCCCTCTAGACCCATTTATAAATGAAATCCCCATACCATTCATTGATGTTTATGCCCAGAAAGAAGCTTAAACATGCAATAGAGATGTGCTCAAACCAGTTATAGAACATGGATATATCAGACCATCATTCCATTTTTGCAGATAATCTATAGTATTTTAGCAATTAAAAAAAAAATGACATATTCAGAGGCGAATGCTCACAGCTAAACCATTGAACTGATCAAGGGGTTCCCAATGGAGAGTTAGAGAGAAGACTGAAGGAACTGAAAGGGTTTGCAGCCCCATCGGGAGAGCAACAATACCAACCAACCAGAGCTCCCAGATCTAAACCACCAGCTGGGAGCACATAGGGAGGGACCCATGGCTCCAGCTGTATATGTAGGGAGGATGACCTTGCTGGGCATAGGTGGGAGAGGAGATCCTTGGTCCCATGAAGCCTGGACACCGAGGTTGGGGAAATTCGAGGGTGGGGAGGTGGGAGTGGGGTACGTGGGGGAACATTCTCATAGAAGCAGGAGGAGGGGGGATGGGATAGGGGTTTCCTGGGGTGGGGGGAGAGGATAACATCTGAAATGTAAATAAAATATCCAATTAAAAAATAGATCTTTGGTACTAGAAAACCAAAAAAAAATGCTAACAATAGATGTATTAAAATAATTTTGCATATATGTACAATATAATCCACCACTGTACAAAGATACATTTTCTATCAAATAGAAGTAGAAGAAAGCTATCTGAATTATAGACAATTTTTCTGTATGGTATATAAGTTTTATACACTTTGGTTTTCTCAAATTCTCCACACAAACCAATGGCAGTTGGGTCTTCTCTGGAGAAGATGTGAGGAGGACAGACACATGGTACTGGAGCAGAGGTAACCAGCCATATGGCAGAATGTAGATTAGTGTAATGGGTTATTTGAATTATTAGCTAGTCGGGAGTGAGTCTAGCTATATGACCTAGGTATTTGTAAATATAGTTTAGTCTAAGTCCTATTCTGGGAGCTTGGGGTCAGAAGAAAAAAATAGCTTGTTACACCTTAATTATTTAATAATATCATTATTTAAACTATTCTCAACTCCCTATTCCTAACCATTGTATTTTGCTTTCATAAAACCACTGACCATGGCCTATGTAGATTACATATGTGAATAGTCAGAATAACAGGAGCTCTCTCATCAGATCCTCTACATATTGTACAATATTTTAGTTACAGTAGTAGTAATAGTATTTATTATTATTATTAAGTTATATGTGTATACATGTGTCTATGTTGGTTTGTAAACATGGTAGAATAGCCAAGGATGCCAGAAGATGAATATCAGATCCCCAGGACCTGGAGTGTAGTGTCTGGCAGTTATGAGCTTCTGACATGGGTTCTGAAGTATCAAAGTTGGCTCCTCTGAAAAAGCAGTATGTGACCTTAACCATTGAGCCATCTCTCATCCCTTCCTGGCATAGTCTGATAAAGACCTAAAATGTCATTTCATATACTTGTACTTACGAGCCCCAAATTCCTTAATTACCCAGTACTTACCTGGCCAATATGCCCATGCCAATGTGACTCTTAAAAATGGAACTTTAATCCTTATCCCATCAGTGCATATTTTTTTGTAAATAACTGTATGCCCTTACTTTTATCTAGCTACTCCAAGCATAATACAGAAACTTATGCTTTGTTCACTATCTCTGGGAGTGAGAGGTTTTAATGATTCCACAAAATGATATCATGGCCACTAGATGAACATTTGGACATGTAAAAAAGGAGCATCCCTTCTGGTCCTCTTCTGTACCATCCAGCATCATCAAAACATGGCTTGCTGTAGATTATAACTGTAGTACACATTTAGTGCACTTGGAAATAAGAACAAAGAAACTTTAGTTTATTTATTGTAACTCTAGTATGTTGTTTCCAAGTAAACACTTGAAGAAGAAACACAAAATTGGGTATTTGGCAAATCATTG
Source organism: Mastomys natalensis (assembly GCA_021653895.1). Taxonomy (NCBI): domain Eukaryota; kingdom Metazoa; phylum Chordata; class Mammalia; order Rodentia; family Muridae; genus Mastomys; species Mastomys natalensis. The sequence continues at coordinate 148,830 of JAJTUV010002204.1, read as the reverse complement.
CATATTAAAGTCTAGTTAGGCAGTGCATGCAAAATGCTACCGTAAGACACAGTCTTTTGCAACCAGCCTATTTTTAAAGAAAGTGCTAGCTTTAAATCATAAATTACATTTCTTGGATGTAATAGTGGTGGCCATAAAAATCCCCCCAAAGCACTATTATAACTTTTTTTTCCTCAGACACTCTCAGTGAATTACTAAGTGAATGCAAATTCATAAGCTATACATACATCTTTTTATGTCCTTTGAAGGTTCTTAAGTTTGGTTAAACATAATCTTTTGAAAGTCGTTAATGTGGTTGGGGGTGGGGCAGGGTGCTGAACGATGGCTCAGCAGTTGAGGCACAGTACCTGCTGAACAATCATGAGGATCAAGTTAAGACCCAGCATCCATTTCTGAATTGCTAGTAACTCCAGTTCTGTGTGATTTGATGCTTTCTCTGCCTCCACTCATACACAGGCTCATACTCTGCACTGTGCACAAGCATGTTCTCTCTCTCTCTCTCTCTCTCTCTCTCTGCTCTCTCTCTCTCTCTCTCTTCTCTCTCTCTCTCTCTCTCTGTGTGTGTGTGTGTGTGTAATGTGTTTGTGTCTATGTCTCTGTGTTTCTGTCTGTCTCTCTATCCTCTTTCTCTGTCCCTTACTCTCTTTCTCCACTGTTACCCTCTTTCTCACACACAAATAAATACATCAATAAATAAATATTTTCCATCTCTCTCAGATAGACAGACAGACAGACAACAGACAGATAGATAGAGACAGCAACAGACAGACAGACAGACAGACAGATAGATAGATAGATAGATAGATAGATAGATAGATAATTTTAAAAGATTCTGCTATATTATGTAATGGTATCCCAATTTTTAAATTAACAACTGTGACAGTCTCAGTTTTGGACTTGACAAGATGTAGAATCAACCAATCTCTGGGTAGTTCAGTGACAGCATTTCTAAGAATGGTTAAATGAGAAGGCAAGAGGTGTCCGCTGTCCCCGACATCCCCCAATTGAGCAGTGTCCTCCAACAGGTAGAAAGCAGTCCAAGGAAAGCAGAGTATTACCTGTCTGTCTCTGTATCCCTCTCCCTTCCCCTTTCCTTCCTCCTTCTTTCCTCTTCTTCTCTGGCTGCCATTTTCAGGTGACAGAAGACTTCAATTTCTTTAGCCTTCCCACATGGAGTGAAGATTAGCAGCTTCTTGGGAATCTTCCAGCCTTTCAGCACCAGTCAGGAATACTGAGGCATCTGGCTTTGTAACCTGAGCAGCTAGGAATCCATCAGCATGCCTGGTCAGTAGACGCTGCCCTTAAACTACCTAGCCCCATCACAGAAGTCAAGATAGGAAATCTGCTTTTATATGCACATACCCTCAGTTCTATTCCTCTCATAAACGCTGCCTAATGCATCAATTTCATCTTGCAAAACCAAGACCTCTCTGCATGCTATTTGCTCTCCCAAGTCTGTTGACTAAGCCTGATATCCCAAACAACTTGAATCTCATCTGACATAGATGACCAGAGGTCAGACTCTCTTCTGTCTTCTAAAAAGATCTGCTTTTGCTTCCTGTGCTGAAGTGGGAGTTTGTTTTAGGGGAGATTCCCAGAGGCTGTCCTAATCCCAATGATCTAGAAAGGCCAGCAAAGATCCTAAGAAGGTATCCAAAAGAAAAAGGGCATGGGATGAGAACAAACAAACAAACAAACAAACAAAAAGCAATGACTTTGCTTGTAGTAACTACACAGACAAAAAGAAGGGTTGATGATGTACAATCAGCAAAGTTGACAAGAATATTCTGGATTGGACATGACAACTAGCATGTTCAATCAACACATGATGATCCCACGAGATCCTTGGAGGCCAGTGTTACTAACATTCCTTTCCGAGCTCCTTGGGGGACCAGGGTAACTAACATTCCTTCATGGAAGGAAGAACAGTATGGAGAAGGTATGGAGGCCTCACAGGGCCTTCCAAGGCTCAAGAGACTCAAGAGTCATTAGAGGATTCCCACCAGGCATATATGGGGTAACAATGGACAGGAATCATGCTTTGGTAACTTAGCTGCCTGTAAATTACTGTTTGGACATGCCTGGTTTCCCTTAAATCTCTCGTGTTTTGTTACCCACACCATTAGTTCATCCAGGTGCACGTAGAATTTTTCCTTCAGTCTTTGGTTCCCTCTAAATCTGGCCTCCTCTACAGAAGGGGGTACAACTTTTAAGTTGATATTAGTGCTGTGGTTTGTTTAGCTTGTTATTTAGCTTATTTACAATGTTTCTTTTAAATTATGTACATGTAGGGAGACGGAATATGTGCATCTGAGTGCAGTTGCCTGGAGAGGTGTTGGATCCTCTAGAGCTGCAGTTATAGGCAGATATGAGATACCCAACAAGGGACGACAGGAACAGAACTCAGGTCCTCTGCAAGAACAGTACCTGCTCTTAACTGCTAAGCCATGTCTGCAGTCTGAGCTTTTATATTCTTAAAGAATCTTGATACAACAGAAAAAAAAATGTATTCAGCCACAGCAACAACAACAACAAAAATAACAAACGTATTCAGCCACAAAGTATGTGTGTGTGTTTGTGTGTGTGTTACGTAATGGAATATACATGATTGGAGATGAAATTTTCATTATATATATATATACATATATATATGTATATATATAGTATTTCGGACAGTATTTTGGAGCTGTCACCATAGACTGTGAACTTAAGCAGCCCGTTTTCTTTCCTCCTTTAAAAGCTTTCAAATTTTGACCCTTAAGTTCATCTCCGAGTTCCTTGGATGTGCATTTCAATTTCTCAGCCGTGCCTCCAAGCAGTTGTCCTGCCATAGTATAACTGCTTGCCATCATAGGCTCTGGGTTTCAGGGGAAGGATTGATCTACATCACTCGGAAAAATGACTTTCTATAATGCAAAGTGAACAAGCAGTGAATAAAAGACAGAATGAGTACATTTTGCGTTAGGGATTAAGCAATCGCACATCTAGGGGTGGTGAGAGAGGTAGATTCAGAATCATTTTTAGAGTGCTGATCTTTCTGTGAGCCCTGAAGGGCTTCTATATTTCTATTCAATCTCTAGATTCCCAGGAGAGAGTTGTGGCCTCTAATCTTTCCACCTCTGTACCCACCAGCCACTGCACAGCATGGTGACATGGCACAGATCCAGTAGGACTGCTGTTACTGTTCTAAGCCAAGGTGCCTCCTCATGTTGTCTTTGTCACAACTCACTCTCCTCTCCTGGGGACGGATGCAAAGTTTTGCTTTCTGAAAAGCATTAAAGATCACACGTTAGAGTCACTGAGGTGGCTCTGCAGGTGGAAAGCATGTTCTGTATTCACCTGAGGATCTGGGTTCAATTCTGGGATTGTATGGTGGAAAGAGAAACTGATCCCTGAGTTGCCTCTGTGTGTTCCACATGTGGTGTGACACACAGCTGCTCCCCATCCACCCTCCTCCTTCCCTCCCTACCTCTCCCTCCTCTCCCTTCCTCCTCTCTCTCTCTCTCTCTCTCTCTCTCTCTCCTCTCTCTCTCTCTCTCACACATTTTCTTATCATCATCACCACTATCACCATTACCATCATCATCACCACCATCATCATGACCATCACCATCATCACTATTATTTAGTTACCTGCAAGTTTTATTTGGAAGTTTTGTCACACAATCCTGACGTATTGCAAATCCTGATGAATCTTATCATTCATTACTGACTCAGAAAGAATGCAAGAGTGGGGTCCAGTCAACAATACCCTGTCTGTAAACGATCAGGTAGTTTAAACCCAGCCTTAATGAAATGAGCAGGTAATCCCAAACACACACACACACACACACAAAGTAAAGAGAGGCAATGACTGAACTGCACAAAGACAGGCTTGGGAGACAGGCAGACATAATGAGATGAGAATTTACATGAACAGCGCTAGATAATTTACCTGGGGAAAATCATCAGCCGCTGAGTTTTGAAATGAAAACCCCTTTCTTCTTTTGGAAATAAATAATGCTTAAAAAGTGCCTGGTTAGAGTGGATAATAACTTGTATACACGCGTGCCTGGCAGTGCTGTTGCAAAACAGACAATTGCTTTCCCGGGAGGATGAGCATAAAGGATCATTTCAACCAGACACAGACACACAAGGAGAGAATGGGTCTTTAGCAGCCTTAGGAATCGCCTGATTCTGCTAGCTGTAACCGGAGCCGTCTCTATACAGAAAGAACATCCTTAAGGTTTTTTGGTTTTTTGTTTTTGTTTGTTTTTTGTTTTTAAAGGCAATAAAATATCCTAAAACGAATCAGAGCCCATTTAATTTGGAAAACCTTGAAAGCATTCAGAAAGAAGGTCATCTTGCCCGCTCCAGTGCCATCAGCCTCTGGCAACCAGACAGAAATAGGAAAGGTTGTTGCTAGCACAGACACTGCTTCTGCTTACTGCGGGGCTCTGGCTTATTCGGGTTCATCAGCACCTAAATCCCATGGCTGATCACAGACATCACTATTTTACTTGTACCTATTTTACAGATAAAGACACTGAGGCTAAGAGACACCAACCAAGAAAAATAAAGCATTAAAGCATTGAAGTAGCTACATCCTTGGTGTCAGGACCAGGTCTGATGTCTCTATCATTCTGCAGTGTTTTTACTATGCCATTCCGCTGGGGATACTGTAAGCCCATTTGTTCCTCTTTGACTTCCAAGGTCCTCTATTACCTACATAGGGATTCATCTGTTTTCTCTTCAATCTGATGACTTTCAGAAATCCATTCATTACTGTCCTTTGAATTCTGAACTTTATACATCATGTCTGAGGGCCCTGACTTTGATGTAAGCTAACCTTGACATTTTTTTCTCCATCAGTCAGCTATCCCAATCCTCTCCACAGCTACTTGTGATTCTCAGAGGACCTTAAATATATATTTCTAGAAAAATTTTCAATTGATTCAGATACATATTTATATCACTGTCCTCCCTTCAATACAGTCCCCCTCTATCTCCCTCCAACCACGAGCCCAGCATCCTTCTGAATATCATGCTTAAGTTCTATATGGCAGTGCAAAGACAGAGCAAGTTAGTAAGTTAGGGAGATTTTAAGAGCCAAAGATTGGCATTTGAAGACAAAGATGCTCTTCCTAGAAGAGAAGTTAAAGTTTCAGTTTAATGTTAAAACCCATAGAGAAAAAAATCAGAAGGAAAAAATGTCAGTGTGAAGAGTTTGATTTACTGAGCTCAGCTTTAAGATGTATTGACATTTGATGATCTAAAATTACATACTTAAGCCTCTGCAATTGAGTGAGCGACTACTGCTCTGACAGAAGAAAATCCTATGTATCGGGGTTGTCCATCTGGAGCCAGTTCTGGGTGTTTTGCTCCAAATTTTATTGTAACTTCCACATATGGGATATGAGATATGAGATCACCAAGGGGCATGGAGACTGAATACACTAGAATCTAATGACCTCGGCTCTATAGATATGGCTACCTGGAAGAAGCCTACGCCAGGGAGCAATATGAGAACTGGGCTAGTTGAATGTTCATGCCTTTTTCCAAGGCAATTCCATAGAAGAAAAGCAATGATGAAGCCATCAGTTCTCCCATACCACACATGTTCCAGTGCCACTGAAAAATGTCCCACATCTGTGTCTTAATGCTGGCATCTGCTTCAAATTATTCTCCGATGAGCTCTACAGCTCTTGCCTAATTGGACACTATCAAAATGACATGGCTGTTATTGCTTAGCTTCAAGCTGCCCTTTATACAGGAGCCCTTGCTTTGAATAAATCTTCATTTTACAAAGAGTTAATTTTACTGTTATAAGAAATTCTACAGGTCGGATATTCTAGTCTTTTGTGCAAAATATCTCTTCTATAAAATAATTAGTTCTCATCTAAATTTCTCATTGCCTGCTAAATGGGGAATTTTTAAAGCCACTCCTCCAGAAGCAGTTGAAAACAGAATAATCAAATCTCGATGCATTCAGATCTGGAAATTGGAATTTTTACCTAACAAAGACCCTTGATGTATGGTAAAACTGAAGTTCAGTCAAGTAAAACTGTTTCTTCAAGGTCAGATGCTGAACGAAAATCAGAATACTACAGGAACATAGCCTTGTCTACCACAGTCCCTCCATTAGCTCTGATGACCATTGGTTAAGACCATCCAGGATCAGTAGAGCTATGTGCAAGTCAAGCTGAGAGCTGAGTCGGCACTCTCCCGATCATCTTTCATGATGAAACTTGACACAATGTCAAGACACAAGACACCAATGAATAATGTGGTCACACAGTACAAGCCAATAGCCTTGAGAAAACTGATAGAGGATTTAAACCTGACAGCCCCAAACAAGGTCTGTTTGTGATTTAATATACAGACAGTTCAAGTGAGAGTTGGCACAGCTGAATTTTTTTGTTAGATGGAGTTTACCAAGGAGCTGAAGCAAGATGAACCTTTAGGAGAGAGGTTTGATGTGAAGGATGCCATGTCATGAAGAGAAAGTCAAGAATATGCAGCCTAAGGGCAATTAATTAAATTTCTTGTATTATGAAAACTACGAAACGCTGAAGAGTTGATGACACCTCAGTTTCAGTTATGTTTCTAAATTTGAAAAAATTAAAAATAAAAACATGCCAAAAGGAACAGGATCAACTCTTGCAGAATTATAAGAAATGTATTTCTTGAGCTATGTAGCATAGAGGTGATAGGTGATATGAATGTACTTCATGATGAATTATGTAAATTAACTATTGCACTGATGTCCATGTTTTGGTAAGAGTATTATCACTGGTCCTGATCCTCAGGCGAGACCTAATCACTTTCTTCCCTCCCCCTGCTTGTGTTTCTAGGCTTTACAACACATCTCACTGACTGATTTTGAGTCATGTATCTGTCCCCTGACCCCTTTCTAATTCAATCTCACTTCATCAAGTGATTAAACAATTAATCATAACTGCCCTAATTGGTTTGCCAGCCTCCAGTTTATTCTCGAAACCCTCGGCTCACACTCTGCCTGGCATCTGTGATATGCTTTCAAAGAAAAAGACTCTCACACCAGAAGGTTGGGAGCAAAACAAGCAAATGGAAAATTGCATCAAACCATTTTCTAAAATGTCGTATTTTTATTTTATGGCACTCTGTGTGTACCCCGTCATGTGCAGGCATTCTCAGAGACCAGAAGTGGACCACTAATCCCCAAGCGCTAGAGTTATCAGCAATTATGAAGTCTTAATATGGATGGTGGGAAGCAAACGCATGTCCTCTGGAGCAGCAGCAGCAAGTACTGCTGACTGCTAAGCCATCTCTCTAGCCCCAACCTGAAAACTTTTGACAGGCTTCACACCCTGGCCAAGCCAGATTCCCAGCCTCGTTTCCAGGCTCTGCCATCTGCACGTTCCTTTATGCTATCCTGAGCTGCATGCTGAGTACACTAATCTTTCCTAATTATTTTTCTGCTAATTAAATTTACTAACTTATCCACCTGATGAACTTTACTCATCTTTAATGAACCAGCGTAAATATCAGCCCTTCTGAGCCACATTTGCTGACTCTCCAAGGCCCCACAATGCATTGGGAATTTTCCCACCATTTTACCTGTTTACTAGGACTACTCTTGTGATAAGTGTGAATGTTACTGCTCTCCTTTGATGATCGAGATCCCAGTGAGTAGAATGTACACCTATTTGTCTTTTACCCCTAGTGCCTTATTAAGTTATTCAATTGCAATGCTAATTAAGAATGAATTTAGTGGGTCAATACTTTATGCCTTTTCCAATAATCTTAGTGATAGGAAGTTTTTTGAGCAAATGTTAGAGGGTTTCTTTGTCGTTTTTGTTGTTGTTTTGTTTTTTCTGTAATATTGATTCTATGGTGAGTTCTTCACAGAAATACCAAAGAAAAAGTGACACTTTCAGAATAAAACCATAGTCACATTGCACTTGAAAATCAAAATGACACTAATAACATCTGCTAAAAAACAAATGCCTGAAACAGAAGAGAAACCATAGCAGGTTTTGATTGATATACTGATATATTGATATGTATCTCAAAATTAGCAAAACATGACTTCAAATATGAATAGTTACTTATATATCTATTGAATCTCACAGATGCCACTGAAAAATGACCCTATCAGGAATTTGTTGGGATTGGCTTCATTTTGCAGACAGAAATGAGGTACAAAGAAATTAAGGAATTTAGGCAAATCCACAGTAGATCCGCTACAAATGTACATGAAAGCAATAGCCTCACCTTTTGATGCTTTGAGGTCTGTCTGCTATAAGAGGAAAGTCTCACCTACACTGAAAGTCAAGGTGAGACTACTAGGCAAGAGGGAGATGCTGTTTGGGGAAAGCCATTTAGCAAAACTGTTCAAGGCAAGTTAAGATTGTTTTTGTCTTTCAGTAAAGTTTATTCCTATTAGAGATGAGAGAAAGGATGAGGAATTTCTAGAATAAAAAATCTATAAAATAAAACTTTACATTCAATCACAAATATTGTTACCTAATATAAAAATCACACAATTGTAACTTTAAACCATGACTACTATAATCCTGAGCTTAAAACTCCATTATCACTCATGCCTCAGGTATCAAGGCTCCTTCGTGGCCAGTGGAAAAAGGTAGAGAGGAGACCCAGAGAAGGAAAAAACAGAATAATTGGATAGTGTTCCAGAGCCCACATCCTGAGGTCAAGAAATGGGCTGTGCCTGCTTGCCCCTGGATCTGCCTTCCAATGCAAAGAGGTGTATCCTAGATCAAATAATGAGAAATGTCCCTTTGAGCTGACATACAGAGCCTGAGTGTGGGTGAAGATGGATGGCCCTTAGATCCTTACTTTCTAATTGGAAAGTGGCCAAATAATTTGTAAGGCTTCATCAGGGCATAACATGCAGCTGCTCTTTCGAAATCCCTTCACCATATGTACAGACACACTGGGTGCTGTTTTATGAATCTGATCTCGGCCACGTTCACCTTTTGTGTCATGGCATGGAACTCTCTCACATGGCAGGGAAGTTCTCTGACACTAAACCCCCAGTTCCTCACCTACCATTTTGTTTATGAGATTTTGGGGATACAAATTTATGACAGAACTGAAGGAAAGTCTACAATAACAATTCTGAGCATTTACATTTTCTCCTAGTTATCAGAAGCCGGGCACTAAAGGGAGATGGTGAAAAACCTTGTTAAAAGCTCTCCCTGCTTATCCAAAGCATTTGCTCCTCTCGCTTTTCCATTTTAAGGCTGTATTGCATTAGCACCCACAGTTTCTTGAGTCACGAGACGTGCATGAGCCTAAGCTATCTTGCTATGGGAATCTTCTGCATCACAAGTAGTTCATAGCATATGTAAAATGCATAGGACGTCAAATAAATGCATTTGGGATTAACGCAGACTCTGTAGAAAATATAAGTTAATACCTCTGCTTCAAATAGCTTCATGGCAGACTGAAGTTAGAAATCATAGAACACATGAGATAGAGCATGTCTTTCTTATTTGTAAAGCCTCGAGACATCACCTCAAATATTTATGAGCTCAAGGTCAGTAGATATTGCAATCTTCCATTCTCTTCCCTGTGGAAAAATTCTTGGCATAAATCGCTACTACAAAATAAATGTAATTGTACCTTAATTTTTCTACATTATGGATGTATGCCTGTTTAAAAAATAATTACATACTAACCATGTATTCTACTTTTAACAATGGGACAAAATTTATTCCATGCTAAATAGTAAAGAAATAGAATATCATATAGATAGATTTATTAACAGGAACCATATTCTTCCATTTATGAGCATCTAATTACTAGGAAGTCTCGTGAGGTTGCTGAATAATTTTGCAAAGAGAATAATTTTGATTTTTTTCACATTTATTACTATATATAATTATAAGTCACAGTGGCCATATTAATAACTGTGTTCCAGTAAGGTTGTGATTAAGTATTTTAAGTATATATGTTATTAAGGAAAATTACTTTCCCTGACGGAAACCTAAGTGACTTCATAATACTATAGCCTACATTATTACTCAGAATGGAGACTATTTAAATTAACCACTGTAATTTTTAACATTGGAATTCGAGGATCATTCTGGCTGCAATCTTATAAGATAGATAGTGGGAACAGGCTGGCAGCATGAACCAGCCAAAGTAAGCAGTTAGATGACCAATTGCTTACCTGACTAGGGAGATTTATGTCTGGAGACCATCCTCAAATGTATATATGACTCATTGATTATTTCTTCCTGTATACAGTTAGGTGGTTTTGTTATGGTGAACTCACACCAATCTTTAGGAGAACTATACCTGAGCCAATGAATCCTTGTCTTCTGAAAAATCTTAAATGAGACTGCAGAGTGTTGGCCCTATGAGATACTCCAGTACATCATATGTCTATTCTTAGTTCCATAGCTCCATCCTGTCCCTAACAATATACTACAAAGATTGTGGCCACTGCCAACTCATTAGAATTGGGATGGAGAAGGCAGGAAGGACATAACATACCTTCTTAATGTATTATCTCTTGCTTCAAACATCCTCCTTCTCCAGGCCACTCAATGCTCCTTTTATAGTGGAGTTTTTGGCATGTAAAATATTTTCTCACTGTCCTTCAGACACCATCATTGACTAATCAACCTCACACAAATCTCTAATCATTGTGAGTCACATTGTAAAGGTTTCACTCCAGCCTCTGTCTCTTCTTACTCTGTCCGGCACTAGGACTCTAATGGAGTTTTCTGTTCCATATTCCTTAAATATCAGTCTCCCTGTAGAATCAGTCTTGAGAATACACAGTTTGAAATACTTCTCTAAAGAATGTGGTTAACATTTCTATTGGCCAGCAGATGCAGAGTAGAAGCCACAGTACATGGTTTTATCTTAGGGTGCAAAACATAATCAAATAGGGCTCTATATTTTTAATGAAAACATAGACTATAAAGTTGTGTGTGTGTGTGCATCTGTGTGTGTCTGTATGTGTATCGGTGTGTGAGTACATATGTGTGGGTATGTTTGTGTGTCTCTGTGTGTGTTTCTCTGTATGTACATGTGCATGTGTTAAGAAACACACTTTTAAAGTATGCTGACAATGTTTATGTTGTGGTGAAAGAGTATTCTTGAGCTTTCACTTTCCATTGCATGTAAAATATTTTGGTTCAGTTACATAAAATATTAATTTTATATTGAAGGTTCAATATAGATTTATATTGAAGTTTTAGAAACTTAAAATCTATAGACAGGTGAACAAAAATTGCTACAATATATTCCAAAAATAAGTGGATTATATTTCTACCTGAGAGAAAATCTGGAAATGAAATGTACCCAGGGGAAAAAAATTTATATATCTATTTAAAAACATTTTTATTTTCTAAAGATTTATTTATTTGATTTTGTGTATGGGTATTTTGCCTACCTGCATATGCATATCTCCTGGAACTAGAGTCACAGACAGTTAAAAGATGCCATTTGGGTGCAAGGAACTGAACCCAGGTCCCCTAGGGGAGCAGCCAGTACTCCCAAACACTGAGTCATCTCTCTAGCCCCCTTAAAAAATTTGATATCAGTCCAAAATCAGACCAGTCCTGGACAACTGGAATAAAGATGACCTTGGAAGTAGATCACTATAGGATGCCTTAGAACTGTGGCCATGAAGATAATAAAGAAGTGGTGGCACCAACTTGGGACCAATGAGCCTTTGGTTCTTCTTTGAGGAAGAAGAAGAGCCAGGATCCATGAAGGAAATGCTGAGTGTTCTGGATCTTTTGTGGTCTACAGTCATGGTTTGGAAGCTCCACAATGGGACTGGTCTACAGGAAGCCTCTTGACACATCTTTGACAAGAGTCATATAGTTCCCAACTATCAAAAATAAACAAATAAACAACAAAATGACTCAGATAAAAGAGAAAGAAATGATGAGGTGTGAGATATAAAAGTTGGGAAGATAACTGACAGAATATTAGGGTTAGAAAAGTCATGCTACAGAGGAGCCCTGCTCCCCAAAGGGAAAGCTAAGTGAATGCTACTGGTGCTTCTTAAGATTGGAGATAAAGGGTACTTGATGAGGAAGATGTGATGGGCAAGAGGGACATCTGTGCAACTCCGAATGGAAGTGTCAGGTGCACAACTTCATCTGTGTATCTAGCAATGAGATGAAATAGCAGAAATGTCCGGAACATCATATTAAGATGGTATTTAAAATTGGGGTGGGGGAGAGACATGTGAAATAACACAGAGAATTTGTCTAGATTAAGGAGGGAGGGATTTGTATTAAGATCTGGTAGAGGAGACAGAAGCAGAAAGGAAAACTGTAACTGAGAAAACGAGTAGGTGGAAAGAAATTAGTATATCTCAGAAATAAAGACAGCAGGTGACTTTGTTTTCCATTATTTTAAGTAGGATATCAAGACTCTCCATCATTGGTAAGCAGAGGATAAACTAATAATTAGAAAGTTGTAACTGATAGTTTCATCCCTCACAGTGTGAAGAGCTAACCCTGAGAATCCTTTCCCAGTTAACTGGAGGTTTGAGGTGCCAGGCAAGGAATGGGAGCTGAAAAAGAAACCCTGGAGATATATGAGTTCTGCTGGATTCCATGTAAAGTATGCATGGAGACATGGGGAAAGGGAAATTTAGTAGAAGGTTGTCTCTGATAGGCTGCAGGGAAAGGAAGGTGAAGTCCTCTGATCACCTCTGCCCAAAGAATATGACTCTTTTTATGTTGACTCGTATTCAGAATGCTCTCTCAAAGTTTCAAGCCAAATTATTAACTTAAACAGTTGACTTGCAGCCTGTAGAAAGTCGCTGATACCTTGTTTTCTTCTCAAGTGTCGTACACTTTATCAGAAATTAAATGATACACTTTAGATATCATGCAATCCCAAATGAGTGCTTTCCCAGGTCTCCCGTTACCATCGCGCCCACTCAACTTCCATTCCTATGTAAAGCTTTGTCTCCTGTGAGACCAGAATGTAACACAAACTATTTCATCCTTCCTTTTTAAATAATAGTAGACCTATCTCCAATGGCAATAATAGAAGCAGCAGCCATAACAGCAGTAGTTAGTAGTACTAGTATAAGTTTAATTCATTGTGTGTAAGATTTATTGAGTTATACTGGCTCAAAATGTGAAGTGAAGGGATCTTACATTTTTAAAATTAGGATGAAATGAACTTGAGAATGCACAGAAGAAAACATATGCAAAATGATCAAATCAGAGACACAACAGTGTCAAACATACAGAGACACCGGTATAAATGTAATCTGACTCCATGTCGCAGAAAGTTGGGAACAGACATTAAACTGAACTCGAAGTGACAGTGTGTGGCTTATTCTTAATCCTTTTCTCCTTCCCATGTACCAGTGAGATGTGCAGCATACTGCTTCTTTGTTGGCAAGTATCACTGAAATAGACACACGAAAGAAGTGATGTCATGCATGCATAAAATACAGAGGTGACATTAACCACCTAGAAAGACTTATCTGGAATGTAACTGATGTGTAGTCCAAGACCCAAATTTACCTTTGGTGATAATAGAGAAACCCAGTGGAAGAGAATGATCTTTCCTACTAGTATTTACATTTATTGGAACACACAGACCCATAAGCCACTTGGTACAATACAATTCACCTACAATTATCTCCCAATTTTTATATGAAAAAGCAAACATTACTACCTTGATACTTCAGCTGGAGACAGCAAAGGCTCTATTTGGACTATACTCTCATGTCAATGACATTTCAGTTTGTTTGTTTGTTTTTAAACGCACCAAGCATTCTTCCTTTGTTTGTTATGTGAAGCTATGAAAGTAAGTTGATGTCAGCACTACTTTGGCTCAATAGTTAATTTGATAGGAAAGAACAAGAGAAGCTAAATCAATTTAATGGTAGCTAATAGGATCAGGCACCTACAGAGAACCTTATGGCCCAAGGATCTTTTAAAACATATGCAGGCAAGGAATTTCACAGTTAGATGAAATGTCAAAGTAATAAAATTAAACGAAAAAAAAAAATACTCCAAAACTCACATATAGGCTGGCAAGATGACTCAGTTGGAAATAAAGGTTGCTGCCAAGTCAGATGACCTGAGGCCTATCTGCAGGACCCACGTGGCAAATAGAGAAACCTGAATCCTGAAAGCTGTCCTCTAACGTCCATACATGTAAGGTGCCACATACACACACAAGGAGCACATCTGGAAGCATACGTACACACAACACACACATTCAATAATAATATTTTAAAAGATACAAAATCCGACATCAATGCTTTTTATAGCAATGCAAATGAATTGCATCTACAGAGAATTTAAGTTTATGCAAATCCAATTTTCAACGGGTTTTAATTTGATGGTTCCCATATTAATCATTGAGTTGTTTAAAACTTTAATGCCTGTTTGTTTTCCATTTACACGAGAGTCGTGTTCTTTGCCTTTTGAAAGGATCATATGTTATCCGTATCAACCTCCACCTCTGGCAGCAGACATGGTGACCCCCACAGATGGGGATCTAATGGGAAACACAGCATCAAGACTTTTGTATAGTTGATTTAGAGCAAGAATGTTTGAACCTCTATAGCAATTAGGCCACTATCCAAAGAATTCAGGTGGCTACTAGAGAGGAAAAGGAAATTAAATCAATTATGTCATAGAGCCTCCAACAGGAACATAGACGAGCCCGCATCAGCCAAATGGGGTTCTTTTCAGAAGCCTGACCTCTAGAACTATAAAGTTGTCTCTAAAATGTATGTTGTCTCTAGAAACCAGACTTTGCAGTAAGTTGTTACAACTGTTTAGTTACCTAGTGTGCTACTAGTCTATTGGGAAACTAATTTCTAAGCCCATGGTAGACATAAATAGCTAATGACATAATATATAAGATGATACAATAATCCAAGGTATAAATCGCCCACATGCAATCTTCTTGTTCTATCCTATGAAAGTCTAAGGAAATACCATCCATAGATCCAACATTCAGATCTGTGACACTCTGGCCACTGATGTAACCTGAATTTAAAAACACCTCCTTGGTCTCCTGTACACTGACCTCACAATTTGGCCCTGGAGCTATGATAGAATCAGATCTCCCATTTTGATTCTTGTTAGGTTAAAGTGTGTCCTACGTCTGCCCCGCCATGGGGTTAGGACCACTCGAGGAGACAGAGGAGCAGGAAATTTGACTGCACTCTCCCTATACTTGTGCTGGGCAGACATCGGGCCATGGGAAGCAGTTGGGACCCAGCTGTGGGGGTGAGGAGCACAAGCTGAGGTCCCTGGGGACTGCTGGAGTTGGCTAGGGAATCCCTAGGCCAAAAGGTAGCCGGGGACCCCCTGGTTCTCAGGCTCTTGGGCACCCAGGTGCTGCTGGGAGCCACAAAACAACAGAGAACAAAGTGGAGGCATACCAGCTGAATTGGCCAGCAGCCAAAGGGGAGAGAAAGGGAGAGAGGCTCCGGCTGCACCTGTGGAGAAGAGAGTCCTTGGCTTGGGTTGGTGGTCGCTATGGCTGGAAACACAGAGAGGTCTTCTGCTGGAGATTAGAAAGTAGCTCTGTAGGTGAAGGCTTGCTCCATTGTTCCACATGGCGGATGAAAAGAAACAGTCTATGGTTTTAAGATGCTTATTGTCATGGCGGAAAGTAGATAAGAAACTGTACCGCAGTTTTCTCAGGGCGGACCTAAGGTTAAATACCTTTTGCAGGGATGAGGGTCTAGGGAGGGAAACTTAATTGAGTACACCCTTCTGGCCTTTAGGTACCTTAGTAATATGGAGATCTGTCTTGAGGCTCCTTGGCCTGTAGTCATGCCCTCTATCTGTGGAGGGGCTAGCAATGCCCTATGTGACTAAAGGTCACAAACCTATGGAGGGCTGCAGCCTCCTGTCAGGAGCCTAGAGTCTGGGGGCATGGCAAAACACCTGCCATCCCTTAGGACCACCTAGTCCCACCTGGGGCCCCACAGAATCACCTGGGTCTCTGATGGCTTCTAGCTGGTGCTTGACCAGAAACCAGGCTGCCTTTCACGGTTCTACAGATTCTGGCTTATTCCCAAGTAATGGAGCCACTAGGAACCCTTGTGTCCTAGGAATCCATAGGTGATTATCTTTCGTCTGTGTCGCAGGCTCCAGTTTCTGTAGCACATAAAGATATTAATTCCGTTTGAGTGATAAGGAACTACTGCTGCTTACTTCTCCTGGTTTCACGGTCTGACCATGTGAGGATCTCTATAATGACCTAATGGGTCATCCAGAGTGGGCCAGTTTCCCTGCCTATCTAATTGGGCATTTTGAACTCAAATCAATTGGGTATTTATAGCTACTAAAATCAGAATAGTTGGGAACTGGGGAGATGACTCAATTACTAAAGTGATTGATAAGAAAGCAGGAGGATCTGAGTTCAATGTACAGGAGCCACAGAGGAAAAACCCAGGAGTGGTAGACTGCCTGCCTTTGTAATCCTAGCACTGGGAAAGTGGAGATCATCAGATCCCTGGGGCATCGGGGGAACTGCAGCAGAGCTTGCTCTCTGATCTCCATGCACACCTCCATACGTGTAGCCATGCATAGTCACATGCACACATACAGGAGAAGAGCTTGATATTAACTAGTCAATTTTGTTGTTCTACTTATGATTGGCATAGGGCTAAATTTTAATAATTGAATCTATATAATACATACACAACACACACAAACACACACATATACACATATACATCATATACATATACATCATATACATATACATCATATATACACACACACATAAACATATACATTCCAATGAGTTTCCTACCTCTTCACAGTGTGACCAAATCTCTTCCATTAAATGAACTCCAGCCTAATCTAGCTAAGATGAGTTCTTAAGAGCCATATTGTGAAGACGGAATGCAAAAAATAAAAAATAAAATATTAAAAAAATGCCATCTCCTGGAAAGACTGTGACTGCTCTGTTTGTGAACTCACAGTGGCAGTTGTTGCCTACACATGACCCTTAAAAGACTGGATTCACCAACATTCAGTCATAAAGAGAGGAAGGTCTCACCAGGTCCCACCCATCTCCGAGAAGTGGTAAGCAATGAGTGGTCTCTGGAAGAGAGGGAATCGCGGTCTTTAGTGGTGTAGCCATTGGGGAAGTTCCCAGCTCATGTTCCTGTAGTCAACTCTAATGAAACAAGGTAGGAAACTCACACAAAGAGATATAGAAAAGGAGAAGAAGGAGGAGGAGGATGTGACAGTACAAAGAAGGGACTAGGCAGGAAGGGCAAGGAAATAGAAGAGGATAATGAGGCGAATGGGATCAAAGTAAATCATATATACATATGCTCTGAAGTGTGAAAGAATAAATATTTATTTAATGGTAAGTGCTTCTATAAGTTAAACATTCATAGACTTTTCAAATGCTAAGGCTATGAACATCCCAGGCTGCCAGGGTGCTAACTACATTGAAACTAGTGGTTTTACATATTCAGTAGGCTCATGTAATACAGGTAATTTTTTAAGAAATTGGCTAATTTAACATTGATTTAATTAAGGAAAAAAAGCAGTCACGTCTTCAGCAGCAGATACAGCACAGGCTTGTGATTTTATTCTGTTTTACTGGATCTTTCTAAAGTACGCAACTTTATCGGCCAAACAAGCTAGTACTTCTAAATATTTAGGGGATTAAAAAAAAAAAGTGTACTTGTGCTTAACAAAATAGGATGATTATTTTAATACTATTATTAGGAAAGAAGTGATGTTTTGCAGTTATGGGAGCATACAGACACTCTCCAAGAGTTTTAAGTAATTTAAAAATATCAGATTGATGGTAACTTAATTAGTGTATAGTCATTATCTAACTAGATTATTTCTGAGAAAATCTTGAAACACTAATTGCTAAACATAATCTTATTAATTTTGCCTCTCCATGTGATACACCACAGCGAGACGACATGAATCTGGAATTCTGGGACTGTGTTCCTTTTGCCCTGTTCTTTGTAAGTGATGCCGGTGGCTGTAAAAAGTTGTGAGCTGTTTCCTTGAACGCTGTCAGGCCCCTGTCAAAGCTGGGACTTGGTAGATAATGTGCAATTAGTTATCCCCGTCTTCTAACTAGAAAACCAAAGTTGCTTGGGGTTAAAGCTGAAGTCAATGCCTAGTTTGTACCAAGAAGAATGGCAGAAGGATTCAATTCAGTATGCAAGGAATGGAGGATGCACCTTTGCCGGGGAATAAAGACTGGCCAGTCCTAAAGTGAAATGACTAATTACTGCAGGATAAGAAAGAAGGCACAGAACCAAACCTGAGTGACGAAAAGAATTCAGACAGTACTTGAGGAGGAATTTTTATTTACTGGGTACAAGCCACTAGTTCAATGAGTTTATCTATAAAGTTACCACAATAAATAAATAAATAAATAAATAAATAAATAAATAAATAAATAATACCTGTTTAAAAGGTTTTCTTTAGAGATTAGAAGCAGCCACCTCTGCTCCTGCAACATGTAAGAAGCACCTGCTGCCCCCCCCCACCCCTGTCTCCTTTGTCCCTTCTCGGACAGAGCCTTAGCCAGATTTCTAACATCTCTTATAAACCTCCTTGGAGCTCCTTCAGCCAATTCAATGGCATCCTCTATGACTGTGCCTCTAGGATTTCACTATGAAACAATGTATGTTGTTCTCAGCTACTTGGGACTTCTCTCTAATGAGAAACAAGTAGTTCAACTAGATGTCACTCCACAGTCCCTGAATCCAGAGGTTTTATTAAACTTAAATCTGAGATTGAGGAAGAACTGAAATCCTTGGACAAAGAAGTTTCTGAAGCCTTGGCCGGCACACCTCACCAGTGTTTATCCCTGCTAACCCTGAAAGGTCTGTAGAAGACAGCTTGGCCCATCTTGAAGAAAGAGTGTCACAAGATCTGAAAAAGCCTTTGCAGAAAGCATTGCAGACGATTCTCAGCCAGCCAGTGACATATGAGGCATATTGTGAATGTACAGTGGAGACTGCAGATCATGCCAGCGGATGGAATAAGATTTTGGTCCCTCTATTTTTACTACAACAAATGCTTTTGGGATTGACATGACGTGGTCAAGAGCCTTTGAGCATGCTGCTGCAGTCTGGTGTGATGTATCTGGAGGACTGCACAGCGGAGTTCATCATTCAGCAAGCTGGTTGGGGCACTGTCTTTACTCTCGGAGTCTGAGGAGGAGGAATACCCTAGAATCATTGCGGAAGATAGCAATGACATTTATATACTGCCCAGTGACAACTCTGAACAAGTTTAGTCCCTGCGAGTCTCCAACAGTGGCAATGTCTTGGCAGTCGGTGAGCCTGCCTGTCTCACTGTCTGCTAGCCAAAGTTGGCACACAGAGAGCTTCCTGGTGTCCCTCAGGGCCTGAGTTCTGGCAGCAGATTGCAACGGATCCTGAAGAAGTGAAGAGCTTAGACAGCAACCGGGCTGGGGAGAAAAGTGAGAACAACTCGTCTAACTAGGACATCCATCGTGCACGTGGAGGAGGAGGTACCAGAGGAGGCGTTTCCGGGAGCCTCTGCACCCTTGCTCCCACAGGTCCCTACCATGGAAGACCCAGAAATGGTTGGAGTTGAGAAAACCACGTCTGTGTTTGTGGAGCTTTGTGAGGAAGAGCTGGAAGCGGTAACAGTGAGATTCGACGACACTGTGGACAAGGTGGAGGGGGCTGCTCAGCCTGAGTGAGCTGGGAGCAGAAAAAAGAGCTGCACTGGGGAGGTCACTGCTGCCAGCGCCTGCCCTCCAGGGCAAGGCTGTCCTGCTCTTTGGAGGGGCTGCTGCTGCTGTGGTCATCCTCTCAGTGGCAGTTGGAGTTGCATTGGCTTTAAGAAAGAAATAACAGTCTTTTCAGACAAGAGACAAGACAAAAAAGACCTACGGCTTTAGTTGTATCCACTGGAACTTAGACTGCCAGCAACTGACTGGACATTTACAGGACACTGGGGAATTGGGCTTTCTGTTCAAGCGTGGCAGTGGTTTGACACAGTGTTCACATTGTCCTGGTTGTCATTTTAAGGGCCTTGGCTCATGCTAGATTCAGAAGGAGACAGTGAAGTTCCCACCTCTAACCGGTTAGTCAACTTGGGCACCATTGGCCTTCCAGTAATTCTCTGTAGGAGGCTGCCCAGTGCATTATGTAATGATCGGCAATATCCCTGCCTCCTACCCACTAGATGCCATTTTTGATGGTAGCCAAAAATGTCCTTGCCAAATGTCCCCTGTGGACAAAGTCATCTCCCTTTTGAGGGCCGCTGCTTTAAGGGATAGGGTTCAATTAGGAGAATCTGGGGGAGGAACCTGCAGCTGAGGTGGCCAGTTGTTCATCCCGTTGCAGCTGGGACTGCCAGATGTTTATCCTGTAGCAGCTGGGATTGCCAGATGTTTATTCTGTTGCAGTTTCTCAAGTCAAGTGAGCTGACTGTGCTCTGCAGCTGGTTTTGTTGTTTTGGTTTTTGTTTTGTTTTGTTTTTCTGGTCCCCATTCTGTAGTGTGAGGTGCTCTCTAGCCTCACACCATCTCTCAGGTACCGCAGCAGTACAGTGTCTCACCCTGTACCTCTTTCACACCCAACAAGCTCCTGAAGCTTCCCATGGCTCCATCTTTCAAAGATGACGCCGTTAGGGACCTTTTAAAGGATAAATAACCAGTCCAGATGTGGTGGCACCTGCCTGTAATCTCAGCATTTAGGAAGCAGAGGCAAAGAGATTATCCCAAATTCAAAGCTAGCCTGGTATATACACACCGAGACCATCCGAGACTGTTTGGTGAAACCTTGTCCCAAGGAAAGGGATAAATACACTGAAACTGCACAGGAGACTTAGGGTTCCCTAGTCTGATTGCCAGTACAGGGTACAGGCTGCAGTCATTGGTCTTAGAGGCAGGAAGGTGGTCGACATGACCAGTCAAGGTCTATTTGACCTCTTACAAGTATAGCCAGCCAGTTTAGCAGTGACACCTCTGATGACATACGTGCCATCTAGAACCTGGATTAGTGTGTGTCTCCCACTACCTATTCTTGAGTGTTGGAATATCATCAGCTTCTCTGTGGGTCTCTGCGTGTGGACAGCAGTGTCATCCTTTGGCTTACAGAATCAGTTGGGTCATAACCCTTATTCAATGTAAACCATGAAATAAATGATAAAGTTTTATCATTTATTATTAGGCAACACTTAAATGGAAAGAGACAGAAACTAGAATTTAAGACCAAGACTGCTGCTGAGGTTCTAGTTTGGTGTTCAGCAGTCAAGAGACTTCTCAACCTGAGCTTAGCCCTGCACCAGGGCAACAGACCCAGAGGACCCCGTGCACTCACTGTAGCTAGTGGGACTCAGCAGAATCTTGTATCACCTGGCTGACCCCATCCTTCAAGGAGGGGTGGGACCTGTCCCTCTCATGCCTGAGGGCACAGTGCCACCCTCCAGGGCACACATGCTTGATAAGAAGTCACCTCAGATTTATCGTAGTCAAGTAACATTACTTCTTAGATCCTAATATTTATAATAAAAAGACTTAACTACTCTAAAATAATAATAATAATAATAATAATAAAAAACGGCTTCCTTTAGTAGTACTCTCCAACACAGTCTTGTAAATACAGCTAGAAGTCAGATGGTTTCCAAACCATCTCTTTTTCTGTTTGTCACAGACCGGTTGTCTACAGGAAATCCTTTCCATTTGGAAAGCTCTAAGATTTTCTGTCACGTTACCTCCAGTTTTTACATTTGAAAATCTTTCACTGTCACTGGACAGCCAATTATTCTTTCCTGGTGACTCATGATTCAATCATAATCAAGGGTCCAACTCTCCCAAGAACTTCTCCAAATTGAGTTCTAACTGATTTATCTTTGCACCTAAAATCCCCTTAGGGATTTTGAGGTGGGGCTCAAACCTTCTTAGGATTTGCCCTTTGCTTTATAACTTGATTGTATCTTTTCTTTAGCCATAACCACCATGAATTCCCACAGCCCTCTATGTAACTCATAGTCATCTAATATCTTCCTAAATAGAAATAAAATATTTAATTTTATCATCCAGATTGATCACTCCAGGAGCTCCCATAAATATTCCTATTTTTGTGGCAAAATAATTATTCTCAGACATTCAGTAGGCAGTGTTTCTCGTAACCACACATATTAGAAACATATGCATGTCACCAAGATGGGACCTAGTTGTTTGCTGAATTAAACATAATCACTTTAATAGATCGGAGCTTGACTTTACAGAGTCAAAGATTAAAAGAACACTGCTACTGTCTGTCTTCAACAGTTTTCAGATTTATTGATGATTGAGGAAGGTCGCTTCCTGTAAGGCCCAGGAAACAGGTGATATTAATTTACCCAAACTCACATATGGGGAATCTGAAGTAGATTGGTGAGTTCTTAGCTTTGTATCCAGTTATGGTATGGATGTGAAATGTACCCCTCATGGACTTGTGTGTTTGGACACTTTACCCAACCGATGGTACTAATTTTGGAAACATAAGAAGGCAGAGCCTCACTGGAAGAAATAAATGACATAATACTAGTCACATTTTAACCCTCACCCAAGCCAGAGATGCCCTACTGTGTTACTGTAGACAGATGTTGCCAGTCATCTCATGCTCCTGCTACCCCACCCTGTCCCCATCTCTTGCCTCCTTCAGTGCTCAGATGTAAGGCAGGATAAATCTTTCTTTCCTCAAGCCTCTTCTGTCAGATAATTTATCACAGTGACTAGAAAACTAACTACAGCACATCTTACACAGAGAAGGCTTTTAAAGTTTCATCGGAGATTCGTTACGAAAGTGCTAACAAAGCAAACCTAAGAAGGTTCACATTAGCCCAGTGACTGGCAGGTTGCCTTTGCTCAGTATTTATTTCTTGGGTGAGTGAATAAATCCCTATCTGCCACTAGCAATTTTACTCTTTCCCAATTCAGTAAATATTTAAAGAGTTAGTACTAGTGGTCCCAGAGCCACTATGACAAGAAACAGAAGCGTCACACAAATCACAGTCTTAATTAACTTTTTGATGCACACCTATACACGAGCATTTCACTCTCTTGAAGTGAGTTTCATGTAAACATATTGTTAGAAAAACATGTTTCCTTAGGGACAACATACCAACCCAAAATGTAAATTCATCTCTAAATCCAGGTAGGTCAGAAGCAGAAAACACTCTGTCTCTAAGAATGGGTTGAAAAGAAAAAAAAAAAAAAAAAAAAAAATATATATATATATATATATATATATATATATAGTACAAATATTCTCATAATCACAGATAGAAAAAATATAGCTTCTAAGTTTCAATTGTCTTTAGCACAACTCATATAAATATTTCTTACATATTATTTCTTTATAACATGAAGTTTAAAGTAGTGATACAATGAATATAGAAAATGCCTCTTTAATAGACCTGCCAAAAGGAATTTATGGATGCTATAATAACTCACAGCATATATCCTTCAGCTTAAAATAAAAACTTAGAAGACAGAAATACATCAAACTTCCCAACAAGTACTAAAGGATCTGCTTGCTTGTTCCAAATAAATCATTCAAAACAAAAATGTTCTTTTTGGTTTAACCTCTGCGTTCTTTTCAAGGTTCAGCACTCTTGCAGCTTGGACTATAATTATACAAAATATAATTAAGTAAAAGTATCACAATGAAATAATGGTCTAAAATTAAATAAGAGATTGCATGTTATAAATCATATGACTTTGATCATATTTAGTTTAAACATCTCCATATGCTTACTACCCAAAGAACCTAGACATTCACATTATATATGTATTATTTCTATCTGTGATTGGCCAGAAACATATATATTTTCCTTACTGCATATAGGAAATATTTTTTAATTATAAAAATGAATGGACTTTATGCATTGGCTTCTTGGAACATTACCATTTGCTATATTTTTGTTTACGGAAAGACAGACACTTTACTATCTCTTATATTTTTCTAATTATAATAGAGAATAAAATTCAGAGAACAATAGATGGAAATTATATCCATATATACTTACCTCATTTTGTCATAGGCCTCGAGTATATTCATTTTATACATCCATAACTTTGTCATCTTATTCTTGACTTGGCTTTCACCTAATATTTCTCTTCATTTACATAAAATTGTTGATATCTATATATTATGAAGTGTCTTCTGCTTAGTCTATGTTCTTGGTGTGGCTCCTATATTTGCTGATTAATTGAAACATCTTTAATGTTTAATAAGTAATACTAGTCTTATAGATAGTCACTATATTGAGTCAAGGTGTCTATGTTATATCACATATTTGAATTAAATTTCCACTCTCCTCTGCTTTCAATGAAATTCTATCCTCTTTGTTGGGGTGGAGGGCAAAGGGTATATTTCATGTCACAGGTTACAGCCGGTCACTGAAGGAAGTCAGGGCAGGAACTCAGGATAGGAATGGGAAACTAGAGTCAGGAAACTGAAGCAGACAGTAAAGAGGAAAGCTGTTACTGGCCTGCTCCCCTTGGCTTCCACAGCTACCCAAGCCTACCTCCCCAGGCGTGTGGATCCACTGTGGTCAGGGCCTTCCTACAGCAATGAGCAATTAAGAAAAATGCCCTAGATACATGCTTGAAGGCTAATCTGATGGAAGCAATGCTTCCACTGAAATTCCCTCTTCCCGGGTTACATCTCAGTTTCTGCCAAATTATGCCAAGAAGCTAACCAGTATGGTCTGTCCTTTATCAACTTTGACACATAAACGTATCACTTTGATCTCTAACCTTTCCTCTGTCCCCCAAATCATGTGTTAATATTGAAATATCATACAACTTAAAAAGTGCCAACATCTTTTTGAAAAAAAAAAAAAATTAAGTCTATAATCTCCTTAGAAATCCAGCCTCTTAACTGTGGGCTCCTATAAAATTCTGTAGCAATGCTTTTAGTTCTTCCCTCTTTGAATAATATACACACATGCACACATGTGCATGCACACACACATGTGCAGACACATCACACACATGAGCATATACATATATGAACACACAGAAGCATGCATGTACACACATGCACATATATATACATATACACATACACATACATTCACATGTGTATTATATGTATGTATGTATATGTATGTGTGTGTGTGTTTGTGTGTGTATATATATGTGTATGTACGAAACCAAAATAGAAGTCATCTGAAAAGGTAAAAAGAGATAACCCATCTGGATGCTGACTTCTGAGGACTTTTATCTTAGAAAACTTTTCAAAAACAATTAAAGCGCACAAAAGTGAAACTTTGTAAGGTTATGCATTGTGAACCCTAACTACACCTCTAAAACCTAATATCCAATCTCAAATACTCCCTAAAAGATAGTGTCTACAATTTTTCCCAGTGGTCTCTTTTAGAAAAAAAAATTAATGTGGAACTCTCTAATTTTCTATATTTAATCCCTATTAGTATATTGTTTTGGGATCTAACACAGAACTGATGTATATGAATGTGCCACTTCCTTTTGAGGTCTACCATTTATTTTTGAACTGAAGCCACAGAGATGCTTTCTTTTGGATATTTGTAGTTTGCATAGTTATTGCTGAGCAGAGTTGTGACGGCCACTGAGTAAATGAAAACGATGGGGAAAATGCCTACCATGCCAGACTACATCCTGCACCTGCTCTGCAGCCCGAGCCTGTGCTCACAGACCGGAGACACGTCACTGATGCTTGGCCCCTGCAATCGGCTACCACACCAAAGCAAACCTGGAATCCATATATTACAAATTTCACAGTCCAGGGCCTTCATTCAAAAGAATTTCATCTCTTCTTTCTGCCAGGACATGATAAGAAAGACAATGAGCAAGGAGATGAGGTGTGCTGGTCCATGCCAGGCATTTGTAGAGCGTGCTCTCAGCTGCCAGCAAGCCAAGGATGTCCTAGTAGAATTTTCAGCAGTATCCACACTTTGCATTGTGATCATGACCCACCGTCTCTTGGCCTGTCATTTGAATGCGGAGAACCAGTACTGAATCCAAGAGTGTCATGTAAGTGCGTGGATGGAGGGGACACAGATCTAAAAGAAGGTCAACAATATGCACACTACCCGTAAACTCCCCGTCATCAAGCCTCTTGTAAGAATATGTTACTGTAAACAAAGCTTATGCTTATACACTGTAGACTCTTACTCCAAAAGCAAACAATTCAGAGGCATGCATTAGTCAGACCTTAATCATGAAATCCAACTACTCAAAATTGTAGTTATTGATGTCTTATTAGAAAAAAATAAGCCACAGTCTGACCTGTGAATCTGTGATGGTTAATAGAAAGGTTGGAAGACGTGCGAGGATTGGTAAAAGTGACAGCTTGTGGGAAGAAAAAATTATTTTAACTGATACAAAAGATCGTGTGTGTGTGTGTGTGTGTGTGTGTGTGTGTGTGTGTATAAATTATAAGGGACTTTTTAACATGATGCAAACAGTATATAATACATGTACATGTTAGAATCCATATATATAAAACCATCTGTTATCTGTTCATGTTAAAAAGATTCAAGTTCCTTTTGTCCTAGATTCTGAGATAAGCAGTGCACTGCTGTCCTTTGTAGTCACCATTATATTAAATGCCACAGCAGGGCTTGTATTTCTGTCAGCTATAGCTATCCAACCTTCCCACCTTACTGTGACAGTAACCTACCTTTCACATCCACTACTCTCCCAGCCTCCAGTAACCACCGTTCCACCCTGAACTTTTCTGGGATCAATTTCTTGCATTTCACTTAGAAGCGGCATCATATGATTCTTAGCATTCTGTGATTGCTTTATTTCATTTAATAGAATAATCTCTGACTTGTCTGCACTGATGTAACAAAAATAGAAACAAACAGGATCAAATCAATCCTCAAAAGCATCAGAACATCAAAGAAACAATTACCAAGAGAAAAGAAAGACCACCTATAGGAAGAATATTTTCAAATGATAGGTTGGCTATGAAAATAAGTTGCGAAGTTCACTAAGGACTCAATTCAATATTAGAAAGTAAATAGCATTACTTAGTGGTAGGAAAAGGTACTGAGTAGGCATTTTCTAAAGATGGCATAACATCTAAACAGGCATTTGAAAAAAAATCTCAGTTTAGGTAGTTTAAGTGCAAGTCATGCAAGTAATGATTGGCTCTTTGAGCTGCCTGTCTTCTTCCCAGGAAGACTGGCTACCATCCAAAAGAATAATGGCAACAGCTTCTGGTGAGGATATGCAGGAAAGGGAACCCTTGTATATCATTATGGAATATAGCACAAGAGTTTCATAAAACTTGCAAGTTGAGTTAGCATCTGATAAAGAAATGTTATTCATGGTGTCATGCCAGAGTGTGTTCTCTGAATGATAATAGATAACACATTCTTCGCTGTCATATGCTGTGCTGCAATATCACATAGGGACATATTCCTGATAACTGTTGTTAATCACACAGTACAGATGGTTACCCAACTTAAAATAGGAGACTTGTATTTGTCATCTATGAGAGAGAATTATAATAGATGCTGTTGAATGAGTTTAGAAGATTTCTTGTTGCTACATTAACGTGGAGACTTGGAAAATACATCCACTGTATCTGTCTCCTCATAATGATATTTAAAGATCAATCCTAAGTAATTTAATAGTGTGTGTGTGTGTGTGTAAGTGCATATACATATATAGTCTGCATATGTGTGTTAGTATATGTACATTTGTGTGCATGCAGAAGAGGACAACTCCACTTGTTAATTCTCAGACACTGGCAGGTTTTATGTTGTTTGTTTGTTTGTGACAAAGCCTCTAACTAGCCTGAAACTCAGCAAATAGTCTTGCTGACCATGAAGCCTAGAGATCTGCCTGTCTCAGTTTCCCTAACTCTAGGATTATACTATACTGTTTCACATAGGTGCTGGAGATCACCACTGGGCCCTTGTACACAAGTTCAAGACAAGCATTTTCTAAATCAATCCATCTTTACCTCCCGAATGCAAAATGTAGATACAATATTTCAGAGATGATATATTAGGTCTTACTAATGCTAGGGTCATCCAAATGATCCGATGTGGAATTTCTGAGAAATGAGCTAAAAAGGGTGGATCTCTTTCCCCTTTGAAGGTGATTCCATTTAAAACGCCATCGTGTCTGCATCTTCTCCATGTGAGCCAACGAATCCTGTACACGTTTCTTTTCCTGCACTAGTAAGAGAGATCGTGCTCATTTTAATGAAAACAAATTACTTAAAGTCAAAGAGTTCCATTTTTATTACAAAGTTACCTCTAAGTTTTATTATAATTTTATTTAATTTTAGCATTAAGTGGAGGACATGCCTCTCTGGCATGGTGGGGCATCTTTTAGGTATATGCACAGGAGTGGTATAGCTGGGTCTTCAGGTAGATCTATTTCCAATTTTTTGAGAAACCTCTAGATTGATATCCAGAGTGGTTGTATGAGTTTGCAATGCCACCATCAATGGAGGAGTGTTCTTCTTTCCCCACATCCTGGCCAATGTGTGCTGTCACCTGGGTTTTTGATCTTAACCATTCTGATTGGTATAAGATGGAATTTCAGGGTCATTTTGATTTGTATTTCTCTGATCACTATGGACTTTGAACATTTCTTTAAGTGCTTCTTGGCCATTTGACAGTCTTCTGTTGTAAATGTTCTAATGTTGTTTATCAGCTGCAGAAGTTCTCTGGTAGAATTTTCGGGGTTGCTTATATATACTATCGTTTGCAAATAGTGATACCTTAACTTTTCTTTGTCAATTTGTATCCCCTTGATCTCCTTTTGTTGTCTTATTGCTCTAGCTAGAACTTTAAGTACTATATTAAATAGATAGGGGGAGACTAGGGATCCTTGTCTTGTCCTTGATTTTAGTGGAATTGCTTCAAGTATCTCTCCATTTAATTTGATATTGGCTGTTGGTTTGCTGTATATTGCTTTTATTATGTTTAGGCATGGGCCTTGAATTCCTGATCTCTTAATGTTAATACTGTCAACATTAAGTGGTGTTGTAGTTTGTCAAATGCTTTTTCAGCATCTAATAAGATGATCATGTGATTTGAGTTTGTTTATGTAGTGGATTATGTTAATGGATTTTCCTATATTGAACCAACCTTGTATCCCTGGGATGAAGCCTACTTGATCATGGTAAATGATGGCTTTGAAGTGTTCTTGGATTTAGTTTCCAAGAATTTTATTGACTATTTTTGCATCAATATTCATAACTGAAATTGGTCTGAAGTTCTCTTTTTTTGTTGGGTTTTTGTATGGTTTAGGTATCAGAGAAATTGTTGCTTCATAGAATGAATTGGGGAGAGTTCCTTCTTTTTCCATTTTGTGGAATAGTTTGAGGAGTGTTGGTATTAGCTTTTCTTTGAAGATCTGGCAAAATTCAGCACTAAAGCCATTTGGCCCTGGGCTTTTTTTAGTTGGGAGGTTTAACTGACTTCTATTTTCTTAGGAGATATGGACCTGTTTAGGTAGATTACCTACTCTTGATTTAGCTTTGGTACATGATATCTGTCTAGAAAATCATCCATTACATCTAGATTTTTCAAATTTATTGACTACAGGCTTTTGTAGTAGGATCTGATGATTCTTTAAATTTCTTCAGTTTCTGTGGTTATGTTTCCCTTTTCATTTCTGATTTTGTTAATTTGAATATGATCTCTGTGCCCTTTAGTTAGTTTGGCTAGGGCTTTATTTATCTTGTTGATGTTCTCAAAGAACCAGCTTTTGGTTTTGTGGATTCTATGTATTATTCTCTTTGTTTCTGTTTGGCTGATTTTGGCCTGAGTTTGACTATTTCCTGCCTTCTACTCCTCTTGGGTGTGTTAGCTTTTTTTTTGTTCTAGAGCTCTCATGGTGTGCTGTTAAGTTACTAGTGTAGGATCTCTCCAATTTCTTTACCAGAGCACTTAGTCCTATGAATTTTCCTCTTAGCACTGCTTTCATTGTGTCCAATAAGTTTGAGTATGCTGTGTCATCATTTTAATTGAATTCCAGGAAGTCTTTAATTGCTTTCTTTATTTCTTCTCTGACCAAGTAATCATTGAGTAGAGTTGTTCAGTTTCTATGGGTTGCTTTTGTTGTTATTGAAGTCTAACCTTAGACCATGGTGATCTAATAGGATGTATGGGATTATCCAATCTTCTTGTATCAGTTGAGGCTTGTTTTGTGACAGACTATATGGTCAATTTTGGAGAAGATACCATGAGGTGCTGAGAAGAAGGTATATTCTTTTGATTTAGAATAATAAAAAAAATGTAGATTAAATTATTAAAGAGAATAAATGAAATATTTTTTCTTATAGCATCCAAATAGAAATAATAGCATTGGATTTTAATACAGTATCTTTAAGATTATTTGTTCTATAGATTTAAAGTCAACTAAGTTTTATTTTATCAATTTCATATAAATTTATAAATGATAAGAAGTATATATGCATATGTTATCTATGTATTTTTAACTTATTCTTCATTTATATATTACATCCTGTCTGTAGTTTCTTCTCCCTCCACTCCTCCCAGTCACCCTTCTATCCCAGATCCAATTTTATGACTTTCAGGATGTTTTTTGTGGTTCTAGAATGTTAGAAAGTAAATATGGTAGCTTTTCTCAGTATCAAGTAGATACTGACAAAATATAAAGAAGTGAGGCTAGGAAAGAATGGAACCAGATATTCAAGGTAGAGAAGAAATTCATTATTGTAGATGCTTTGTAAAACTTCTTCCTCCCAGCCCCATGTTCCCAGAAAAAAAATTAACATTCAAATATATTTACAAATTCCTTGCCCATATAACTAGATTACTCTCTGACTAGATTCATAATGTAAATAACCAAATTATTTTAACCCACATCCTGCCACATGGCTGATTACCTGTGCTCAGGTACCATGCATCTGTCTCCTCATATCTTCCCAGGAAGATCTCCCAACATGCTCTATCCTAGAATTCTTTCTCCTCTTGGATGTCCCACTTCTATTTCCTGCCTAAGCTATGGCCATCAGATTTATTACTGACAGGTACCACACCCAGACAGACTTAAGATATTCTCTCTATACATTATTTTGTGACTGTCTCTAAACAGTATATTGAATTAAAACCATACTATTTCAATATCCAATATACTATATGCAGCATGCAATAGATAACATACAATATACAAAAAGTCTAACGTTGACACCACAATTTTACGGTGCCATGATTCAACATAAATATGATCATTCCTTCAGAAGCTGTATGCATGTAGTTTAAGGCTCTTTTTCCTTCAGGAATAAATTTACTTCAGGAATAAATTTCACAAGTCACATGGTTTTGAAAATATGTCATAAAGTTACTGGTGTTTTTCAGTTTATATAATTCCTTAAGTCAATGCAACCCTTAGCAGTATTTGTTTTAATACTAAATGGGGCACATGATTCATGTTTGTTACATGAAAGTGATATTTTTGTTTAAGTAGGCAGAATTTTGGAAAATAATTTTTGGACTCTGCCAAATTCATCTGGGAGGAAATCAAGACAAAAACTGTAGAACTTCTGGCCTCTAAATAAGCATTAGCATGAAACAGTCTGTCTCTGTTTTTCAGGGACTTGTTTGGAAAGAGTCTTAGTGTTTTGTTCCACCCCAGGCCTCCTCAAGTCCCCTTCCCTCCTTTACTTATTTGTTGTTATAAAGAAAGAAAGCAGCCAATAAAAGGCTGTCTGTTGCCAAAACTAATTTCTTTGGCAATGTGTGAAGTTCAGCTTTCAAATATGTAATTATGTATGAAATCATACAAGAGGAATTTAATAAGGCAAGACTTCTGTCAGAAAAAAATAAACATTCATATAATAAAAAAAAAAAAACCTTTATCTAGTTCAAACTCAGTACAGATTCACTCTTTAAAAAAAAAAAAAGATATATAAGATATAACTGTATTTATTTCCCCATCTTACAAAATGTGTAGGAAATTTTTCCTCCAGAAAATGCCTAATAGGATTACAAGGTTCAAGCTTCTTGATGTACAATACCAACTGTCTCCCTCATATCTATTTCCCTTTGAAGTATGGCCCAACCATTGGATCTCTTGGAATGAATCTGTCCTGTGACTGGAAAGGTAGTAAAAGGATCTAGTGAAAACCAGCTAGCTTGACCCATCCCAGGTTGGGTGAATTTAAATATCTGAAGAATATCAGCATAACAGGAAAAGCTCTCAAAAACGCTTAGAAGTCTATAACCAAGACTCTCTGGAAGATATAACATTCTACCTATGACATTTTAATATATGTAATCAAATGAGACAGAAATAAGATGGAGCTCATTTTGTGTAGGGTAGTATGCTCTTGTGACTATCTAGCAAGGTCATGGGGACATTGAAATCACATGCGTTCTGTAGTACTTAATCATTCACTATCTTGTTTTCCCTGAAGCGTTGAAGTTAGGCCCTAGTTTTTCCTCCAGCCCCAGAAATAAAATTCAGACTCAAAATATATTTACAAATACATGGGCCATACAGTTAGGCTTTTCTCTGACTAGATATAACTTAAAGTAACCCATTTATTTTAGCCTACTTTCTACCACATGATTTGTTACCTGTGCTCAGGTACCATGCATCCAGCTCATTACATCATCCCAGCAAATCTCTCCACCTCCTTCTCTCCGAGAATTCTTTCTCTTCCCAATGTCCTACCTTCTATTTCCTGCCTAAGCCACAGGCAATAGTCTATTTAGTTGACAATTGAAGCATTCATACAATACACAAGATGTTGACTCTACACTGAAAACCCAGTGTCATGGAAGATCACCCAAGTGCTCTTGGCCTACTTGTCTTTCATGCCCTATCAAGATAAACATATTAAGCATTCTCTCTTGGGGCCTCCTTGTTACTTAGCTTCTTTGCGTCTGTGGATTGTAGCATGGTTATATTGTACTTTATGACTAATATCCACTTATAAGTGAATACATACCACGTATATCTTTCTGGGTCTGTGTTACCTCACTCAGGATGATATTTTCTAGTTCCATTCATTTGGCTACACATTTCATGAAGTCTTTGTTTTTAATAGCTAAATAGAATTCCACTGTGTAAATAAACCACATTTTCTTTATCCATTCTTCAGTTGAAGGACATTTGGGTTGTTTCTGGTTTCTGGCTATTATAAATAAAGGTGTTATGAATACAGTTGGCCAAGTGTCTTTGTGGTATGGTAGAGCATCTTTTGGGTATGGATACCACAAGAAGACTTACAAAGCCAACTAACCCGAACCACGAACCAAAAAGCATGTATAGACTGGACCTAGGCCCCATACACATATGCAGCAGATATGCAGCTTGGACTTCATGTGGGTCCCCTAACAATTGGAGAGGGGACTGTCTCTAACTAAGACTCTGTTGCTTGCATTTGGATCCATTTCTCCTAGCTGGGCTACCTTGTCTGGCCTCAGTGGAAGAAGATGAACTTAGTCCTCATGGAACTTGATGTGCCAGAGTGGCTTGATATGGGGTTGGGGGAGGGGTTGAGGTCTCCTTCTCTGAAGAGAAAAGGAGGGGGAAATGAAGGAAGAGAACAGAAGGGTAGGTCTGAGAGGAGAGGAGGGGAAGGGGCTACAATTGGGATGTAAAGTGAATAAACAAATAATGAAAAAAGATATATTATGTTCATACATCATACCACCACAATATTTTGGTCACTGATCAATATATATACATATATATGTATGTATATACATGTATGTATATGTATGTATATATGTATATATACACACATATTTATATATATATATATATATATATATATATATATATATATCCACCAGTGCTTCCCAAAAAAAATCTAAAGGAGTTTGAAGAGCCCTATTGCCTAGTATATTCCTAAATTTAGGTATTTTCAAATATAGGAATGTTTACCACTATTGTAACTGACCACAGCATATGGCTATACAAGAATTCAAACATTTTTCTGCCTAGACAGTACTGAAAGGAATGTTGCAGTCACCGATCCCCTTTTTGCTTCTGGGCCATTGATGAATACTGAGAAGTCACCAAATTTCACTGACTTCTCAATGAAATAATTATTTATGTTATGCATTTATAATAACTTCAGGAATGCTTCACAAATCTCTGTTTATGGTGAGATTGTCTCTATGCTCCACAAGTATTTGAACATCTTATTATATTTCCTAATAATACAACTTTCCTTCAAATTACCTATCCTTAAAGCACAGATTCATTATGATCATTTTCTAAGTCTCTCTTTCTTGTCCACATATTCAGTGGTCTTAGAGCAGCTGTGCAGTGAATGTTTAAACAATTGTTATGATTGGTAACTGGAGACACAGCTCAGTAGTTGAGTGTTTACTGCTCTAAAGAAGACTGGAGGGCCAATTCCAGTGTCTCAAGAGATTCAATGGTCTCTTGTGGTTTCTGGGACACACACACAGACACACACCACACACACACACATGCAGGCAGGCACACATAAGCTTTTTAAAATAATGGTAATACATATAATATGTTCTCAAGGTGGTGGGATGTAGGTTGTATCACACACACATACACACACACACACACACACACACACACCACAGTTATCTATTTTTACTATGTAGTTCTTGGGATGATGAGTTGGGATACTTTCCAGAGAACAGGTGGCTATTTGTCTATATGCAAAGTGTTCTCTAATGAGAATTTTAACACAGCTATAGGAAGCAACAGTGGGCACCTCTTTTGAGCTCCTCTGTATGCACATCATAGCTTCTCTCAGAAGCTTGCTTCAGAGCAAGAGCAGAGATAGGCAGATCATTAGCATTTCACTTCATTCCTTATTTGCTGTCATCTTGCATTTTTATGCGGCTTCTGTATGCCCTCCTCACTAATTGTGTTTGAAAGCACTAAATATCTGCCTACTCCTGAAAGTGGCCCACATCAGTTCCTTGGCTTCCTTCCATGCATTCTTTGCAAGAAACTAATAGAATGTCTTCTATTCTTGCAGATTAAAGACGTTTCATATTTACAGATTTAAATGGAGGAGTATCATCAAAAGAATTGTTCTCATTTCTTTTCCCAGAGTATGCCTAAGCTTCTGTGTTAAAACAAAGAATAATCATGACTCATGACATGCCTGTTTGCTGTAATCTAGCCCTCTGTGAATGTAGTTGCCAAGCTAATATGTGATCATTCAATAAGTTTTAGTCATTTTCAACTGTATTTTCTAAATGTGTTTTCTTTTCTGGAAATTTCAGCTTGATAAACCTTGTGACAAGGTCTTCTACCCAAAATGAAGTTCCCCTGGCTGGAAGCACCCATTTTCTATGTTGCCATAGCAATGTGGCTGCCAATCAATGCAGGAAGCCAGTCAACAACTAAAAACAAAGACTTTCTGCCAAATAAAAGCAATTAACAAATCTTAATACACCATCAAAAAATAATAACCTGGTGCCAATTTAACAGCCTGTTTTCTATAAAACACTCCTTCCTAGTAATTCTACAGAAAAGCCTTCCCTGCTTTCAGAGACCTGGAAGATACCTTTGATTAGTGAGGCTGGAAAATGTCTCTGATAAACAACTCTGTATGAATCACCTAAGTCAATATCTCCAGAAAATTCTAGGTTTTGCAAACACTTAGTGGCATTTTAATGTCTTAATGTTCTTTGGAACAGTTTTTTGTAATACTCTGGTTCTTGCTTTTCAAAACTACAGAATTTCCACATGTGTAATACATACCACAATATATCGTGAAGTTTGATATGCTACAGGGAGTTAACAATTTTAAAATAGCATAGTGTCTAACAGACTTAAAATCAAACTTAGGAAAGCATGGATAGTCATATGTAGTCACTATCAAAAATATAAGATACACACACACGCACACCTAAATATACAATGAGCTAACGTATAAAGCTTATTGAGAAAACTAATTTCTTTGTTTCTTTGAAAATAACTGTGGTGGTTTGAATGAGAGTCTCCCCCAGACACTGGTATGTGAACATTTGGGCCATGCTTAGTGACACTTTTTGGGAAACTAGGTGTGTCCTTGTTGGAGTAAGTACATCTACAAGGGTGGGCTTTGTGGACTTCTTGCTTCAAGCCATTTCTAGCTGTCTCTCTCTGCTTTATGTTTGTGGTTGAAGATGTGATCTCTCAACATCCAAATCAAAAACCAAAATAAACCCTTTCTTCTGTAAGCTGCTTCTGGTTATGTTATTGTTATCACAGCAACAGAGGAGTAATTAATTCATAGGTAAAATATAATGATTCCATAATTATATACTTATATATGATCATAATTATATAATAAATAATTAGATAATGATGCAAAACAGTTCACTAGAGTTCTAACTATAACCTAAGTCCAAATCAAGGATAATACAGCATACTAAAATTTAGTAAAACGGTACACTACCTGTGGGAAATTTATACTCATTCAGAATAATAAAGACAATTTGTTCCAACCAAGGGAGTAAAGTTAGAACAGCAGTAGCCCAGCATATAGCACAGGTGAGGAATCCAGCAGTCAGTTTGGGGGTCAAACACTGCAGAGGACTGAAGAGTCAACTCTTGCCTTCTCTCAGAAAGCAGAAAAAGAAACAAGCATAAAGTCAATGACGTTTAAAGCTCCATCTGAGGCGGGAGGTCATGGGCAAAAGGTGATTAACATCTAGAAGGATAAAGAAACACTAAGACCACAGAACTGTGACAAATGTGACAGCTCAAAAACACTGGTAGAACACATAAACTTTGAGTAAGCCTTGGACTTTGAGCATTAGGAGAGTTTACGGGCCACAAGCTCATCTGCCAGAGTTGTGTTAATGGATAACCCTATTGCATGTAGAGGAACTTAGAAACGATGTTTTCTGCCCTTCTGACTCAGTACTATCCTAACTGTAGACCTGACAGATGTAACCTTAGTCATGTTGATATGAATGAACCTTGTATTTGTTTTCTTCTGTATGTCTATCAGTGATATTTTTTTAGGTAGGGGTGGTCAGAGGTTTTTCCTGCATCTCCTAAGACGACTGCATAACTCTGTTTTTCCATTGCTTTTGCCTGTTTCTGAGAGAACAGGTCCCATATAGCACTGATCACCTCCAATGCTCCATAATGCCAAAGATGCTTGTGACTCCTAATCCTCTGCTTCTATCCCTAAGTGCTGATACTACAAAGGTGTGCTACCAGACCTAACCAGTTATGTG
The DNA here is from genome assembly GCA_021653895.1 of Mastomys natalensis. Lineage (NCBI taxonomy): Eukaryota > Metazoa > Chordata > Mammalia > Rodentia > Muridae > Mastomys > Mastomys natalensis. The sequence continues at coordinate 111,709 of JAJTUV010002204.1, read as the reverse complement.
ATTCTTGTCCTTGGTTCAGTTTATATAGTGTATGGCATATATCAATTTGCATATGTTAAATGTGCCTACATCTCTGCAATGAATGCAGTAGGATCTCTAAAATATATATTTTTTTATTCAATTTAAAAGCATCTACCTGGAGCATTAGAAATCTTTGTTTAAGAAACAAGCCTACCCTTGAAGCATCCTGAGAGGTTGGTGATGGAATGGAGCTTGTTTTAAAGCTGTAAAAATGATTCTCCCTACCTCGCATTCCAGCACAGGAATGCTGCAGTGTCTCTCTGTGGCTCTTCTGAAACCTTCTTAAAGGATGCCCACCTCATAACTGAGTTCACTAACTTAAAAGGCACCCAATGTTTCTGTCTTTAAAACCTTGTCAAGATAAGATTTTCAGGAGAAAAGTATTTCATAGTCTAATGGCTTCACTTACAGAGACTTTTTTTTCCTACAACGTAACCAAAAAGAATTACATGCTATTTGACTTGCCCGTTAAGTTTCTCTTTTTGAGCAGGGATGCTCATGTCTGATTTACATTTTTTCTATGTGGGTACAGTTACTTTATTCTTAGCCGAGAACGTATTAGCATATATTCACAATAAAAATATATTAGTTTCTTTTCTGACCCCTTTTCTTGTCATAATTTCTAATCTTCTTTTTCTTGAGTTGTACAGAATCATCTTCCAGCTTTCCACTCAGCAGTAAATTAATAAATCGTCTGCTTGGAATGTTAAATAACTCAAAACCAACAAATCATGAGACGCGGCAGAGGTAGTCCTATAGTATAGGGTTGTATGTTGTTATAATTGCTTTGAGGAGGTCCAGGTTCCAGACCTGCTGCTAAAGCAGACAGCTATTCGCATGAGTACTGGAAGCATCAACTACACAGAACATATAAAAATAATTTTAATTGATGCCAAAGGCCGTACAGAGCACACAGGGTCCGAGAGTCTATATACTTATCTATACATTTCAACTACAATATGAGACTCCAATCATACTGAAATTGTGTATTTCTTAATCCATCACCCCCACCTACCTTTAAGCTTCATGAGAGCATAAATCCTCATGTATTTTTTAACCATTTTATTCCATTCAAAATTCCATGCTTATATTTTTACTCATTTATTATTTGTGAGCTACAGCTAGTACACTAATTTGAAGAATATTGCTAGATTCAAGCAGTAGACCATAGGATCATTGTCTATTGTCACATGACTATTGTCTCTGCCATTACTAGACATAGGGCCTGGTGAACTTAACATTCATAAGCATTATTTTCTGTATATGCAAACATGTAAAATTATTTCAAGGTTTTTCTAGAGAAATAAACTGCTTGGGTTATGCTATAAAAATTGGTCATTTCCTTTCTCTCGTTCCTTCCTCCTGCCTTTGTTCTTCACGTTTCTTTATGTCTCCTTTTCCTCCCATCTTTCTTCTGATGATAGACTTGTTCCCTACATGTCTTAAATTACCAAGTATGGCCATACTTTCAAAAACATGCATGTTATTGCCCAAAATTCAATCACTAAGTAAGAAATATTTTCAAAAGGGCTTTTATGTTAATGAAATCAAATACTATAATAAATATAATATATCAAATTTGGGTTTTTTTCTTGAAGATATATATATACAGATAGAATAGATAGATAGATAGATAGATAGATATAACACACACACATTAAGAATATAATATATATATATTCTTAATGGGATTACTGTGAATGGCAAACATAAGCCATAAACTCAGAGAAGATAAACATTCCCAAAATTTTGGGACCAGTTTACCATTTTTAATTTGCTGAAATTTGGTTTTCTTGATCAAAGAGTAAAATGTCATAGAATTCTCTGCTTTAATGTAAGTCTAATGAAGTCAAGTATCTCGAGTGCAATGATCTCTTACTAATGTGAAGCCCATAGGACATGGTGAAGTTACTGACAGATTCATATACAACACTCTATACAAGTTGATATGAAAATTGAATTGTATTGATGCTGTAATTAAATACAATCTCACTTCTTATGTTCTCTGAGAGACTTTGAATGCCATAACCTGAATACATAAAAACAGTTCAACCAAAGCACATGGTAAAGTGCTATGTCTTGATTGAATTGTATGGTTCACAAGAGATTTTATATACATCATTGCTTATCATCTTTGCGATATAAATAACACGGGTATTGCACAGTTTTACAGATTAAAATAAAAGTCACAGAGAGGTTCAACAACATGCTAGGAACCATCACAGCTTGCAAACAGATGACTGCAAACACATGCCAGCTCTATCTGAAAATAAAGACAATGTATGTCTAAGCTCTTCTCAGACATATAGGGGCTGAATATTTCAATAAAAATATAATTTTAAATCAGACATAGAAACACATGTCTGAAGTTCCAAGACATACAAGGCTAAGGCAGGAGAATGGCTGAGTTCACAGCCAAACCAAAAGTTTAAGCCTAGGTTGGGCCACAAAGTGAAGATTTTATCTTGCTAAATTAATAAATATTACAATAAAAATAAAAATTTAAACCTGAATATAAAAGAAAAATTGATGACATGCAGTCTTGGACAGTAAGAGATTTCAAAGTTGGTAGTGAAATCAACTTTCCATGATCCCTGTGTTATCTTGTTTATCAAATATCCCTCAATACTCAGAAACCATGTGTTCTAGTTTCACTTTGGTTGGTATAATAAAAATAGCCTGATATAAAACAATTTCTGTGATAAAGGTGTTTATTCCAGCTAAAAATTCTGAGTTACAGTTGATCACAGCAGGGGGAGTCAAGGCAGGGAGTTCAAATAGCCAATCATTGAATCACAGTAAAGAACTTAGTGCAACAAGTCATTCGTGCTCACTTGTTTTCTACCTTGTGTTCAGCTGGATTGCTCTACTTTGATGCAGTCCAGGCCCTCCTGCCCAGAGAATGGCATGACTCATGTTTGACTGGGGTTTTCCACATTAATTAAGTTAAGAAAATACCTGACAGACGTGTCTATAGGCCAAGCCAAGCCGATATAGATAGTCCCATATTGATACATTGTTCCAACATGATTCTACCTTATGCCAAGTTGATCCTTGCAGCTAGACATCATGCCTTGACTCTCTAAATATAGCCATTGTCCTTTGAACTGCATCTTCCTTGGAAGATGTCCATGCTACAAGACAGAATCCCACCCCGCTATCCCCTCTACTATATCTCTCTAAGCAAGATGGAAACAGAAACTGAATGAGCCTCTATACCCATAAAAGTTTGGAGGACATTCGGGGTTTTGTTGTTGTTTTCTTTTTGCCTCTAGTTTTCAGGTTTACTATGATGTATCTTTGAAATCTATTATTTTATGAAAGGTTATAAAACAATCTATTGATAACCTGTTACCCTTTATAAGAAAACCTTTGGGGACTGATACTAGTGAATAAATGATAACCTATACTGATAACTAGAGTTATAAATGGATAAATAGGGCCCAGGTGAAGCTCTGTAGTTAAGAGAAATTTCTGCTTCCAGAATGTCTTCTTTGTTGTTTCCTAACACTCATGTGGAGCTGATCCCAATCACCTATAATTTAATTTCCAGGGAATCTGATGTCCTCTCTTGGCCTCTGAGGGTACACACACACACACACACACACACACAGAGAGAGAGAGAGAGAGAGAGCGAGAGAGAGAGAGAAGAGAGAGAAGAGAGAGAGAGAAACTAATGAATGATGGATGGATAAATAAAATATTTTTTAAAATAATATCAATTGATTTTCACACAAATTATTTTCCTCCCTAAATGAGTCTAAAGTAATATGTAAGTACAAAAATGGGTGTGTGTGCTCAAATCACAGAAATAAAAATCATTTTCAGCAGGGATGCTCTAAGACTTGCTGAATAACTGTTAACCATTCTTGATATAGGAAACCCAGTCAATTACCCAGGGTAGTGAAGTCATGGTCTTGAAGGAGAACCCACAACCACCACTTTATTAAACCAGCATAATCTGTAACAACAACCTAAATATTTGTCCTTCTACCCACACATCAGGTAATCCTCACCCCTCACCAAGGAAACTTCTCTTTGCAAGAGATGGAGGTTACTACAGAGAATCACAGCCAATATGAATACAGAGTTGTGGAGCCTAGTCTAAAAGATAGGTCTACAATAGAATTGCTGCACCTAAGGCCCAGGGAACATTGCAGAGGAGGCATTAAAAAAAAAAAAAAAAAAACTGTAAGGAACAGACAATCAAAAGGTTTGCTGTGAGATGCATCCCCTATGATGTGAGAAGCTACATCCATGAAGTGTTACTAACAGCACTGCCTAAATGTGAGATAAGCAATAACAGCAACAACAGACATCCTAATACAGATGAGGAAATTCCCAGAAAACCTCAAAATTACACAAAGTATTACATCAACCAAGAAAATCGTGAGGTGGGGAGATAGTCTTCTCCAGGGAAGACCACACAATTGATTGTCCAATACCAAATGGTCAGTCCTGAAAACATGCATACAAGTAACACTATACAACTGAGCAGGCTTTAGGAACACACACACACATACACACACACACACACATACACACACAGGCACATGCACAGGAACACACATACACATATGATTATATATATATATTGATTTATTAACATATTGATATATATCTATGGTTAGTAAAAAACAAGTTAGGATATTATGAAAGGATTTGGAAGAGGAAAAGAGAAGATGGAAATGGTAGAATTACATTATAATCTTAAATAAAAGAGATGATTTTTAAAAGGCAAAACAAACAACAATAATAATTTAAAAGAAAACAGAAAAAGTTAAACCTGAATTTAAACCAAGTAAACAGTCCTGACCTCTGGCACATTAAAATATCTGCATTTGCAATATTATTTATTCATTGCTGTTCCCTATCCTTACATTCCCCTCATCTGTTTTTTACCTTTCACAAACCAGGACACACGAGTGACAGTGGTTGTGTAAAAGAAATCCAGTGGGGAAACAACATCGCTTATTTTTACAGCGCAGGGTTCTCGCCTTATGTGCGGCACTACAGAGCTACCATCTGTGGCAGAAAGCAGTAACTGAGGTAGTCTGAGGAGCCACTTAGGAACAGGCAGTGGTCCCAGATGCCAGGGTTTTTAGATGCCGGAAATGTCACTTCAGTAAACAATCCAAGCCTCTGCCTTCATTTCCAGATGGGAATGCTGGAACCTTCTAGCAGCACATCAGTGACCTCGCACCTGACTGTGCATGGTTTTCCACAAACCCCGAAGACAACAGGGGAGTTATCAATTCACAGACAAGCAGATGCTGTCCTTTTTGTCACCTTCTAAGTCGCTTAAATACCTCCTGTCGCTTCTCTGATCTCTAGACAGCACTGGATATTCTACATATCCAATCCTAGAATCAGGGGAACCCCTCTCATATACAACACAGAAGGTGAGCTGGTTAAAGTGGGGGGACAATCCAACAATTTAGAATTGTAAATAGCTAACTTCACATCTGATTGTACTTCTATTCATTCTATTACAAACATATGCCAATCTCAGATGCCCCCCTAGTTAGTGATAGATAACACAATGCTAAAACAGCAACATCAAGACAACTTTGGAAGAAACTCTGATATGGAAATTTTCAGGTAGAGGGAATTGATTAATCATTCTTTTCAGTGACCCAATCTTGTATGGTTTTTAGAAAAAGGAATTAAATTGCTCGGTAATTCACACTGGTGTTGAAATTCTCATTGCTCCATTTTTTTGACTGAGAAAATATACTGTTGTCAATTAGAGAGCGGGACAGTGACATTAAATTATCTGCATAATTGTGGTGCTCGCTGAGCTTCCTCATTCATTTGGAACTCTGAACATCCAGCTCAAGGTGACAGACCCTAATGGCATTCTCTCACCTTCCAAGAAATAGATCCAGGGAAGTCATTTCATCATCTCTTTTAAAAGTAGATACAGCAGATGCATTTCCCCTGAAGCCTTATCACTTCTGCACACATACACATTTGCAAACTGGACTACTGAAGAGCTGTTAGGCTCGAATTCTCATACAAATATAGGAAATGTAACTCTGGCTCTTGATCAAAAACATATTCTCAATGTGCTTATGAAATAGCAAAAAAATGAAATGAAACAATCTTACCAAGCCCTGGGCTTATTATTACCTTATTTTCAATTCCAGGTGTCAAATGGAATCCTACAAAGATCAGATATGATACTAGCAAGTACAATACAGGGAGGGGGAGAAAAAGGCATCCATTAGCCTGATGAAAATAGTAGCTGAACAAATGCCTCTTTAGTTCTTTAGTCTCCCAGTGCAGCTTCCTGCCTGTAAGTAAAGGTGTAAGTTACAATCAGAAGCCATCGAGACTCCTTTGTCTGTCTATAAGTTTGCGTCTACCCAGTCAATTTAAAATGAGATGTTCAAGTCTATTCCTTCTTATTACCTCTAGTGGAAACAGGGACAAAACAATAAAAATAGATGAATATAGTTTTGCAAACCTGCTCAATTGCTAACATCACAATCTCAAGCTTTTTCATTAGGAACATCTACAGCCAGTCTCTAAGGGTCATCGTATAAAAATGGCCATAAAAAGGAAGGCGGAGTAAATTACGGAATTAAACTAAGTTTTCATTTTCTATATGATACTTTACTAAAGTGTAGTTAATGCTAAAATCTGTCTTAGAAAGAAACAACTCTCTGATGAGTTATGAACGTACGTGGAGAACATTCTGAGCCCAAGAAGAATGTTAATACAGCATCTACCATGGAGCTTCGGGGTAAGTTAGAAACATCAGAGACTGCTTGACATGGGTTCATGTGTAAAGCTATACCATATGCTCTGTCTTAAGAAGCATTTTTAGAAAGGACCCTGCCCCAGGAGGGGATGTTCAATTGTAACACAAATGACTTTCTCAATAGGACCACAAGTTTCAGTCACAGATACACAAGTGCTTTCTGATTGTGAATTGCAGAAGAAAGGATCTTGAAAATGTTCTTTGTCAGAAAGTCATTTCATTTTATTTGGTCATTTTTTAAAAAATATATTATCAGTGTTAAAGGTGTATAAATCTGAAAGGTACTTTAGGAATCATTCGTCCAATTTACACCTGGTTGATCCCATGGCTTCAATGAAAAATGGGAATTTTAGGACTACTCAAAAGTCAAATCATCAGTTTCCATAGCCCAAAAACATGGTGGATCAAACACTGTCTGGTAGCCAAATCTTCAAACTAAAATTCCCAATTTTACTCCATGTATATGAGTTGGGTATTTAATGCAACACTCTCACCTCTCACTTTGCCCTTACCAGATATTAACCTAAGGAGTATATAGGAGGAGGATGGAGCCTAACTCTGTGACTTAGTGATTTCCCTATCAAGTGCCATTTGCCACCCAGAAGTCAAGGGCTATGGCAATCGTACAGCCACAGTGTAGGACAGTCTGGCAATTCCAGTAATGACTAAAGTTAAGTCATGACCCAGCGGTTACACACAGAGAATACACATAAGTAAGTACAAAACTCCATCCACTGAAAACTTAATAAATGAGGGTTCAAGGTATTGCACATCAAAGACAGAAAGCAGAAATAATATGAAAGTCTACAAATGAGTAAATGGAAAATAAGATGTGGGACATCGAGACTACAAAATGTCATTCACTAATAAAGAGAATACTGATTACAGGCCATAGCCACAACATTAAAAACAATGTGCTGGAAGAATGTACTAATCCTAAAGAAGCATTGTCCAGATCCATTTTTGTGAAATGTTTAGAATAACCAGACACATGGCAGATCTGTGGTTGCCTAGAGACGTAAGAATAAAGAGATGGGACTTCGAGAATAAGCCTTAAAGGGGTGGAGTTTCTCTTTTTGTTGTTTAAACCTATTCTAAATTTGATTGTGGGGACAGTTACAGACTCCGCAAGTAGTCTAAAATCCACAGACTGATAACCTTCAAATGGCTGAGTTGACATGCCGTAGGACTCAAACCTCAATTTAACATTTACCAAAACCATTCCAATTTAATGAACTCCCAGAATCATCTCCTTTTTGCTCCCCTGGATAAGGTTTCCTTATTCTTGGTTGATGGAAATACTAATGTCTAAAGAGGAACATGATTAGCTAGCAAATGATTCGTGCTGACAAAGTGATACTGAGATACCCAGAGTTCAATAGGGAAATGTGTGTGCAATACATATGAGCATGGTAATACACTTAAACAGTAGCTAAACATTTATTACAATAAGTAGCCTGGACCACTATTCAACAGGTTGAATGTTCTCTCTCATTTCAATCAATCACAGCCAGTTTTTCAACAATCTCCCTCGGGGTTTTATGAGCAAGACCAATTAGGCAGTATTGCTTTATTGGACTGTTAAGGTCTGCCAACAGTTTGGTGAATTACACAGCTGTCACATCAGTTCCAAGTGATTGTCAGCAGTAAGACAATAACAGTAACACTCTCATGCACAGTGCACATCACAGGGCGGGGGGTATAAAAAATAGAAGATCCTAGCTGTTATAAAGTATTTGGGACATAATTATGGGAAAAAAGAAGCATGCATTAACTTCCTGATATCTTACAAGAGATGTCAATCAAGAACAGAACAGGAGAGGGTCAGGAGACAGCTCAGTAAAGTCGTTATGGTACAAGCATGAGGTGCAAGTTTAAATTCTCCGAATTCACATAAACTCAGATGCAGTACCCTAGTACTGCTAAAACAATATGGAGGGAAGAGACATGAGAATTCCCAGATGCTCAGGGTCTAACTAGCCTGGCATATGCAACATGTGAACAAGTTATCCTATCTGAAGCAAGATTGAAGCCAAGCACCTTCACCTATGCCAAGAGAACATTAAGGTGCATGTTTGTTATACTCTGTTGTCCAAGATATGGATAGAAATTAAAAGATAGAGACACACAGAGCTAAATAGCTATGTCTGTCTCTACAGATTTGTGAAGACAACTTTGCAGCTTTAGTTATGACAGTCTTAATATATGGAGTTATGTGTAATTACAGGTCCTCTGAGGAGTCTATTTTGAATGCTAAAACAGGATTAAACGTGCAATAAATATATTAAGGAAAACATTTGTATATGTGGAAATGACAGTTTGGTGGGGTTGTAGAGAAGCATACATGAGGAGAATCATTATACGAAGATGCTTTCCCTGAAAGACAGACAGAGGGATGCCTGGGTAGAATTCATCTAGACCATGAAACAGTCTAATAAAGTGTAGGTAAGACTGTTCAAGGATTAGTGATGCACAGGTAGGAACAATGGTTCATATCTTCTCACTGTTTAACTCTAACTCTCCAACTCAGATAGTTGGTGTAAAGAATGATTTGACCCCACAGAAAGTAATGCTTTTGAGAGCATAGGTATTCAGAGATTTGATTAAGTCCACTCCCTGTAGCTAAAAGTCTGCATAATACATTCTCCGCATATATTCTCAAAAGTCCACTCAAATACATAAGTATCTAATCTATGTGATATTCTCAAATGGCAATAAATAACTTAATAACAAATGCTATGGAGAAGATACATTGAAATAAAATTCTTAATTTGTAGCCATGCAATTTGCCGTGGTTGATTCTGATTCTTTAATATTAGATATGGTAAATTGCAGAAACGTCCACAATTGCCCCCCTTACCCTGTATCCACCACGTTGTCATGAGATTTGACATCCTTCTTGCAAAATGCTACCTTTTCATTCTCCAATATAGATGAGCTTTGTAAATAAGTGTAATAAGCCTAAATAGCAGGACACATTATGGGTTCATGTTCTTTTTCTTCTGCTTCTCCCATTAGGAATATGACTAACCTGGTCCTACATGATGTAGACGTAAAAAAAGGACTTCATGTATAGGCTTCCATTTGCCTAAGAATTAAAGACAACAACTAACTATGAAACTTCATAAAACTACAAAGTTCCAAGAGAAATATCAACTTGGTGAAGATAAGTCCCATAAATTGGAAAGAATCTTTGCTTGCTATACATCTGACAGAGGATTATAATCAAGAATATATAGGTAACTCAAAAAAATTAAAAAATCAACAGCAACAACAAAAATGACCCATTCATAAAAAATAAATGAGCCTGGGTTCTGAATAAAGAGTTCTCAAAAGAAGAAAAATAATGACCAAGAAATACCTCAAAAAATGTTCATCATCACTAGCTGTTAGGAAAATTCACGTCAAGACATCTTTCAGATTTTATCTTCACCTACACTGAATGGCAAATACTGGAAGAAGTGTGGAGACATGACAACCCACATTCACTGAAGAGATAGCTGAAAACTACTGCAGCCACTTTGGAAATCAATGTGGAGAATTCTCAAAAAGGTAAAAGGAAGTCTTCCATATGAGCCAGTTCTACAACTACATGGCATATGCCCAAAGGATTTGAAGTCATATTCCACAGATATTTGCTCAGCCATGCCCATTCCTCTTCTATTCACAATTATTAGGAAATGAAAACAACCCAAGTTCCCTTCAACTAACCAATGGATAATAAACATGTGGTACATATATACTATTGAAGACCATTCATCTGTAATGGAAAATGAAATCATTAATGTTGTAGGTAAATGCCTGGAACTACAAAAGGTCATATTGAGTGAGAGGAGCCTAGATCCAGAAAGACAAATGTCAGAGATTCTCTCTCATTGGAGGCTCCTAGTTCTAAATCTTCAGACGTCAGTATTTATCTTGAAGTAACTGTGAAAACCAGAAAATATTTTTAAAAGAATGTAGCCAGGGGAGGGAGAAGGGAGAATGGCAAGGTACAAGTGATCTGATCATCAAAATCAGGGAAGAGCCAGAGAGGGGACTTGAACTAGGAAGAGGAGAGGAGATAGATACAGAAGAATGAGGGAGAAGTAAAATAAGATTAAGGATAGCTGAAAACTTCATAAGGCTATCTACCCTTTAAAAACCTTATAATAAAGACAAGTCTGTGGAAATATACATATATAGCCTAAATAAACACTTCTCATCTAGGCTGACAATGATTTCTCAAGAGCCAGGAACAATTTCACAAAAATAGAAACACCAGGCATGAGAAGCCCTCCTTTGAGCTGTTGGCCAGTATTGCCCAACAGATTTCCTTAAAATACTACAAGGCTATTGCTAGTTCACTTGGTTGCATGCTAAAGAGGTGGAAGGTAAGTCTCTATTGCTGAAGAAACCATGGACTTCACATACAGGGCCCAGAGACATTTGAGCTAGAATTGACCTGAATGCTTTCCCCCTAAAAACTAGATTTCATGTTACTAGAATATACCATGCAAGTTTCTAAAGGAGGGAAGCAACCAACAGTCATACCCAGTTGTATTGCCTGTTAACAATAACCAACAACCAGTAATGCACGATAACCCTAAGGGTGCAGTAGTAGCATGCATACTTTGGTGGTAATCAACATCTATCTAATTTGATTTAAAGCCTGCTCAACAAGAGGGAAACCATACCTAGTACTAGAAAACCTAGCCAACTAGTCAAGGCTAGCAGTGAAACTGTGCTTGTTGGAACAGAACCTATAACCACCACTTTACTAAAACAACATAATCCCTAACTACATTTTAAATGGTTATCTTTATAACCATAGAAAAATAGAGTCCTCCCTCCTAATCATGGAAAACTCTCTTTACAACAGGCACAGTTTATTACAGAAAACTACAACCAATAATATAAAGAGTTCTACAGCCCAGTCCCAATGTATATATCCACAATACAACTCCCATATCTAAGGTCCAGGGAACATAGCACAAGAGGAGGCCTAAAGATTATAAGAGCCAGAGGATCAGGGAGTTTGCAGTGAGATTGTGTCTCCTAGTAACCTCAGAAGCTACACCTCAAAGTCTCATCAACATGACTGCCTGAATCTGAGCTGAAAAAAGGACAACATAAACTGATTAAAATAATAAAACATGCCAAAGTAGTCAAGGGGTAAAACCACAAGGCTTCAAACCCATACAAAAAACTACAGGCAACTAAGAAATGTTAAAAGGAGAAAGTCTTTCCCAGGGTTATCCAATACCAAAATACTAAATGATAATCCCTAAAAAAATATATACACACACACACACACACACACACAGAGAGAGAGAGAGAGAGAGAGAGAGGAGAGAGAGAGAGAGAGAGATACACATACTCGCAACACACACACACACTCATATATAGTGTAACCAGCTCAGTCCATATAATGTTACATATGTGTGTGTATTTATACTTAGGAATGTATATGTATACACACTCATATGTACATATAACAACAATTAGTGATACATGACGTCATGGATTTAAAAGAGGGAGAGGAGGAGTATATGAGAAAGAGGAAAGGAAAGGGAGAAATGCTGTACTTACATTATAATCTCAAAAGAAAATAGGATACAAATAGTTTGGCTCCTTAGGATGAAACATGCATAGGCCAGTATATTGGCACAGATGTCTCAGCTGGGGGCCTAATGCACATGAAAAAGAGCCCGAATGGGACCAGTAAAGCCACCTGGCAAACTCACAATTGACTACAGACACACAAGAGAGTCCTGCCAAGCCAAACAGATTTCCAAAAACTTCCCACTGGTGACTTCATTTGGAATCAAGACTAAATAAACCATTGCCTTAAGTTCTATGTGATAAGGTGATTTGTCATTCATCAAGTAGTCAACTAAAAAACTAATTGTCACATACTTGAAAGCTTATATACCTAAGCATTTCATCTAGGACTTGGTGAATTTAGCATTGTTCAAGCACACACACATGGGGCAAAGGGAGGTGAATGTCATAACACATATCTACAAATTACTATGGCTTTGGTTCTCACATCCATTGCTTTTATAATGTCATTTTCCAACAATACATTGTGCAGCCAGTGTCCTGTCATTCAGTTTTTTTTTCTTCCTCATTTCCTATGACTCTTAGCATTCATGAATTGTGTGCCTGTACTCAAGATTTAAAAAAAAAAAAAAAAAAAAAAATGCAAAGCATGTTTTCTTTTTCTTTCTTTTTTTTTTTTTTTTTTTTTTTTTTTTTTTTTTTTTGGTTTTTCGAGACAGGGTTTCTATGTGTAGTCCTGGCTGTCCTGGAACTCACTCTGTAGACCAGGCTGGCCTTGAACTCAGAAATCTGCCTGCCTCTGCCTCCCAAGTGCTGGGATTAAAGGCGTGGCCACCACCGCCTGGCGATGTTTTTTTTTTCTTATCTTCTGTGTTACCTCTGCATGGTTAACCCCCTGCTTCTTTCTCCTTGTGATGGTCTCTACTGCCCAGTACAGTAACCAATCTTATTCTAAATTATTTCTTTGCAAGTACAAAGAATAACAAGCACTCATTGAGACATAGTCACCCTGTATAAACCCAAATGATTTAAAATGTTCTTGTACATTCCCATCACAGAGAAGATAAAGCCTAAAGTAGCACACAATGACAAAAATATCCAAGTATAGTCCATGTCCCTATAACTTAGTCAGGTTAGGCTGCAGACAAGTATTTGGAAATAAAGAGCTTATAGTGGGTACAAGGCTATTGTATGCATTCCTCAGCACAATGGAGTTGGAAAGGGGGGATTTTCACAAGTAGAAGAATAAAACCAGATCACTATCTCTCATGCTGCACAATAACCAATCCCTAAGGCATCAAAGACTTTAATGTACTATCTAAAACTGTGAAACCATTAGAGAAAACATATATAATGCACTTTGGCATACAATCAGGGATTTTCATATAGCACATGGAATAATGAAGAATTAATAAATGGGGTTGTATGACATTGAGAGACTTTGGCACAACCAAGGCAACCAAAAAAAAAAAAAAACTGAATAGAACAGCTTAAAGAAAGGAAAAATTTTGCTGTCTACACATCTGACAAAGAAGTAATACTAAGGATACATTAAGAACAGCCAAATTAAGAAACAACAATAAAAATGCATTTCAATATATAGGCTAATTGAACCAAACAGAGTTATCAAAAGAAGAAATACGAGTGGTCAAAAGATATCTTTTAACATGGTCAATAGTTTTAGTCATAAGAGAGATATAAATTAAAGCAAATTATAGATTCTACCTCCCCAGTCAGAATGGCTATTATCAAGTAAACAGATGCCAACAAATGCTGGCAAGGATGTGGAGGAGGAGGCATCCTTATGTACTGTCAGTGGAGTACAAACTCATGCAGCCAATATGGAAATCCGTGTAGAGAATTTTCAATAAATAAAGATAGAAACAACCATATGATTCAGGTATACTTATTTTTGAATACCCTGACTGTAAGGCAACATACCAAAGAGATACTGCTACATCCACATTCATTCAGCACCATTCATAATAGTCAGAAATACACTCAGCCTAGATGTACACCAACAAATGATGGCACATGTGCAACATAGGTGTGTGGTGTGTGTGTGTGTTGTGTGTGTGTGTGTGTTTAGGTCAAAAACTAGAAGGGAACTCATGAGAGAATGAGAAATAGTAAGAGATAGATTAATATTAAGAAAAGTGGGAAATAGAGTAACAGAATACATGTAAATAAGAAGTGGAAGGCTCACTAACTGGGACAAGAAAAAGAAGGAGCTGGAGGAAGCAGCCTGTGGGAAATGAGGAAGAGGAGATACTGTGGAACATGGAAGGGAAATGAATGCGAACAAATTATGTATCACAATAAAAGTATGCTAACTTAAAATTGTAATTTAAAAATTTAATAACTAATATATATGTTAGTTTTAATTTAAAAGAACTATTTTTAAAACTTCCTGCTTTAACTGATTTGTGATTAACTGCTCAGTACTCAACTTGATAGTGCCAGTAGATATTACTCAAATTGTCTTAAGTACTCTCTCATGAAATCATGACGATTCTACATATAAGTAGTTAACTTATATTATATTTTGTATTAAAATCAGTTCAAATAATCTTATATCCAAATTATGTTTTTCATATTCTGCTTTATACATGATACGCAAACTATTTAGCAGTTACATCAACTAGGATAGTCCACTTGCCAGCCAGAATTTAAGTCCATCACACACAAGTGGTGTGTACATAATATATTCCTATATGTACAGAAATCATCTTCAGAGCTGAATTATTTTTCAAATACACCATACTTTTTTATTCTCATTACATTAGTCTTAAAATTGAATACTGTTTCTGTCTCAAACACTAAGGATTTTGTCACGAACATACACACTGACCATTTTCTTTGATGACTGAATGGAAAAGTCATTATTATCTTTATAACAAACAAGAAGAAAGGAAGATGCTGAATATAAAACATAGACCTATGTGTTTGTCTTCCTATTATTTGGTGATTTACCAAAATTTGTTTCTTCAAAAAATACTTGCTTTTTTGTTTTGTGGGGTTTTTTGTTTTGTTTTTGTTTTTCAAGACAGTGTTTCTCTGTGTAGCCCTGGTTGTCTATAGACCAGGCTGGCCTCGAACTCAGAAATCTGTCTGCCTCTCCCTCTGCCTCCCAAGTGCTGGGATTAAGGGTGTGCACCACCATTGCCCAGCCAAAAAATACTTGCAATGCAGTGGGATGTATGTAACCTATACCACCTACATTTTGAAATTTTATGTCTAACTTGAAAATTTAGATGCATACGTTTCACAGTTACTCTTCCCAAAATGATCTAAATTATTTAAACTCCATTTTTGCTTGGCTATAAAGAATTAGAAGAAATGAAAAAAAAAAAAAGAATTACTAACACCCTCATTCAAAACAGGGCACAAAATTCATGTTTCACTGGATATTTTTATACTTACCATACTTGCAATTTGTGAAAAACTGAATGTACTGAAACTGACTTTTAAAACTATCAATGTTGTCACTCCAGTCAAATTAGCCTCATGCCAACCCACAAGGGTCAAGGATAATTCTGTTCCCAGAAGGAATTTCATATTCTGAGATTGACAGTCTTCCAGAAATATTGGAACAGGCTTGATTGTCATTCAGTGCTTAAACAACACTTTAAATGACATTTCTTTAACATTTAAATCCTCAGAATTAAAAACTGTATAGGAGTATTTTTTTTTCCTATCAAATATCCCTCATTCGGAGTAGCATGGGATACTTAAATTCTTCACTAACTTTGAATATGTCGATACGTAAGTTAACATGTGAGCAACTTGAAAAACTCTTAAAATATGTGCATTCATTGGGAAGTTTATCCCAGCTACTTACTATCTTTAAAAGAGAATCTAGTCTTGAGGATATACCTCAGTGGTCGATTGTTTGAGAGGCACATGCAAGGTCCTGCAAAATAGTAACAATAAATGAAGAAGAAAGTCTGTAATCTCACCAAGAAGAAAAGTACTCACCCATTTCTTATCTTTGGCATCAGATGCTAGTTAGATAGCATATCATGCCAAATACCAGGTACAACACCAATGCTTCCCAACCTGTGGGTGGCAACTCCTTTGGGGGTCATATATTAGATACCCTGAATATCAGATATTCACATTACAATCCATAACAGCAGTAAAATCACAGTTATGAAGTAGCAATAAAAAATAATTTTATGGTAGTGGAATCACCACAACACGAGAAACTGCATTAAAGGGTCAGAGCACTGAGGAAAGTTGAGAATCACTTAGGGTCATTACATTTTAGGACTAAGAGTTACCTAAAACAACCATAGACCTTATTCCTTGAATAAATGATTATCCACAGATTCCACACTCAAAGCCATACAGCATGTAAACTCCCATTAATTTATATTCAGCCCAGCATTCTATCAGCAAAAATCTTCTGATAATATCTAATATCCTTTAATATCACCAATCAAGCACATAAGGAAGCCACAAATCATTCAGTGTATTCTGAATCCTAATGCTATGAGAATAATTTGAATTGTTTTTTTTTTTTTTCCATTCAGTATACTTGTGTCGTCTTACCACTTTGAGCATTCTTATAAAAAAAAAAAAAAAAAAAAAGTACTAAACTAGAAACAACAAAGTCCAAATTTCTGTGTCTAATCCTGGACTCTGATTGACTTCTCCTTTTCTCTGTACAGTACCGAGGTGGGTGAAAATTGAACTCTGTTACTGAACCAAGGCCTACAGATACCATAGAATAAGAACTCTGATTCCCCATTGTGCTGGTATTAGACCTGACACTATTGGTTCTTTTTAGCTATAACCTCCATTAAAAGCAACAGGCAGCCCACTCGGCAAGAAAATCGATGGATGGTGATAAATTCAAAAACGTACTACTGAAAGAGCCAATTAAAGCCTTGTGAAAAGTTATGAATGTTAATGTGTTCTCAGAGACGGAAGAAGGAAAGCTGCTTTTTAGCAGTCAAATGTTTTAGCCATTTGCTTCACCCCACTGAGAGGCTCCCCTGCTATTCTGATTGCCAGCACTGCCTTCCTCTACCCTCATGCCAAAGCATGAAGTAATTAATCTTCCCTTCCTGCGATACCTCTCCGTACATTTTCCTATGCACTCACCCACGGCAAGAGAGAGTAGAAACAGATGTGATTGGCATCTTGAAGAATTCGAGTCATCGCGCTGTGCTGTGAGCTACCTAGTCAGCAATGGGAGTCACCTCAAATACAGAAACCCATTAGCAGTTTTGTCCCTTGCCAAGAGTACTTAGTTTTCAAAATGAAATCTTGAAGCCTCCTTGTACCCTGCATGACCCTTCCTTTCTGGGGTTGCAGTGGCAGATCGTTTGAAGCCATCTAGCTAAGCTGTATAATATTATAATTATACTGTCACCTAAGGAGGTTTCACAGAAAATTAATGAAACACCACTCACCTCAGACAAGAGCTGAAGCTTAGAGCACTCCCCTGGGGTTCACTTTTTCTGTATCAAATTCGTCTTAAAGAGAAAGAAAAGAAATCTCAAATTATCATGCAAAGTACAATTCAAGGCAACAGTTTCATTAAATGTCTTTCTACCTTTTTTTCTTTAATTTTTTGGACAGTTTATTCCTTCTTGTTCCTCATAGAGAAACGTACCATTAAAATCATTTGAAAATTAACAGGAAAAATAACAAGCAATAGAATGCCATATCTTGAAAATATTCAGTAACTCTCATTGGCTTCCATATAATTACAAGGTAGAAAAGCAGTTAATTCTTTGGGGAACTTAAAAGAGAATGTGCTCTTTCAGATGTAGCATACAATGTGCTTTTAAAGATTCATTCCAAAATTTAAATACCCTTATCTCCTTTTGGGTTACAAGAATCCAAAATGTGCAGTACAGTTCAAAAAGCATTAGATTTCAATAATATTTGCATTCTCTCAGAACCAGCCATCAGTTTGATGGAAATGAATAGGAAGGACATGCATTTGCCCTTTTTTTTACCTTGACTAATTTTCTTATGTGGATGGGACACCTGTCTCCTATATATCCCTTTATTTATTCACCCACTCTTATCCAGTTGCTCATCTTGTACATCCAGTATATCATATTTCCAAACATATAGTCATTTGACTGCATTTCAATGTTTATAATACAGAAAATATTTCCATTAAGAAATAGAGGCTACTACTGCATCTAACTACTCTGCCATGGCCAGATTGAGGTGATGTGTGACTTCCTCTTCTATTACCACTAGCCTCATAGCCCAGTGCAGACACCAAACCTATCCTTAGCCATTGGCTAGTGTGATATATAGTTGATTCTAAATGCTAGCTCCATGGAATCTGGAATCATTTAGGATACAAGCCTAGGAGTGATTACATAAGGTTAGAGTAGCCGTTGGCATGCCTGTAAGAGATTATCAAGAACAGGTCCTTTAAAGTGGAAAAACTTACATTAACTGTAGGAGGGAGGTACCATCCCTACCCCTAAACTGGGATCTGACTAAATGAGAAAGAGAGTGGGGAAGGAGAGAGAGAGAGAGATCCAGTTGATCTTTGACATTCATCTCCCACTGCTTTGACAATATACGATGTGCAATGTTTTAATCTCCCAATGCCATCACCTTTCCACAATGATGAACTGGAAACTATGAATACAAATAAACCTCCTCTCCTCCATCTTATTCGAATAGTAAGTTATATATAACTTTATATATATAAAGTTTATATAGTAAGTTACAAGAAAACACCTAAGACAGCTAAGTGACCATGAAGACCATGAAGACCTCAACTTCTGAGTTTCTAGTGCTAATGTTACAAATGCCTGGCAATTACTATTGAGATCTTATTTCACTTTGGATATCTAGACCACTAGTATACATTATCAGTGATGAAAACATTTTGCTGTTTACCTACTATTTAACAACCATGCACTGCCTTCTAAGCAACAGGCGTACCCAAGCACCATGAATATAAAGGTGAAACAAATTATTTTATATGACTATAAGAAGCACAAAATTCAGAAAGTTGATCACATATATTTAATTTTGCATATAAAGTTATATGATTTCCCTGTTTCTAACAAAATTCACACTAAACTTAAATGTGTATTGGAGAATACTTAGCAGTAGCGTCAGATAGAACTGTAAAGGCTTGATTGGGTCCTGAGGATTCTGCCCCTATAAATAGGTTAAGAGTTTTGTGTATTAACAGATTACTGAATTACTGAATTACCAAGGGATTGACATTATAAAAAAAATAAAGAAATAAGATGCCTAGCTTCCTTGCTGTGTCTCACCATGCCCTTCCAATGCTGTGCAGTCAGAAGATATTCACTAGATAAAAAACAGATGCAAATGCCTTGTTCTTAGAAATTTAAACCATTTGTTAACTAAACTTCCTTCCTTTATAAACTGTTCTGTCTAGGCTGTTCATTTCTAGCAACAGAAAATTGGCTAAGAAGGGGTCATCTGTAAATCTGAAATAATTTTGAGCAGAGTCACAGACAGCAGAATATTTTTAAATTTACAAAAGTATAAAATTACAAATACTGGGAAATCATTGGATCTCTTTCAGTTGATTGATATTAAATGAATCATGGCATTCATGCATTTAAAGAATGAGAGCGCAAAAACATGAGAAATGCTATTTACTTGAAAAGAAAGGAAAGATCTTGGTTTAGGGGGATCTTGGATATGTTTGGTTTTTATTGGGGAGGAAACAGTCTATTACATCTCACTGGTTACAGATCATTATGGAGGAAATTCAAGGACGGAATTTAATACAGGAACTAAAGCAGAGTCTGTAGAAGAATTCTATTTGCCTTCCCTCCATGGCTTGCTCAGACTACTCTCCCATACCATCCAAGATGTCCTACTATGGGTAGCATCACTCCTGGTGGACTGGGTCCTCCCACATCAATCATCAACTGGGCCATCTTCCTCCCAAATCACATTGCTTTAAAAACATCTTCTACCTCTTCAAAAACTTATTTAATAATAAAAATCAAGCAAAACTTGTCTGTACCTCATATAGATTACTTAAGACTATAGACATACTGTGATGATAATAGTAACAACATCCATAAGATTGACTCCAACATTTCTCAGAGAGAACACTTCATGTCACTTATACATATGACAGAATAATCTGAGGATTTCTAGTGCTTGTCCAGAGCTTAAATAGAATACGAAGACCAACTCAGTACAGGTGTCACCTCCATGTACCATAAATCCAAACCCTACCTCACCTAAAGCAGTTGAAACTCCCTTTACAAGAGAAATGCCTGAACAGGGACCTAGACTGAATATAAGATAGGAAAGGTGGAATATTCCATAGACTTGAAGAATAACTAAGAAACAGGAAGTCATTGACAGGCAAGATGGCTCAGCATGTAAAGGCACTTACCTCCAGGAAACTAAATTGTGGAGGGAGGAAACCGACTCCGACACAATGTCCTCTGACCTCTACATATACCCTGTTCCATACATGCAAACACATATACATATAATGCATGCATACATAATACAGTAACTAAAGACAGAGAAGGGGAGTGAGGGGGAGTGAGGAGAAGAGAGAGAAAGAGAGAGAGAGAGAGAGAAGAAGGAAGGAAGGAAGGAAGGAAGGAAGGAAGGAAGGAAGGAAGGAAGGAAGGATAGAAAGAAAGAAAGGAAGAGGAAGGAAGGAAGGAAGGAAGGAAGGAAGGAAGGAAGGAAGGATAGAAAGAAAGAAAGGAAGGAAGGAAGGAAGGAAGGAAGGAAGGAAGAAAGAAAGAAAGAAAGAAAGAAAAGAAAGAAAGAAAGAAAGAAAGAAAGAAAGATGAATTTAGATAGGGTGTCTGGTTAAATGGACATCTGACAACAACTGTATCTGATTACTCTATGCCTACATGTTTCTGCTATCCACCCATCTACCCTCCAAGAATGCTCAACCTTTTGACATTGCTACACAGTGCTATCATTTGTAAAGCTCATGCTTGAGAACGATACAACTGAGTTATAAACAGATGGGGGGAGTACTAATTCTTTAAGCATGTTTATGATTCTATATTGGGTCACATTCATAGCTATCCTCATAACACACAGCCCTCATAGTACATATAACATGCAGGCCTCACGTTGGTTGCATCTGCAAGGCTAGTTGGCAACAATGGAAAGAAATACTCATCTTTGAGGATAACCAGATGGAAGTGGAAAACTTTATTAACTAGGAGAATACAAGCCAAACAAACACAAAAACAACAAAGCACAATAATATTGTCTGGGTTAAGATGGCAGATGAAGGTAAGTAAGAAAACATAAAATCTCTAGTATACTAAACTTGTACTTTTCTATCACTGATAAACTACCATGACAAACACAACTTATAGAAGGAAGGATTTATTTGGCTTGAAGACTCAGAGATATGGGTCTGTCATACAAGGAAGCATGGCCATAAGCAATCATGTTTGCTGGATCTGGAAGCTGAGAGTTCACATCTTGAGAGTTTCCAGAGAGAACAGAGCTATAGGACTGAAAGTGACAAGAGGCTTTGAAATTTCAAAGCCCACCCACTGTGATCTACTTTTTTCAATAAAGCCACACCTCCTACGCTTACATTCAACCTCACCAACTAGCAATGAGATGCTCAAATGGCCTAGCCTATGGAGATATTCTCACTCAAACCACCATGTATGTCTTTTTGGAAACTGACGGGTTTTACATTTTCCATTAGGTCTGCAGACTGCAGCTGAGAAAAGGGATATTTGAGGGTCTAGAGGATGAGGAATCGGTAAACCTTCTTTTCTTTCTCCATTTGGGACTAAGGAAAAAAAGGCCCATAACAAGAAAGATATCTGAAGTGACAGACAATCTTCAAAGAGCCTGTGAAGGGTAGTTTCACCAATAACGAAGCAGAGATGGACCAAAAGTGATCCTGGAAGAGTGTGCACCTTCCAGAGTGTCTTTACTACTGCCTAAAGCACATCGTAGGCATTCAATAACTTATTATTGTGCTAAGTAGCTATTGCCAACTTCTGCGGATAAGAAAGGATAAAAGCGATGTCATTGCAAACTCCTTATCTGTAAATGAAGAACCACACAAATCTGTGTTAGCTAAACCCAGAGAAGCTCATAGAGGAATTAGATCTTTTCCCACCATGCAAGAAAATTCTTATTACCTCCAAATTTTGTTCCCTCCTCAGCTTCGTTCCAAAGCTTTCACTTAGCCACTTGTCCTCAGCCATAACATTTCCATACCTATGTCTTTCTCCATTTTTAATTTTTCACTAAATCATACCTCGAGTTAACTAAAACCTTAGAAAATAAAAACTTTTAAACGGACTGCCAGCTCTTGGGCAAACTCTCAGAAGGAAGAAATAACAGCCAGCCATCACACTAAGAAAGGGCAAAACAAAAACATAAGATCATAAATCTTAAAATATAGATTGACCTATTTTATGAAAAATATATGAAGACTGTGAAGTGGAGACAAAATGGGATTCATTTTCAATAACAGTGCGCCATGACCTTAATGTTCCCAGTCTTCTCTACTTTCCCAGAACGTACAACAAGTGGCACTTAAACTGCATTTAACTCCTCTCCGGAGAGTATTAAACTTTTAAAGATTAAAGATGCCTGCCAACTAGAAGGAGCTCATCTAAGATGTGCGATTTGTGATGTCTCTCTCTGAATTCAAACAGATTTTCACTTTCTACTCACTAACATGCAGTGGACTGTGATTAAGCAGGCCTCAGTATCTCACATTAGAATTGCTGTCTGGTATGACATTCTTCTCTATAATCCATGATGGGTTGTGGGTCACAGACAACTTTCTTCCGTAACCATCTTCCAACTTAGTACAAGTGATAAAGTCACCCACGCACCTACAGCTTGCAAAGCTATTGAAATAATGTAAATTGTTTGTTTGCTTGTTTTGAAATAGTGATTTCATCCTTTGTGGAACCAGCAACCAAAATAGTATTGGTAGAGATGGAAGTTTGTTTGCTCATTGGCTTTTGAGACATGGTTTTCTGTATAGCCCTGGCTATTCTGGAGCTCATTCTCTAGACCAGACTAGACTCAAACTCACAGAGCTCTGCCTGCCTGTCCCATACAGAGATCATAGCATAAGCACGGGAGATCTGGAGTAATATCCAAGACACAGACTCTAATGGTACCCACACACACATCTCTATGATATTTCTCTGAGGTCTCTGGTCCCTTGGTTCTCAGTGTCTATCAAACGTCCTTATAAGTCATTCAGTGGATTTCAAATAGACTATTCGGAAATGTTTAGAACATAAATATAAGTCCTGACTAATTACGTTTTGAGCACCCTTCACATAGAAAGTTGTTTATTTGAGCCCAGAGAGAGGGAATAGTGGTGAAGAGAAAGCTGATCTTCCAAAGGACCCAAGATTGGTTTCCAGCAGCCAAGCTCATGGCTAAACACCACAAGTAACTCTTGTGCTTCCAAGGACATACACCACACATGCACACGCAGGCACATGCATAAATAAAAGTTAAAATAAGCTTTAAAGTTGTTAGTTTCATAAAGTCAGCATTCGAATCTTTTCATTGAAATTATTAAATCTTTGGCATTTTCTATCCCAAGTCGTGGCTATATTTATTACCTTCTTAAGGAATTTTGAAGTTATTTTTCACATTTATAGCTCTTCCTCCAGGGACGGATTTTCACATATGCTGTGCGGTTCAAATCACATTTTTCTTATATGCCACCTTATTGTACAAACACATTTTATATTAAAGGCCTGCCTACACTGTTCCCACTGCCCTGATGCATAAACTTCTCACAAAACAATCTTACCCTCTCCACCGAGCTCTTTCCAAGTGTTCGTTCTCATTCAAGGAAGTGGTGGTCTATTCTTGTTGAGAGCTGTCCTTGCTTAATTACTACAGATTTAAAACAGATTTCTGTTTTCTGCCAAAGCAAGTCTCCTGTTCGTTCATCATCTGTTGTGTCTTAACTGGTTTGGGCTTTTTCTCCCCATTTTCATAAAAGTTTCAAATTGACATGTCAAGTTACATGCAAACACAATATTTTTATAACTACTCCATGGTTTGACAGGAGCTTCATTGAAACTGTCAATCAGTTTGGAGAACACTGACAGGCTGATGGCATTGCATCTTCTGTCTTGTGCATGAACATTGTTCATTATTCCATTTCCTTATGATCTTAAAAGTTTCAGAGGCTAAGGAGATAGCTCTGTTGGATAGAATGCTTGCGTTGCATCCATGAGGACCTGAATTCAATCCCAAGCATCCATGTCAAGAATGGGGAAGGAGTAAGGTGGTATGGCGGGTTCCAGTCGCTATTAAAAGCACCAAGAAGTTGAGTAAAAGATGGATTTCCAGGGTTTATATCGGCATCCTAGTACACTTGGTGATTTCCAGGCCATTTTTGAGAAATTCTGTCTCAAAAGTGCATGTGACAACCCTTGAGAAACAGCACCCTAGGGATGCAGTCTTCTTCTCTTATACTAATGAGCATACATCCAAAAAAAGAATCGCTGTTGATGCTATTTTATATTTGCTTCATGAACATCCAATATCACTACTGTACTTACTCTTCAAATTTTGAGCTTCTCCATCCTTCCATAGGTGGTCATTTTTAAATTATCTTGCTATTATTACTAATACAGAGAAATGCACCCTGATTTCTCCATATTGATCTCCCTGGTCTTATTTTCATAAATCCTGCTAGAGCTACATATTAAATTTAGTAATTGATTCATGGACTATTGGGCAATTTCCAGATAAAATATATCATAACAACAGCCCGCTTCTTCTTTATGGTCCTTATGGCCCAACCTGGTTCACGGAACACCGTTAAACAAGAAAAACAATAGTTCTTATCTTTACCTTGTATGGGTTTTAAAAAACCAAAATTTTATCTTTTTGCCAATGTGGAAGGGTTATTCTTTTTAAGAACTTGAAGATTTGAAGAAAAGGATAAGGAATGGTTAATAAATGCCATTTCCTTTTCTAGAGAGAGCTATGATTGCATGGAATAACAAAAAGCCCTATGTAAATATGCTTAAAATACAATATGTTTAAAGATATTCTTCCTATTTCTTTTTCTCTTACTTTTTTTTTTAAGACAGGGTCTCATGCATTCTAGGTTGGGCTTAAAATCACTACGTAGCTAAAATGCTTTGGAATTTGCGTTTCTCCTGCCTCTGTCCCCCTGTGTTGATATCAATAGATATGTACTATTATACCTCGTTTGTGTCATGCTAGGAAACAAACCCAGGGTCTTGTGCTTGCTTGAAAAGTACTAATCAAACTGAGCTATACCTTTAACTTATTTTGCCAAATTATTTTTCTTTTATTAAAATAATCAATTTACCTTTCTCCTTTACTCTGCAATAAGTTACATTGATTTATTATCAATAAGGTTAATCTCCCATTCTACAATTAACCCGGCATAGGTTTAATATACTAAACCACTATAATGTCATTGGATTAGTTTAGAGATGTTTCATTTACTATCTTTACATCCATAGTGGGTATTGGTGGCCTGTAATTTTTCATTTTACTAATAATTTAGATATTGATCTAATTGTTGCTTCTTTGCAGTCCTTCTCTTACTCTTTATATGTTTACTATTTCTTGGTTTTCCATACATTTCACTTTACTTTTTCAATTCATTGAAAGGTTTGATGTGATATTGTCAAAACTGTGATTCGCAAACCTTCTCTAATTTGTCAGATATATTCAGTTATTTCTTAAAATATTATTTCTACATTATTCTATTTCCTTGAGCTTTTTGATTCATATACACATATATATGCATATAAATATCAATATTTAGTATATGTATAACATATATTGAATATATGATATGCAATATATAATATTGCTACAATATATACTTATTAATAACTATTAACACAATGCATATTGTATTAATATGTTAATACAATAATATATAATAAAATTGGGGTGTGTGTGTGTGTGTGTGTGTGTGGCTGAAGTGCATTAGAAATCTCCATATGTCAGTTGTTGGGATGCAAATGAAATTAAACTGAGGTGCGGTCTTTGTAAAATGTTGCCAAATTATCAACTCACACATGGCCAGCATCTCATTGCAGAATCTGAGACCCAGATTCATGGAGCTCAGCATGAGATGGTACACAAAGTATTTTCAGCACCCAGCCTTTCTTCTGCTCACTCAACAGTCAGCAAGCCCTCTGCCTACAAAAAGCAAGTGGTCCTGATCCATACATGGGTTAATTGGCCCGTCTTCTTCACCTGTGGACCCTTCCTGGGATGATGGTTCTTCTCTGTGGTACTACAGCATAACTGTATATTTTATGATGTTGACAATAACCAGGGAGTTCTCTATTGAAAAAAAGCTCCTGTTATTTCATTATAGACTACTACTCCCTAATGACTCCAATTCCAGATCAGTGGTCATATAGGAGTTATGGTTGAATGTAAAATTTCAAAATAAGGAAGTGCATACATTTATACTCAGCCAGAAAAAAAAAAAAACTATGCATAGTCTAGGAGAAATGCATATATACACAATATGTCAATGCTTGCATACCCAATACATATGCACATACATATGAGCCAGCTAAAAGGGAGCAGATAGGTTACACATAAGGAGTATGGGGCAAGAAAGTGCTCAGTCTAACTGTTAAAAAAGGAGACAAACACTTCCACACAACACCTCAGAGTAAACAGCCTCACCTTGTCTGCCCAATTCACAATTAATGAAGAGTCTCTTGCCTCTGCACTCATTCCTGTCTCTCCAGAGGACGCACACAATTTGCAACAAAAATGGTACCTTTTTTTTTTTCAACCAAATGTAAAGTTATAGTCAGCTCAGCTCTCTCCAACTGTTCCAATTTCCTCTCCACTCTGAGACAAACAGTTGTGGAACTTTAGAAAAACAATAAAATCTCGACCAGAAATCCCCAAGACTCTGCCCTTTTTTCCCATTTTCCAGCAAGCATAACGGTCTCCAAAGGAGAAATGCAGTAAATTAAATGATAACCCTCAAAGCCCGTTGTTTGTCAGATGTACAATAAGAGCTATTCAAAGCTGCTCTCTAGGTTTCTAGAGAGGACTGAACATAGTAATTCATTAAGGTACTGTCCACGATTCCTGTGACTTTTAGTCCAAAGAGAAGTGAATCTACTGCCATGATTAAAATCAAAGAACATCCACGGGCTGGTCCAAGCCACCCACACACACACATATATAGCAGACGGCTGCCTTGTCTGGCCTCAATGGGAGAGGATGACCCTAATCCTGTAGAGACTTCGTGCCTCAGGGTGGAAGTATATCCAGAGAGGGGAATGTACTCTCAGAGGTGACACAGAGGGAGGATGGGGTGAAGAATTCTGCCAGAGAGTACAGGGAGGGAGGCTGCATTTAGGATGTAAATATATAAAATAATTAATAAGTAAAAATGCAAATGACAATGCACAGCTTTCTAACTATGTATTCACATAGGAATTTTTTCAATTAATGACCTCTCTCCTGCTTTATAGGGCTCTACCTTATAAAGTCTAATTTGCTTCTTGGACACACATGAGAGAAAGAGCTGACAGCGAAGAGGCCATTTCCCCTGGACTGAGAAGATTTAAATACCAAGTATGACAATTTCAGCCATCAGATCTTCACAAAAAGAAAAAAACCATGTCCTCTGTCTCAGTGTTATTCATAATTGAAGCTACCTCTACTTACTGAACCTGAATTCTAGACTCAGATTGCATGTGCAAAAATGCCTTCACTCGTCACTTAAGAACACCCAGGAATTACCCCTTTGCAGAGTCAGAGATATTCAGAGTTACACACGCCATGGTTGCTAAATGAGTACAAAAGATGTGCTGAAAATAGAATCCACGGTTCTGAGTATCTATCGCAGCACTCTTCGGAAGGTCTCCACTAATTTTTCTGGCATTTGTGAACAGTAGCTTTCAGGAAGAGAAGTAGAGTGAACTCTATTCAAACTGCCCTCACGATTCAGCAATGATTGTGTGCCTCAGAGATTCCATTATAGCATCAATTTCTGATGGGACAGAATATAACATGAAATCACAATGTTACACCGAAAGACGTCTTGCTCCTTATCGTAATTCATCCTATCTATTATATCCCTGAAGAAAGGGAGTAACTGACCACTCAGAGATGATGCTAATATCTGACACCAGATAATGAGCTAAGAGCATCCTCGGAGCCGTAGAGATTCCAGAAAAGGTAGAAAATGTCACTGTCAGCTTTGTATCTTCCTCCTAAAAAGCCACGTGCAGTATGAAAATAAGGAGCCACGGAAGAATGTAATGTAAGTCACAGCTGAGTGAAATAGATTTCAAAGTCTCTCCAAGTGCTCTGTGACTTAATTATTGAAGGATAAGACTTGGAAGAACCGAA
This sequence comes from Mastomys natalensis, assembly GCA_021653895.1. Lineage (NCBI taxonomy): Eukaryota > Metazoa > Chordata > Mammalia > Rodentia > Muridae > Mastomys > Mastomys natalensis. The sequence continues at coordinate 83,022 of JAJTUV010002204.1, read as the reverse complement.
AAGATGCCTAAAAACATTTATTAAAAACAAAGAAATCTTATCTGTTGAGCATATTCACTGTAAAATTACAGAACCTATTCAGTGAAACAAAAGTAAAACAAAAATAAAGTTCACTGTTTGAGCAATTAAATCATAATGGGCAAACTGATGAACACACAGTTACATACATATATCTTTTTTTCCCCTTTTTTATTGTCTGAGAAGACCATTTAGTTAACACGGAGTGGGAGCACTTAGCGACCATCCTTCAGAATGACGCTGGATATGGGAATGAACAGTGCTTTACACCTGGCTGCTCGAGAGCCGTCTCCCTTCTAGGACCTTTCACCTTCCTTTCTCTGCTAGAGGACCAGAGAATGCGATGATTTCATTAGAGTAAATTACATATCACGAGCTGCTGTGATCAGCCAGCTAAGTTTAAAGGCGACATCTCAAGTCTCTGCTTCTCTCCAAGAAATCGATAATGCCTCCCTGTGCAGCAGGATCCTGAGCTGAGATCACTTTGTCATGCTTCAAAGCCAATGATACAGCCTCTGGAGATGGCCAACAAAGGGCAAAGGGGTACACAAGTATTGAGAGTGTTCAGCAGGGCATTTAGAGTCTTCTACATTTTTTTTTCACATCATAAGAGACCTAGAAGGGTGGCTCAGTGGGTAAGGATGCTTGCTGTGCCTGCATGAGGACCTAAGTTCAAATCTCCAGCACCCATGTAAAAGGAGGTATGGCCATGCACGCATACACATGCAAGTCCAGTGCTCTGGGCAGAGGGAACATGTGGAGATAGTAAATAGAGTGTGCTTGCTGGACTCCAACCTTGCTCCAGGTTCATTAAGACATAGATAAAGAATGCAATTACAGTATATTCAGCATCCTCCTGTGGCCTCTGCACTTTAGTTCCCTAGGGCAGTAGTTCTTTTATAATACTTACATATTTATAATTTTTTAAAAACCGAATACAGACTAAATCTGGAAGGGATGTCTCAACCACCATACAGAAAATCAGTCCTATCTCTTCTCCTTGAGTTGGTTGTTGATAATATACCAAACTCAATGTGATAATAACCTCAATGTGATTTCCTCTCATGCACTTTTGGAATATATTGTTGTCAAAGGACTTCAATAACTCCTTGGTTCAAATTCAAGCATCCACCTACTTAACATAAGAAAATATCCAGAAAGCAATATTAAGAGGGTCTTTGCCATGGTATAGAAAAGTTCCAAATGCATAGAACGTTGATCCCTTAAATGTAACCTACATATGATATTTAAGTGTCTACAATGTAAATGACTTCTTTGGTGAGATGTTCAACCTCTGTTTTGAACGCAGAAGAAATGAGTATAATTATTGTTTCTATTTCATACACATCATAATATTATTTCAGAAGTTCTAAAATAATTGTTTCTTATCCTTTTGGCATCAACAAGAAAAACTAAGTGTCTCCTCTTCTGAGGTCGGAGAGAATGATTAAATAAGGTTCTTCAACTATGACTTCTAATATGGTCATGGTGTTCTCTTTGGGTGCATGCATGTATTAGGGTTCTCCCTGGGAACAGAACTGAAAGAATGAATACCTTATGAAAATACATTCTGTTTGCTTACACAGTGTATGTTAAGTAATCCAACGATGGTGGGCTGCATGCTAGAGAGCTCAGTTTCTAGCAGGTGCCCAGTCCATAAGGACAAATACCCCAGCAGTCCCAATCTGATGCTAAAAGCCTTGGGACATGGTCCTTGAGAGCTGCCCATCTTTAGTCCACATTTGAAGATGGAAAAAGCTGAGTTCTAATGGAGGTGACTAATGGTGGCAGCCACAACAGCAACAACAGAGATGCATTCAGCAGCAAGAAGAAAAGTAGCCATGACATTTCCATAGTGTCTTCTTGTATCTCAGCTGCCACCAGAGTTGCTGCCCACTCTGAGAAGATGGCTTCCCTCCTTCAGCTAAACTTTCCTGAAAATGCCTTGATGATTCTGGAGGAGGTGTGTCTTTTGTTTGATTCCAGATCCAATCAAGTTGATGAAAAAAAATTAAGTATCACAGTGAGGTAATGATTATTAATTTGCATGGTAGTTACACACATGCACACATATATACACACACAAACACACTCACACACATGTTGTTTATCTATTCAGTGTGGATCTTATGTACTCCACAAAGGCCCATATGCTTTATCTTATAACCCGCAATATGAGTGGGGTTACAGAATAATCTTTAAGGGATGGAGCCTATTAGAGGAAATTACGTCACTGTGGTTGAGAAAGATGTTACAGCCTCAGCCTCTTCCTCATCCTTACTGTCTTTACTTTTACAAGGAGGGAGCTTCTGACACCACAAACTCCTAATGTATATATACTATGTGCCACCTCAAGCCTAGGCAACAGATTAAACGGGTATGTGTTCACATATGCAACCTCAACCCCAAATAAACCTTCTATCCCTTTAACTTAGGATAGCTCAACTACTTGTTATAGTATGGTAAACTCTATATGATATATATATATATATATATATATATATATATATATATATATATATATACACACACACACACACACACATATATATATACAAAGTTATTCATAGATAGATTGGCATAGATAGGTAGATAGATAGATAGATAGATAGATAGATAGATAGATAGATAGAGAGTGGGTGAGAGAGAGTAGACAAATAAATAGATGTTAGATACATAGTTGCATAGACAGAAATTTCCCAGATCAATTGGGTCATACAATGTTTATAGAATCTGAGATGTTCCATGACAAGCCATCCATCTCCATTCTTGAAATACAAAGAATCTAACAGCATGGCTTAATTCAAATCTAAAATCCTCGGGGCCATTTTTCTATTTAATTTGGAAATGACTCCATAATTAATTCGTCTCCATCAAATTCTTATCCACAGGCACATAGGCTTCCTCATGTAAGTATGCAGTATTGATTTATACAATATTCCGTCTGTAGTCATTCAGGTCATATCGAAAATTCTTCCATTATAAATAATTCCCAACATTATCACAGTCAGCATTCACTAAAACGACCTTCACATTCACATTTAGTAAATCCTAACATTGCTATTACACCACACTATAGATACCTGTAGACCCTCAATTGTTGTGACACTATTGAAAGTAACAGAATCAGCCTGGTGTCCATAGTCAAGTGGATAGATAAAGAAAATGTGGATAATATGCACAATGCAGTTTTATCCTGTCATGAAGAAGGAAATCATCTCCTTTCAGCTTGAACTAAAAATCACTAGATTAAGCAAAATAGGTTTTCTGTTACATGCGGAATCCAAAATGAAAGAAAAGTATGAAAGTATATGGAGGTCTATTTTGGAAGAGGAAGGGAAGAAAGTTGGAGGAGGAACAAGAGACAGTAAGGACTGGTGAATATGACTAAGGCATATAACATGAATGTTTACATCCCATAGTGAATGCCACCATTTTCATTTTAATCTATTAGCACATAATAATAAACATTTAATTTCTAAGATTTTCATTTTCATATTATATTTAAATTCACATTATTGCAAACTTTTTTTACTGCTGTATCTCCATAATGTACTTTTACAGCAAACAAAGTCCTAGTGGTAAGATTGCTGGGTCAAAAAATCAAATCCATACTTTGTTTACCTATTGGACATATGCTCATAAAAAGGTCCTACTTGTTTTAAGCTCATCCATGATTTATGAAAGGTTTTGCTTTTCTTTTTCCTCAGCAATATATTTGTTGGTTGGTTCACTTATTGTTTTTATGTGTATGTGTGGTTTATCTGAATGTATGAGGGTCCACCACATGTGTACCTGGTGCTTGTGAACTATCAGAAGAGGGCTCCAGGTCCCCTGGGACTAGAGATCAAGATGGTTGTGAGCTACCATGTAGTTACCAGGAACTGAACTTGGGTCCTCTGTAAAAGCAATCTGTACGTTTAACTACAGTGCCTTCTCTCCTGCCTCATTATACTTTTTTATATCTATCAATATGACAGGAATTCATCCAAAGTTTCTTCTCATTTGTATACCCAATCATTTTTACATGTTTAAAGGATACGTGAACATATATATGTAGACAACCTTGTGAAATATTTGCTAATGCCTCCCTCTCCTCTCCTCTCCTCTCCTCCTCCTCTCCTCTCCTCTCCTCTCCTCTCCTCTTAAAAAAAAAAATGATAATGTTAACTATATCTTCAGTCATTTCATTATCTTGTCTGTGGTGTTTTTCCCATGAAAATATGATTTATATTACCTATTTCATTAGTCTTTCTTGGTATTACATGTGAATTTTAAACATATTTTCCCCTAGTTGGAGACTAAAAGGCGATTAGCTCATGTTTGTCTCTAGTGATTGTAGAGTGACGTAGTTCATACTTAGACCTATCTCTGAGATGTTTAGAATTCCTGCCTGTATATGGAATGATGTGAAGAACCTGACACATCATCTCACACTGTGTTTCTTACTTTCCCATCCTGCTTATTCCTTAGCTCCTCACCCTAGCACACAGAAATGCCACGTTGACCTTTTACATTTGCTTGTTTGTTTGAACATATTTTCAGAGTTTGAAAGCATTTTATTAATTCATTCATCTACCTGTGTATACCACTACCACCTTGTTCTAATTGTCATTTCTGAATAGAGTTTGTTTTACTATCTAGTAGGTCTGGGATACCTGATGGAACCACTTTCATTGTGGTCTTTCACTTATTAGACGTGACAGTTAATCTCCATTGTCAACTTGAATGCATTTAGTAGAATGCTCGTGGAAAGACACCTTTGGTATCTGCAAAAACCATCAACTGAAGTAGAGAGATGAGGCCTAAATATAGACACCAAACCATGGACTGGAGTCTCAAACTGAATAAAAAAGGAAAGAGTGAGCTGAGAACCAGAATTCCTCCCTCTCTCTCTCTCTCTCTCTCTCTCTCTCTCTCTCTGCCTTCTGATTTCAGATACAATGCCACCATCTACTTCATCCTCCTGTGACTACAATGAGAGTCATTTTTACCACCACACTGTTTCTAGCCATAATGGACTGTACCATAAAGCTGTGCATCAAAAAATCAACCCTTTCTTCCTTGTTTTTATTGGGTATTTGAATCAACAAGGAGAAACGTAGCTGATAGATTTCTTTTTGCATTTTTATTTTGTCATATGAATTTTAATATTTATAAACTCAAATTAGTTTATAAATACTTCTTCATGGTATTTTGACTGGATACATGCCAAGTTTCTAAAATAGCATTCATAAAATTGATATATTTGGACTTCTGCCTTGTTTTAGCTAAGAACTGTGAATATTTTTCAGTTTATGCAAATCTACTTCTGTGTCTCCTATAAGGGGTTTTCTCTTTTGCTTTTAGGGGCACAGTGTACATGGTTAAAAAAAAAAAGCATTTCTTCTCTGTATGTAAACTTAATATTTTATGTAATTAAATTATTGTGTTGTAGCCGGGCGGTGGTGGCGAACGCCTTTAATCCCAGCACTTGGGATGCAGAGGCAGGCAGATTTCTGAGTTCAAGGCCAGCCTGGTCTACAGAGTGAGTTCCAGGACAGCCCGGGCTACACAGAGAAACCCTGTCTCAAAAAACAAAACAAACAAAAAAATTATTTAGGCTATTGATATATCACGGTTTTCTGAAAATCTATCCTAGATTTAATACTATCCTAGTATAGTAGAGTTTTATTCCTTTCTTATTCATGTTATATCTGCAAATTAAATGTCTATTATATTCTGTACATACTAATTAATGCTGGAAATTGATACAGTGGCAATAATTCCTTAGCCAGCTTTTTCCCAAATAATCACACAAGAATCTTTTAATATTTCAAAGCTTTAGGCCTTAGCTGAGCAGACTCTAAACTAGGTCATCTAAATTAACCCGACTAGTTAACTAGTCCTATCCAGACTCGAGGCTAGCTAAACCTACCAGGCCTGTGATCACAACCATCTTCTCCTGTCTCCTAGCAATGGGTTTTTCCTCCTTCTTCCCAGAGTTCTTTTCTCATTCCCAGGAAGTCCCATCTTCCACTTCCTACTCAGTCAATTGGCCATCAGATTTGTATTAAGCTTTTCAGAAAATGGTTTAGGTAGGTGAGGAAGGACAAAGACACAATTTCACACAGTATACCCCAACAACAACACATGTCTTATTTCACATAATTGCAAGATAGTTTGATGTTCACTAGACTTAGAGCATATGAATATCCTTCCATCCTTTCTGTACTTAGTGGAGTTATCTATATTCTTTTCTCACTAAGAAGAATATCAAATTTTGTGGTAAGTATATGTGTTTTATTCTCCTAATAAAAGTATCCCATAGTTTGTTTTCTTGATTTTTAGGGTGAAGTGGCAGGAAGTTGGAATTTTGTTGGGTTGTTGAATGAGCACATTCAAGGATACTTGTCTTAGTAACTTTGTCCTGATACAAGAGAATATCATGAGATATGATGGTTATAAACAAAAGAAATTTATCATTCTCAAAGCCTCACAGGCTAGGATGTCCAGATAAGAATGGGAGTGCCTGTGTTCGGATTGAGAGAAAGCACCTGCTAGCTAAGATCTCATATACTGTAAGGGAAAGAACTAGAAATGAGCCTGTTTTATAAGAGCACAAGTCCCATGCGCCTCTGTCCTTACAACTTAGCCACTTCCTGGATGGCCTCACCTCCTGATGGTATTGCTGGGAAGGACAGATTATCAATATTTAAATCTGTGAGGAACATTCTGTCTAGAGCACATGATGTTCTCCTGCATATATATTGTGTATATTATTAATAATTCCTCAATAGCCATCCAATTTATGACTAGGCTTTGGTGTATTCTTTCCTATTAATATATATGCATATGTGTAAGTATGTACACATATATGCATATATGTAGGTAAAACAGAGCTATTATGCACAAGGAGGTCAACTGCAGAATCTGTTCTTTCCCTCCTTGATGTGGGCACCAGGTATCTAACTCAAGTGGTCAGGCTTGGTGGTCAGTGTCCTTACTTACGGAGCTGGCCTTCTTCTGGGAACTTTCTTATCTGAAATAATTTTGCAGTTTTCTCTTTTTGTTTTCCTAAAGTTTAGTTAACTTCTAAAATGTATTCCTTATTTTATCCATTTCCATCTTCAAATTTGAATTTCTGACTGATGGTACTATTTTATAGCGAGCTATGTCCTCCCTCTCCATGGAGCCTGGCAAGGGAAACAGCCATAGAAATCTGGTTGTTCTTGTTTTTTTTACTTAAAATTTTATTAAAGTTTGAATGATATTTAAGTTATGAGAAAGGCATACTTTTGTGTGTTGTTTTTCCTTCTATTGTTTGGAAAGAAACAATTGGAAGCGTCGGACTAGGCAGCTGTCATTTTCTTCATATATCAAAACTTTGACATCTAATATTTTATGTCATCCATTAGTCTTTTCCAGCTGGCTCCCACTGTGTTAGAATTTAGTCAGAATTTTTTTACATGATGGTAGGTATATAGTCAAATGGCCTGGGGAGAATTTAAACTTCTCTCTTCATTGGTCTCTTTGGCATATTGTGTAGTTTGTCCAGTGTGCCTGAGAATTCCATCTTAATCCACATTAGTGTTCAAATTATATTTAAACTGTTAAAATTCTGCTTCCACAGTATCCAGAAATATTCATAAATTCTATCATTGTTAATCTGAAAACAATTTTTAACTAAAGTGGTTAATTATACTATAACTGAGTCTTCACCCAATGTATCTTATGTTAAAAAATGACTTTGAGTCTGTAAACATAACCATTCATTATATTTGTGATTCATGTTCTCTGATTATATAATAATAAAACCTTAGCAGAGTACATTTGGGTCACATTCCCCTTCTGCCCATGACCTTCAATAAGTATTATCTGGCATCAATACACACATGGCAAATATATGTCCTCTTAAAGTAATGCATATTTTATTAAAATGAGATTTGTAACATATAGAAAACTAGTAGCATAGGCAATGCCTCTTTCAAATGTATAAAGAAAACCAGAACTTTCTGTGTGTTTGCAATTAAAAACTCTGCTCCCAAAAATTTTCTTACTGAATCATAAACCGAAGAAATGATTATCAAATCACTTGTGGAAAGTAAATAAATAAAAGGGCTTGAAGAGAGAGAAGTGAGGACTTCAATGGGTGTGAGCATTCAGAATGAGCATTAAAAAGCTGATTGTCATCATTGATGAATAGACACAATCAGCTGGGATTTAAAGATATTTTAAAGCTTTATTATAACATAAAAATCTTGAGTGCTCATATCTCAGGAAAAGTTTTCCTAGCTGGAAGCTGTCATACCCAACTCATCATTCTCTGTACATGCACTTTTATAACCCAGGAAGGAAAAATAATCACATACACCTGCACAGACAGACAAACATACATGCACATGCACATACATATCTGTGAAAGGCCTGAGGAGTAATTAAATGTGGGTGAATTGCTGCTTGCAATCTAATCTGAGAATCTACGAAAGTGCATTAAAAGTTTTACAAAAATAATGATTTCTTAAGATTTATGGGTTGCGTAGTGACATTCACATTCTTATCACCAGCCCTCATTAGGGGAAACCAGGATTCTCAAAGATGACTCTCCTTGGCCTGGTTTCCCAGGAAACCAGTGTATAAGGATTCTCTGTGTCACTTTCTATCAAAGCCACTTGGTCTCATAAGCACAAAGCAAAATTAATTAAAATGGGAAAAAGAAAAAGCACCTTTCAAAGAAATTTAAAATACCCAATGGTTACTGGGTGATACCAATGACTTTTTGTTTCAATTGACTAAAAAATTTTATTGGGTATGCCTCTGCTTAGGGTGACTGCCTCCATCTTTTTAAGATATGTACTGAACATTTCCAAGAGTGACTCATACAAGATATTCAATGGATTGTGTAGCATACAACACACAAAATAACATGTACCATGGCCATGACATCAGAAGTCCAGCTGTTGTGTCACAAGACTTTCCTGGGCAAGACAATACAGGCCTATTCACCTCAGATCGGGAATCAATAACACACAAAATTCCGAATGTCACCAATACCCAACGTGGTGAATCAATTAATTTTACTGGTATTACTTACAGAAATATAGGTGAGGTGCTACTGACAGTAACCCAAATGACTCAATGACAGCAGCATCACCAAAGCCCACCCCAGTATGGGTGACAGCTCACATAAACTAGAAACCTGGAGCATATTACATAGCCTGCAGGCATCTCAGCAAGTTGAAGAGTGTCCTTTCTAAGTGATTCAGTTGGCCTAAGCCTCTTACAGGCATCTGAGCTACTTTCTACTTTTTCAAGGTAGCTGGTCTGATATCAGAGACTTGTTTGCAACTTGACTTGTCTGAGATTGACTCTCAATAGTCTTTTTTGATTACTTTTGGGGGGAAGGGTCTAGTGAATCCTGTTAGTTTCAGGGACTTCCTGGGGCTATTTTGAGTTGTTTTCCTTCTGTCTCAAAGAGCTTCTGAGCAGGATGGAATTGTCAATGTGGGAGGAAACAAACATTCAACACCAGCTCAAGTGAAAATAGCAAGGAAAAACTAAAAAAGGAACACAACTATGCTTTAAAAAGTCTGAATAAACTCAGGTTAATACTAAAAATGCATCTGCTAAGAGATTAATTAATTCTAACTACTACAAGGCAACTAAATATCATTCATTTTTAAAGGTATTAATTACAACTGATTCCCTAACTAAATTCAATATACTTGCTATACAAAATATAGTTCATATATTTGATAAGCATCAGGCACAATTAGAAATGAACCTGTATAGCCAGGTGGTGGTGGGACACAGAGTTCAGGTGGATCTCTGTGAGTTTGAGACCAGCCTTGTCTACAGAGTAAGTTCCAGGGCAGCCAAAGCAAAACACAGAGAAACCCACTCTCAAAAAAACAAAACAAGACAAAACAAAACCCAACCAAACAAGAAAAACAAAACAACAACAACAAAAGAAAGGAAATGAACCTAGGGTTAAGGCAATGCCATTACTCCATGGGCTAGATGTTCATTCCTCCTAACATTAAAATAATAATATTTATTTCTTTAACAACTAACAAATAAGTACCCACTTTATGTATTTTTTTATGTTTGTTTGCTGTTTTCACATATATAGAGAAATTAGCTTAAACTAGTGCAAACACTAAACATGGCTCCCTACAGAATAACAGAATACTGGGGATTACTCCAAACCAGGATGGCAAAATGAAGTGAGCAACTAGTAGTTGGTACAGAAGATAGAATGATGTATAGGTATAGAAATAGGAGACATTAGGAAAAAAATAACCTTTCATCTAGAAATACTAAAATTAAAAGTCCTTTGTGAAAATTAGAAGGTATTAAAAGTCAAATATTAATGTGTAAATGAGTTAATAAATCTAAATTCAGTGACATAATTCACATCTAATGTCATCATGCAGTCTAGAGTACTCAAGGAAACAGTGTCCTAGATGAAAGCAATGAGCTGTTTAGTTTGAATATTCAGAATCAAAGGAATGAATGAAAATTGAAGTAACTGATCATCATACATGTGATAACCATTGCTAATTAAAAGTTTAAAAGGAGATCCAATTATGGTTGACAATATAGTCCAAGTAGACCCATTTGTGACCAAGCCAATGTTATCTCGTATTTGTGTCATCAAAATTCGAGACACTGTTTCTCTATTTATCCCATGAGTAAGAAAAAAGGTAACTGGAGCATGTTACATGCGGCCAGGATTGGAGAGGTAGCTCAGTGGATAAGAGCACGTACTGGACAAGCATGAGGACCCGAGTTTAGATACCCAACATCTACTCAAGAAGCTGGCATGGCAATGCATGGCCAATAGCTCCAGCACTGTGGGTGGTAGAGACAGAATTACTGGACTTCCCTGGCTGCCAGCCTAGCACCAGGTTCCATGAGAGACCCTGTCTCAAGGGAAAAAAGTGGAAAATGATAATAAAAAAAAAAAAGAAGAACACTCTGGCATCAGTGCCCAGAGCAGTCCTAGGGCACCAGCTCTGCATCCAATCCCCAAAACCCAGAGGAGGCTGTATTTCCAGGAGCTCTAACACACACAGGAACATAGGATAATAGGATCACAGGATCTCAGGAGCCTAGGTACACCAGGATTTCAGGATCCCAGAAGCAGCCTGACACCCAGGAGCTAACACAACCAGGATATCAGAATCACAGGGTTACAGAGACAGCTGGACTCTGAAGCATTGATGCAGTAGATACTGCAAATGAAATTATCCATGGCCTGAGGTCAGTATTTCTATTTTGGTCAAGCTTCCAGAATGACATATATAGCTTGATCATGCTAGCCCTTTTTGTCCTGGGAATATTTTGTTCCTGCCAATTGTGTTAAAGCTTGTGTTTAACAACATCAATATGTTGCAGCCAAAGTACATGGCTTGAAACTGAAAATGGTCCCCCAGACAGAGTTATTAATTTAACAGCCTGGCAAGCTAAAGACAGGTAAGTTTCTGCACAGAGCCTTACCAACCTAAGAGAGAAGTGCATTGCTTTTGATAGTGCATATTCCATGATGCATTCTTGAAGAATTCTTGACAGAATGACCTAAGACAGGCTCAGTCTTGATAATGAAATAAAAAAGGGGAGAGGTGGAGAGCTTTGGGGGCTGCTTGGCAAGAATCTGACATGGGCCAAGGACAACAAAATGGACTGCTTGGCAGGAATATGACATTGGCCAAGGACAAGGAAATGGGCTTCAGGCAGAAATCTTAAAATAGGCTAGAACAAAGAAATAATTGCAGTCAGGAATCTAAATTTTTGGCTAGAACAAGTAGTAAAAGTAATCTTCAGACATGAAAGTAACTTTGGGCTAGGACAGGGTAGTAGACTCAGATATTTTGGTCATCCTGATAAGCCATTAGAAACAGAGATCACAAGACTGTTTATGGAATTTTGTTTATTGCCTTGTTTGTTCTTTCACTATTTGTGTTTATTGTCTTGTGTTGTAGTAATTATTTAAATCGGCCTCTGGCTCAGGCCGACTATCTAAGCTGCAGAGGCTCTGCCTAGCCCAGCCACCATATTTCCCGGCCGGAGGCCACGTGCATGCTGCAGCTAGAACTGGCCGCCAGAAACACCAGCCCTGTCACCCACTAGATGCCAGCGTGAGAGATGGCTCTGCCAATCTTCCACGCTGTCTCTGTAAGGCAGGGCATTGCCCAGACCATTCCACCATCTATTCAGGCCCACTAAGAGAATGAGACTCTAATTCTTATAGATTAATCAAAGCTTGTATATTTGGCAATGATCAGTAATAAGATACCCATGCAATCAGAAGTGTAACCCAATACCAAACCTAGGTATACCAACTACCTTTGCTACAGACACGTGAACATCAGTCTCCTTCGAACCTACATCTCTGCCTCTCTTGCTCCTCCTCTTCCTTTTATCTCTTCTTCTCCTAACTCCTCCTCTTCCTTTTCCTCTCCTAACTCTTCCCACCGTTGCTCCTAAAGTCTTGCTTGTTCCTTGACTATTTGCATCTATTGTATTGCTAGTTCCTCAACCTAGAACTGACCTTAATACTTGCATATAATTAAAATGGTATAAAAGCCAAAAGAAGGAGGTGGGATGCGATAGATGGTTTCTAGGGAGGGAAAATGGGGAAAGGGGATGACATCTGAAAGGAAAATAAATAAAATAGCCAAGAAAAAAAAAAAGAACACTCAAGTTCACAAGTTCACATCTGAATGTACATGTACATACACCATCACACACATACACATGCACACACATACTCAAACTACATATACATATATATATGTGTGTGTGTGTGTGTATATATATATATATATACACACACATACACATACAAATACATATATATATCAACTCACCACACAACAGTAGACCCTTTCGAAAAAGACATTGAAATAGAAAAAAAAAACTGAAGAAAAGGCAAAGCATGGAGATATTTCCATCAGCTCTTCAAAATGCTTGTAATGGTAAGATCAACATTGGAATTCATCAAAGAAATATGATTACTGAACCTGTGGAAAACTATACAAATCGTGTGACCAATCCAAGAAACTGACATGAAATGAGTTGTTAAAGGGATTCCTCTAAGGATACTTAGCATGCATGTATGGGTCAGAAGACAATTAGTGGGGTAAGTTCTCTATTCTCAACAAATGGGTTCCAGGAACATCAAGCCTGACTGTAGGTGCCATTCCTCATGAGCTATCTCACTAGCCCTGAACCATAACATTTTAGGAGATGCATGTGGGTATGTGAATATACATGCATGCATGCATACAAGAGTCATAGGAAGGAACCAACACATGCAAAAATGAGCAAAGTACTGCTAGAATGTTGGATCTGCCATCAGTGCCATTGTTGATCTTATTTGTCAACTTATCAAATTGATAATCAATGAAGAGATAACCATTGGATACACATTTCTTGATCAGGTTCCATGATATGGAAAGACATATGGTAAATGTAGGTGGTACCATCCAATAGTAGCCTGATAAAAGGAGGTTCAAAGGTAAACTTTTGGGTGGTTTCACCTATGCTTACTTGCTTTCCTATACTCTTTGCATCACACTGCCAAATTTATCTATTCTGTTTATATACTGCTGTTACATATATAAATTCTTTTGCTGTTATTGACAACAAAATGTAGCTTCTTCAGATTTACAATGTAGACTGAAGGCTAGTGGCTCCCCAAAAACCCCCCAGATCTCATGGACTAAGCAGCAATGAGATCCTCGGGTTTCCCTTGTGAAGGCCAGTCATAGGCAGACTGCTGACTGGCTAACCTAACAAATTCATTTTTTGTTCTGTTACTCTGGGGAATGAATCCTCACTAATATAGCCAGTTACACTGCAGATGCCACAAAGGAAAACGAAAGGAATGTTTATCTCCATGATGGAGTGATATTGAGCTTGCTTTCAAGGATCTATAGGAAGAGAAATATAAAGAAGATATAAATGGGAAGTTCTCTTGATAGAGTCCACTTACCAAAGTTACATCAAGACCAGGTAAACAGCTTAAATAATCCTATAACTCCTGAGCAAATAAAAGCAGTCATTAAATGTTTCCCAACTAAATAAAGCCCAGAAACAGATGGTTCTAGAGTAGAATTCTTTTAGACATTCAAAGAAGAACTAATAACAATACTCTTCTTTTTTTATTTTGTCTCTCATCATTGTTTTACATTTATTGGTGAAGTTTATAAGAGTTATAGAGTAAGATAAAGACACCTACCCCAGGATTCTTCAACAACAGTTTCCATCCTCTACAACCCAGTAGTGAAATGCCCCTAGAGATGGAATAAGATAAAGCTCATCTATCCCAGAATTCCAGTGTGCTTTAAATTGAGCCTTTGAGTTCACTTGATTGTTTCTCTCTTAGTAATGGGAGACCCCGGAATCGTGGACTTCTGCAGAATAAAAGACTCATTGTGTTTACATACTATTTGAGTCTGGGGTATCACTCTTTAGCGAATCATGGGCCCTTACATACCCCAAGACCCAGCTATACCACTCCTAGGTAAAAGGTGCTCCAGCATACCACAGGGATACTTGCTCAGGTATGTTCATAGCAGCTTTATTTATAATATAGCCATACACACACACACACACACATAAATATTATATGTATATGTGTATAAAATATATATATATTAGCCAGAAACTAGAAATAACCCAGATGTCCTTCAACCAAAGAATGAATAAAAATACAATATTCTATATTTATTCAATGGAATACTAATCAACTATTAAAAACAAAGACATCATGAATTTTGCAGAGAAATGGATGGAACTGGAGAATATCACTCTGAGTGAGATAATCTAGAGCCAGAAAGATACACATCATATAAAAAGTGGATATTCACCATAAAGTAATGGATAACCATGGTACAATCCACAGACTCAAAGAAACTAAGTAGCAGGAAGAACCCAAGGGAGGACGCTTGAATCTCTCTCAGAAGGTGATATAAAATAGACACTGGTGTTTGATAGACAGAAGGTTCTTGTCTGGAGATGAGGTGGGGAGGGGAAAAGGGATAGATATCACATTTAGGGAGGAGGACTAGGAGAAAGAACAGAAATAAGAGGGGGTGCATCTCTGGGATGGGGAGGCTGCTAGAAATCTATCAGGGTAACCCTAGCTGAGACTCCTAGCAGCTGGGGATATGGAACTTGAAATGGGACACATCTCCTGTAGTCAGGAGGGACTTCCAGTGTAGGGACAGGAACACCAACTTAGTCAGGAGGGACTTCCAGTGTAGGGACAGGAACACCAACTTACCCACAAAACCTTCTACCCAAAATGTGTTCTGACTACAAGATGCAAAGGAATAAAGATGAGTCAGAAACTGAGTGAATGACCAACCAATATCTGGCCCAACTTGAGACCCACCTCAAGACAGAGAGCCAACCCTGACACTATTAATGATATTCTGATATGGTGCAGAAAGGATTCTAACTTCATTGTCTTCTAAGAGGTTTAATCTAATAGCTGATGGAAATTGATGCAAAGACCCACAGCCAAATATTAGGTGGAACTCAGGAGTATTGTGGAAGAGTCAGAAGAAGGATTGAGGAAGCTAGATGGGTCAAGAACACCACAATTAGACCTATAGAGCCAACTAACCTAGACCCATGGAGGCTCACAGAGACTAAACGATCAACCAAAGAGAATTCATGGGCTCGACCTAGGCCCCCTACACATTTGTAGCAGATGTAGAACTTGATCTTCATGTGAGCCCCTAACAATTGGAACAGGAAGTTATCTCTGACTCTATTGCCTACCTTTAGATCCCCTTCCCCTAGCTGGGCTGCCTTGACTGACTTCAGTGGGAGAGTATGCGCTTATTACTGCTGCAACTTATGTACCCAGACAAATTGTTACCCATGGGGGATATCTTAGTCAGGGTTTCTATTCCTTCACAAAACATCATGACCAAGAAGCAAGTTGGGGAGGAAAGGGTTTATTCAGCTTACACTTCCACATTGCTATTCATCACCAAAGGAAGTCAGGACTGGAGCTCTAGCATGTCAGGAAGCAGGAGCTGACACAGAAGCCATGGAAGGATGTTACTTACTGGCTTGCTCAGCTTGCTTTCTTATAGAACCCAAGACTACAAGCCCAGGGATGGTACCACCCACAATGGGCTAGGCCCTCCCCCCTTGATCATTAATTGAGATAATATCTTACAGCTGTAACTCATGGAGGCATTTCCTCAAGGAAGGCTCTTTTCTCTGTGATAACTTCAGCTTATGCCAAGTTGGTGTACAAAACCAGGGAGTACAGGGAGTGAAGGAAGAACCTTCTTCTCTGAGGAAAAGGGGAAATTTAATGGTGGTACAGGTTGGTGAGGAAGGGACAGAAAGGAGTGGAGGGAGGGGGCTGAGATCAGAATGTAAAGTAAATTAATTAATTAATGAAAAGAAAAAGGAAAGAAAGAAAGAAAAGAAGATAGAGCTGACCGATATAACCTAAGTCATTGTATTCAACCAAAACCCACATCCACTTTTGAACTCTTCATATACAAACCAAGAGATACCTCTTTTATAAAAAAAAAAAAAAAAATGATTGGTCTGGCAATGATGAAGGTGAGGTGACATCACATGGAACTCTGCTTGTTTTTCTCCTTTGGAGATTTCTACTGTGCATCCGTCTTGAGAGATATTTATTTTTTAAAGTGACAGAACTCACCACTCTGGTTCCATTCAGTATTCAACGAACAGGTTTCAACCCTTCGGTTTACATCTAATGCCATCCTAAGCTTTAATGATGCGGTTATATAGAACACAGACATGGAAGCTACCTTCAGTAAGTTTATAGTCTGACCCAGTGACAGTGGCATTTCCTAAACATTCTTAAGTGACAGAAAATGATTATCATGGAATGTCACAGTGTTTCATTTTACTAACCACTCCGTATAGCACCATTTAGAAAACTAGAAAAACACCTTTTCTAGAAGAACCTATATTTAATTTTGATTATATAGATCAGTGGTCCTCAACCTGTGGTCACAACCCATTTAGGGGTGACATATCAGATATCCTGTGTATGAGCTATTTAGACTACAATTCATTAACAGTAGCAAAATTACAGTTATGAAGTAGTATCTGAATAATTTTATAGGTAGGGGTCACCACAACATGCATGTGTTAAAGGGTCACAGCATTAGTTAGGTTGAAAATATAGAATAATGTACTTGAATGTTGGAGACTGGCTTCCTTCATCTGGTCAAAACACTTGTAAAGCTAATGGTTTGTAATATGTCTTTACTCTTCAGTTTTGTGCATTATCTTTTCTTGTAGATTTTAGTTGGTCTTGATAATTATATGTGGCGTTTTTTACTACTAGATATTCTAACTCGTTTATGTAAGATTAATTCCTCCTGTAACAGGACTTTGAAATCAAGCTGAATATATAGAAGAATATATAGAAGGAATTATTCTGGGACCTTCTGTGTGCTAGAAAGATCACTAATACACAACATCAGTACCTCCCACTCTTAACACATTGCTATCAAAAAGACCTTCCTAGACCAATTTGTATAAAGTAGGAATTTTTATCACCTTCTCATTAGGTCCTGGAGCTCACTTCTCATCCTAACTTCTCTAGCAGACATTTTTTTTTTATATTTGCTTATTATGTTTCTAACCCAATAAAAGCCCTGTTATAGACAAGAATTCCTATCTGTTGTTCTTGGCATTCACACTAAAGCCCCTACCTACGTCTAATATATAAGCAGCCCATTTTAAACATTTGTTGACTATGGGAACATGTCATCCACCCTATATTGGCAAATTTCCCCAGAAAGTCCATGTTTTCATTTCAGTATATAACACACCAAAGTATTTTTATGTGCTTTCTAATGAAATGTGTGCCATAATAGGTGTGCATAGAACATATCTTGATAAATGGTGTTAAAACAGAATCATATAAATAGCAGCAAACTACATTCTAATGCAAGGTAGTCTTCAAAGGTATGTTGTTCATGAAAGTAAAACATGAAAAATGGTGTAAATTTAAAACATATAAAAAATTTAATACATCTGTACCTAAATGGTGACCTTGGAATATTCCTGGAAATTGTAAAAAAAAAAAAAAAAAAAAAAAATCAATTTGGAAGACAAGAAAATCTATATTTTTCTTTTTTGTGTTTTGTTTCATTTGTGGTTGTTTTCAGAGCAGCAGGGGGGATGGTAAATGAACATCCTCACTTGGGCCTTCTTGTTTAACTTCTTTGAGTCTGTGGGGTGTATCATGGATATTCTGTACTTTGTGGCTAATAGTCACTTATTAGTGAGTCCATACCACGCATGCCCTTTGAGGTCTGGGTTACCCCACTCAGGATGATATTTTCTATTCCATTTATTTGCTTGCAAAATAGATGTTTTTGGAATCAGTTGGTTTCACTCAGCTGGAAGCCACTTTGCTGCTATTTTTTCTTAAAAGTTTCACTCTCCTTTTTAAATTATTAAGTACTTTAAAGCTATGCTTCTTGAGCCAGAAAAAAAATATATTAATAAAGATGCTTTTTAAAATACTTTCTTATGGTTAGTGCTTGGTATAGCATTATGAAAATAGGATTTAAACAAATAAAGGCTGTTTACCAGGTACCAGGAAGATTAATTTAGTTTATTTTCTTGGAATAAAATATAGACTCTGTTACATGGAATCAGAATATTCAATATGCTAGCCTGGGTAAATGAGGCTTTGAGTTATCATTCTCAGTTCCTTATTGTTTCAAGACTGTGACCAAGATTAATCTGCAAAATAAGTCATGGGATTATTTTTCTTCTTTCTAGCTTTTTATTTTTTTCATAGAGGAAAGTTCTTTTACTTATTGTACTGTGCTGAGTATCTCTCAGGAGACTTTTGATGCCTCCAGCATAGAAAGATTTCAGGAGATTTGAAGCCTCCTTTTCTAAAATGCCATTTTCAAATAAGTCTACAGGAGTCTGACTAAATCCAAAATGTTTTTTGCCATGTTGACAGACACAATTAGAGTCTGAAGCCTAGCAGGCGTCATCAGAAAAATAATGAATTCATGGTGAGACTAATCAAACACTACCACCGTTCAATTTCTTCTTCCTCCTCATCAAAACCAAAAAAAAAAAAAACCAAGGAAATAAAAACAAGAGTTACAAATGACCTTTCTGGAGTCCAAAATGAAAATGGCCTTTTGACTTCTCCAGTAATGAAATCCGAACACAATGTGAAGTGAATAAATGGGTCACTCAGCATATTGGGCTAATCCATTTTAGAAATGAAGGTCTTGCCTGTACGCAACTGGTTCCTTAGTCATTTCCATCAGGGCTCCTGGTAAATCCAATCAACCACACACAGAATAATGGCCATGTCACATACTCCCCTGCTTGGCCGATTAGATCCTTTATTAATGGCACACAGCTAATATTACAACTAAGACTGGATGTATACCTTGCCACTGTTTCTGGGACCACTAGCTGAGTTTTCCATTGCAATTTCCCTAAACTCCAGAATTCCACTGGACTAGTGGCCATCTCAACAACTCGCCCACAAGTTAAATCTTTTGATTAAGCTTACGTTTAATCCTGAAATCTCTGCTTCAACATTAGCCTCAAGAATTGTGCAGCTCTATAGCTAGATCAGTTTTGAGAAGACCATCTGGCCAGAGACTTGGAGTTGTTTTATAAGGTTCCTGTCATGTCCTTCCAGAAATCTAACTCTTAATTCCATAGACCGATATAACATAGAAAAATCCCCTGGAAAATTATATATGTTCCAAGGCAAAACATAAGGCCCACTTACTAAATCCTGCTATTTCATATTCTACTTGAAAAAAACGGAGGCACCAGTGACTAGACAGTGAGCAAGCAATTACTTAGCAACAGCTTAGCATATCTGTTACATGCTTTGTGGCAAAGACAAAAACCCTAAGTCAAATGTACTCAAAACGAAGAAATCTCATTGACATAAAAAAATTTCGGAGTGTTTTTAAAGTTGAATTTTCACAATTGTGTGTGCTTCTCTCTTTTTTTCTCAGCTCTATTCTTCTCCACATTTACTTCATCCTAAGAAACCACTATCCACAGAGTTGTCTTCAAGTAGCAACTAGAGATCTGCACTTCATCAACTTCCAATCTATCATAATCAGAGTTGATGGTTCATCTCCATTCTCAACTTGACTGAATTTAGAATGATCTAGGAGACATGGTTCTGGGCACATCTTTGTGGGTGATCTAGAGAGTTGGAACTAAGATAAGAAAACTCTCTTGAATATTAGTGATACCATCCCATGTTTTTCACCAAAAGAGAATAAAAGGAAAAAAAGATAGGTCTTAATATCATGGTCTTTATATCCCAGTGCCTCTTGATCTTCCCGGATGTGAGCACGTTGCCTCACATTCCTACCACCTCAAATTGTATGCCATAGTAAATCCTTTTCCCCTAACTTTCTTTCTGTGGGTATCTTTTAAAAAAAAAAATAATGAGTTTTGGCTTGGGATTAGGACAAAATTTTGAACAATTTCTGAAATGGTCCAAAATAAAATTTTGCTGTTTTTTCTTACATATTGTTTTCATATTTATTCACTTTACATTTGGCTTGCTGTCCCCTCCCACAATCCTTCCCCCAACCCCTGCCCCTTCTCCTCTAAGCAGGTGGGCTCCCCTGGCAAAGCAAGTCTCTGTGAGGCTAGGCACAGCCTCTCTCACTGAGCCCAGACAAGACAGCCCAGCTAGAAGAACATATCCCTGTGAATATCATGTGAGAGAAATTGAGAACAGTCACTGACACATGGAGATACTATTTCATGATACTGTGATTATTTACACTTGAGCTGGGATTGAATAGGAGTGGCTGCAATTACAACTCTGAACCAATCACTGTGTGCAATAATTCATGTAGTAATTAGTTAATGTTGTATCACACTATTCTTTGAGAAGAAGGAATTGCTAGCATACTTGAACTACATATGCTGACCAATAAAAAGTGAATTGAAGTCCCATTTCACTACAGAACTGGCCATGGGTATTGAAAGAATAACACCAAATGTATACTACCTTTAGCTATGCTAATCCTACTCCAGAGCATCTCTGTTAAGACCTTTTCCAATCTTGGAGAGCCTATCACCAACCCTTTTCACATTCTCTTTCATTAGTTTTCAGTTATTGTACAAAGAAATAGGTTTTTTAAAAAGCTGGCCTTTACAAGACACTCATTTGCCTCTGTACGTTATCATCAAAAAGCTTGACACACCCCAGTGTTAAATAAATATGAATTACTACCGCAGTAATGGTTTAAAGCCACCTTGTAAAAATGAGTTTTCTCAGAACACAAGCTGATAAAGAAGTGGTTCTCAACCTCAAAGGTTCTCAGCCTTTCACAGGGGTCACCTAAGACCTTCAGAAAACACCGATATTTGAATTATAATTCATAAAAGTAGCAAAATTATAGTTATGAAATAGCAACAAAAATAATTTCATGGTTGAGGGTAACCACAACATGAGGAACTGTATTAAAGGGTCACAGTATTAGGAAGGTTGAAAACCACTGCTCTAAAGCCCTCTGGGAAAGATCCTATAATCAGATACAATTGGGAAATACTATATAATATAGGCTCTCTTACAAATGTAAAATTGGTTGGTTGGAATATTACTGTCTCTGAAATGTGTTTCATTTGAAAGAGTTGTTTGACTTTGTTAAAATTTATTTGTAGTATTCACAATACAACGACTAATATCCAGTGAGGTGAATATTCTATAAAAGACACAGAAGAAAACTTCTCTAATCTTAGCGGAGGGAAGAGTAATCTTTGCTTTGCAGAAGGAATTTACAAATAATACCTATTTGAAAAGAACAGTATTATCATCCAGCAAGTCATTTAACTGAGCCTTTATTTAAGAAGTGCTGACTCAATGCCAGGCAGAACTCTTGCTTACTAAGTGTTTATAATCTCTTAATTGAAACAAGCAGATACATTTTGAAAAGCAATAATGTTAAAATATATTTCATAAAAATATGTCAATATAATGAAGGAACAAACCAAACATATCTTACATAATACTAAATCATTCCTATGGGAATTTGCTAATTTGCTTGATCAAAACAGACTAAGGTGACGACAGCTCCAGCTGTCAGAATCTAAGGATTGGGAGACCTCATAGGGTATATTTTGTACCATGCACTTGGGCCACAGGACTCTACAGTAGTGACCCAGAGACATAAAAACAATAACAAAACAAACAAACAAACAAACCAAATCACCATGGAGATCCCAAGGAAAGATAATGAGAACATTGAGCAATTGTGTAATTCAGGAAGACACTGAATCCAATAAGAAATGAGTGCAGATTTGGTTTTTAAGATATTTTAAGATCATAGAGTGTACAACCATGATATCTCTGCATGTATAGTTGTGTATGCACATATAATAAAAGCATTAACACTAGACATCTGTGAACTTCAGCTGAAATAAGCTGAAATTGACTGCTGTACATTTATTGCATCTTTTGAACAGTATATTTCTTTAAGAGAGCAACCCCAGGTGGTATGATCATGTTCCCAGGGAAGGCCACACACCCAACCCTGGGTGGGATTACCATGCTCCAACAGAATGTCAAGAATACTTAAGATAGATTGGACTCATTGGTGTAGAACAAAGAAAAACAAACAAGCAAAAATAGACAACACAATTCTGGATGGGTAAGGAAGGAGTGGCACATCTGGGAAGAGCTAAAAGAAAATGAATGTGCTTAAATCAAATTGTCCCAAGTTCTCAAAAAATAAATTTAATTGGTTTTTGTTTTTGTTTTCGTTTTGTTTGTTTGTTTGTTTTTATCTAAAGGTTGACTCTGAACCAGAGGCATAGAGCAGCTCACTGGGATAACCAATAGAATGATAGAGTTTCATCTCTAAGACTTATCAATCAATAAGGTAGAAGGGACACACAGTCATCAGTTAATAACTCCATAATATCTCAAAATAGAAATAACTGCAAACCTCAGGTGAGTCAAAAAAAAATCTTATCTCAGGAAATGGTTGACATCAAGGCTGCATTTTGACCTCTAAGGGACTGCTTAAGCATTTGGAATTTAGAAAGGATTTATCTTTGCCAACATCTACAAAAACAACTTGATTGCTTTTATTTCCGTGGGGCTACTCGAATATGAATCTGTGCTTTGCTTTTTGACTCCACTGTGAATTCCTTTAATTTCCTTTTGAGTCCCTGTCACCACAGGAAGCATTCTGGGTTGGCATGTTGGCCATACTTGTCTATCTTGGGCATTTGGTTTATTTCGTTTTGTTTTGACTTCACTTCTCTCAATCACCATGTGGCCCCAATAAACAAATGTGACTCTTTAACTGTTTCTGACAGGTTTGGGCATGATTAAATCAGCTTAGGAAAATGCCTAAAGATACCTTATAGCCCTTCTTTATACAAAAGGTACAGGGTTTCTAACCTGAGCCAGAGAATGCTGTGAAAGTAAAGCCTAAAACGAGTGTGAGCTTTGTTGAGAATAGGAGGAAAGGTAATTCTCCAGAATGGCAGTGGTTGTTAAACAGTTAAATACGTACACTGCGTAGTAAACAAATTGTATAAACAAGGTATGAGGCACTGGCATTTGTTGTCCATGTGTGATAGTCTTTTTACAGGTTTAAATATTTTATTGCATTTTTAAAAAACCTCTCTCTCTCTCTCTCTCTCTCTCTCTCTCTCTCTCGTGTGTGTGTGTGTGTGTGTGTGTGTCTGTGTGTGTGTGTTTGTGTCTGTTTCTGTGTGTGTGTCTGTCTCTGTGTGTGTGTTGGACACAGGTGTAGTCAGAGGACAGGAGCCAATCTCATGACAATCATCAGATCATTTTGTTACATTAGATAGAAGGGAATTCATAGCATTCTTCCTTTAATACAGTGGAAATAATTTTAGTAGCACTAGCTAGAAGATATTTGCTTTTCTTATTTAAAAAAATAAGGTACTTGAAAACTTAGTGAACAAACCTAATTCATGAGAGTAACTAATGGACCCTAAAGAATTTGTCTATGTAAAGCAAATGGATTACATAGAAAACAGAAAGTTTGTGCCTGAGGCAAAATTTGTAAATTTTCCTAATTCTAATTTTCTGTAGTTCATGTGTCTATTTGAGTATTCATATGTGTCTCCGGGTTGCTGCTCCCTTTTGAGAATTTTTAAAGTAATTAATTAATTAATTTAATTTACATTCTGACTTCAGTTTCCCCTCTTTTCCTACCTGCCTCCCCTCCCCCATCCACTCTATACCCTCCCAACCCCCTGCCAACTCCCCTTTTGAGAATTTAATAAGAACCAATACTTCTTTTCAGGAAAATAAATGTATGCACTGATTCAGTCACACACACACACACACAGACTTGGCATTCAAATTCAGAGCATGCTCATTCTCTGCAGCGTATTTGACCTTGAGGTAAAGGACAGGAATAAGTCTTTCAATAAAGTAAATATTTCTCTCCATAAACACAACGCCAGCACCAATCCAAGAGTGCTCATAGTGTGATGGTGTGTGCTAAAACTCTGCCCCTTACATTGCTTGATTTATCTCTGTGTCCAGAATTTCTCAGAGCATCCTTTGTAAAGTGGGATGTAAACTCCCTCCTGGACACTGTGGAATTGGAGTTGGCATAGCCATCTGTGTCCTACACCTAACATTGCATAGCTTAGTATAGGTAACTGATGTGTGAATATTTGGATCAGTTTCAGATTTTAAATGACCTTCCCAGGATTCACCTAAGGCTATTGGTAAACACAGATATTTGCACTGCAATTCATAATAGTGGCAAAATTACAGTTAAGAAGTAGTAACAAAAATAAATTTATGGTTGGGAGTTATCACAACATGAAGAACTGTATTAAATGTCACAGCATTAAGAAGGTTGAGAACCACTATTCTAAATGCTTAAAGCCACCCTGTAGGAAAGATTTTGACATTCCAGTTATCCCCATATGGTTGTTCCTAGCCATCACTATCTAGGTGATTCCAAGTTCTTGGTACCACTTCAAAATTTTGGAACATACATACATGCACACACACATACACACACATACACACACATACACACACACACACACACACACACACACACATACCACTCCTACTACCACCACCAACAACAAAAACAACAAAAAAATTTGTGTAAAACAATTTTCCAGACCAAAGAGAGTCTATAAGTTTTGGAGACTGCCAAGAGAGGCAACAGGTCACCTGAATCATAGAATACTCCAAAGACCTTTGAGTTTGGGACTTCTTTTATGAGGTCCAAGAGGAGAAGGAGCTTGTTGCTAGGGGCAACTACCAATTTTTCATGAAGCATCTGATTTTACTCATATCTACCCCCAGTCATTCATAGGAACAAGATGGACAATAGGGAATCTTTCTTGAAATTTCATTCAGACAATGTAGTTTTCCTTAATATCCATATACCTAAATCACTCCTGACCTGACTAATCCATCACTGTGGTATCAAAATATATTCCGGGATATGTTTGAATAGAGGAAGTGTGTTACCATAATGTTTGAATAGAGGAAGTGTGTTACCATAATGTTATTAAGAGGATTGGCTTGTTTAATTATTTAAATAAAACAGGTACAGGTATAAAAAGCCTGATGCAGAGAGGTACATCTCAGGTGGCTAAGCGCATCTTAAAGAAATGGATGTGTTCCATGCCCAAGCTAACTAGAGACCCAAGATTCTAAGCTATTCCTCCATTTTTGTCCTCCCCACTGGTGCCGTTGTCCGAAGGGTTTCCATAGTAAATTGTGAGCAAGGACAGAATAAACATTTCAAATATAGGTTGCTACTTCTGTGGAAACCAGAGATCTAAAACCAAATGCTTTCCTAAGTTCTCTGGGCCATGAGTGCATGCAGAAGAAAAAAGAACAAGTGGCAAAGACCTTGAGATTCCTGTAAAAGTAGCACTTCTTCTGTGTTGGACCATGGCATTGGTGAAAAGATGTGAACCCTGTTTACGAGATCATACATGTCCTTCAGAGAAATCAGAGGTTTAAGCTGTAATGAGAAATTTCTCAATTTTAACACTGTACGATTTATTCACTTTCAACCTCTGCCATAAGTAGAAATGCCTGTGTGTTGCCTATGGCCTGCTTACACTTCTAGATCAAATGACAAGAAATGCACATTTGAACAAAATATATGGTCAAAATCACAAGGATTTTTCATCATCAAGTGTCTGTCCAGTTAACTCAACAAGGAAAGCAGAGCCTGAGCAAGACCCTGAGGCTAGCCATAGGACGTGAAATGGTAAAAATTATTGTGTTTATTTTCCTATTTATTTTTATGTAGTGGTGGTGTGATGAGCACAATGTGTAGGTCAGTTGAAGAGTGTCACTGTCTTCCCTTGTTGATATCCAACATTACCTTAGAGTAGGGTGTTGGCTGGCTGGAAAACAATGGAGATCTGTGTGTCTATCAGATCCCCTGATTCTAGGATATAGGCATATACAGCCATACCAGTGTTTCCTTGAGATTTAAATTCAGGTCCTTATGCCTGCATAGTAAGCACTCTTACTTGCTGATACACCTCCCCCGCACATGCTTTGTATTTTGATAGGTTGAAAATGACCCTGATGATCAATTACTTATGAATTCATAGTTTTTAAATAATCCTGTAAGATTTAAATGATATAATCATGAAGTGCTTTGAATAAATTCATAGATAAAATCCAACAACTTTATTTACAAACCCTAGGGAAGCCAACAGTAGTATGGATTCAATAAAGGTTGCTGGTATTTATTCACATCTTGGCCTAAATATGACATAACAAATGACAACATTTTCATTTGAACATCTTCATTCAAAGGAAGCAACTGTTTGTACAGTTACTCCTACCAGGCAAGATCAAGGCATACTAACTTAATATTTTCCTAGCTTTAAAACTTGCTCTAAATGAAGAAAACATAGTTCCCAGAAGCAACAGCTTTCTTTCTTCCAGATGGTGTGCTTCAGATCTATCTATGCACTGAAGTCATTTTCTTTGCCTGGTCTCCATTAAACCAGGATCTAAAGAAACAGTCAATACATCAGTAAGGACTATGAACACTCTTAAGATACCAACAAAGCAAAAGCACTAGATTGTCTTCCTTTTAGATTAAGAAACTCTCCAACAGAAAGCTTAATAGTCAAAAGCCATAAGACTATGTGAGTCATGTAAAGAAACATACACATTTTTTCATATACTTCTACTCTCTTAACAGTCAAGCCCATGGTAGCTTAGCTGGCTTGGCTTCCCCGTGCTTACATTTGTCTATCCCATGGTTGAATACTATACGAGTGTGTGAGCCTTCATGGACAACCTGATTTTAAAAGGAAAATGCTTCTTTTTCTTAGAATCTTTAAAATGTCAAAATGTTGGGCTAGAGAAGTGGTTTAGCAATTAATAATCTTTTCTGTTCTTCTGTTCTTTCAGGGGACACAGATTCAGTTTCTAGGACCTATGTCAGTTCACAACCCCTGGAACTCCAGCTCCAGAGGATCTGACACCTTCTTCTGGCCACTGTGAGTACTGGTACTCATATGCATGCACACATTATGATAGATGGATGGATGGATGATAGATAGATAGATAGATAGATAGATAGATAGATAGATAGATAGATAGACAGACAGATAGATAGATAGATAGAGGCAGGCAGATGGATGGATGGGTTGGCAGACATACAGACAGGACAGAAAATTTTTTTAAATATCAAAATACACATATTTCACTAACTTTCCTTCCACTTCAGTACTAAAAAAAGTATTCTCTGGAGCATTCATGAGGATGTAACTACTTAGTTCACTAGCTACAGCAAATCAATACTGAAAATATCAACATCAGTAAGAAAATAACTCCTAGACAGATCTTCAGCTAGTATTACATTAGTCATTTTCATACATGGAAATCAACACAAAGCTCAGGATCATTTAGGTCTAAAAGATTAAATTTTTGAACTTAAAAAGAAAAATATATGTTTCTGCCAGTGCAAATGTCCCCAGGGTCCCAGGAAACAGGACCACAGGACTCCAGAAAACAGAGTTGTGATGGAAGAAATACCTGTGCAAGTATCCCTGCGTAAAGGCTACACAAGCCATCCCTATCATGGTGCTTTAGCCCTAGAACAGGCAACAGGTGGATTTCCTGTGTCAGTGGGGACTAAGATAACTTCCAATAGCCCAGTGTGTCAGTGTGATAGCATGAGCTTCCAAGGATGGCAGCTAGCATGGTAGAGTTTTTAAAAACTCCCTTCATTCTAAAGAGAGAGCACCAAAAATATCGTGAGAGACAGACAGACAGACAGACAGACAGACAGACAGATAGACAGATAGAGAAAAGGAGGAAGGAAGGAAATAGGGAGGGAGGGAAGGAAGGAAGGAAGGAAGGAAGGAAGGAAGGAAGGAAGGAAGGAAGGAAGACAGAAAGAGAGAGAAAGAGCACTGAAAGACCATTAAACAAAGAAAGAAACAGAAGATATTAAATGTGGAAACAGGGAATACGGTTTTCTAGCACATCTTCTGGAGAAAGAAAAAAAAAAAAAAAAAAAAAAAAACCACTAATAGCTCCTAGCTGAAAACAGGATTGCAGGGTGAAAGTTGTAAAGAATGAAAAGCCAGAGTCATCAGCATGCCCTGGTGAACAACATTCACTAGCCTTCCCTGAAACCAAAGGTACCCTGGGGACAAATAGAAATCAAAGCAACTGAGGGCAACTTTAGAGACACATGAGTTATCACTGATAAACCTGAACAAAAGGAGCAGGTGCTCAACAGAGACAGCCACCCCTGCCCTCGATGGAATTAGAACTCGGGGTGTGATCATGTTCTATTATTCCTTAAGCAAAGAAAACATTGTGTCTCTTGTAGTCTCAAATTTTGTGAGATAAACATTCACATCAATTCAATTATAATGGTCAATATGCTTCAGACAAAATGTTTGTCTACCCTTTTGGTCTTTTTCCCACTCCAATATCACAAAAGTGTTGGGTGGACCTGTTTCTCATCAGGCCGGCTCGGACTACAGAGCATTTTCTACAATATTAACAGAAAGGATGAATAACGATGACAGTGATATAGCAGTTGCTTTGTGTCAAGAACTGCTCTGAATCCTTTAACTTTACCAACTCATTTCCACTTTACAAGCTCCCTGGGAAGTAAGTCCCATCCTATCCCATCATGCCAGGCAACACCAAATCACAAAGAAGTAAATCATGAGTTGTAGGACCATGAAAGGATGATTTGTTCTCCCCAGTAGAGCACTGGTTTTGTAGCCAGAGACCCAACAGGTGTCCATTGCCTGTGTAGGGATGGCACATATCTCACCACACCCCCGGATTCCAGGCTCCTGACACACGGTCTATATCTCCATTAACCTGCGCCTTGCAGTCACGTTTGACTAAACAGCCCCTAGAGAGGTTTGCATCACCATCCACACACAGGTAGAGGGCGTGACTACAGGCTTCAGCCTCGAGAGATTTCCATATTAATGAGTTACCTAAAGGCCAGAATATGTAGCTAAATTAAGTGACTCTCCTCTCTTCTCCCTCTCTATTTAAGTCAGGCCCGCCCTGGCTTAAACAGGGGTGCACATCTAGACCATCTATCACATACTATGAACAATAAAGCTTTGGAACTCATGGACTTTCTCGTGTTATTGGGACCTGCCATCATGGAAAGCTTCCCTGAGTTTCTACCACTGACCCCAAAATGAGTCAGAAGTGGCAGATCTGCATCAGGACCCAGGCAAGCTATATAATCTGGGGTCAACACAACATCTCTTTGGTCAGTTTTACACAATCTGACACACATTCATTTAAACCTTACTTATGATTTCATGGCCTCACAAAATGAGCTATGTGCTGTCCTTAATTTGTATGCTTATCCTATTACTAGACAGGCATTTTGAAAGAGACTACTGGACTGGGGAGAGGGTCCAGAAACTAAAGTTCTTATAATGCAAAAATGAGAACCCAAGGCCGATCTTTAGAGTCCATGTGAAAAAGTCTAGCATGGTGTAACATTCTTATAATCCTAGAACTAAGGAGAGAGAGAAGGATCACTGGGAGTCACCAGTCAACCAGACTCTAACCAAATCTGACCAATGAGAGACTTGGTCTCAAAAAAATAAGCTGGATCTTGTCCTGAGGAATGGAACCCAAGGCTGAATTCTGGGCTATGTATACATGTACAAATACATAAATACATACGTACATATATTCATACATATTCGGGCACACATTAAAACATCACTATGACATTTGGGTCAAGGCTTTATCACACTCCTTACCAAAGAAGATACACATGTGAAAGAAAGCTCCATTGTATAAACATTCCAGAAATGTGCCTGAAAGCTGCAAGAGGTTTTATTAAATTCTTGTTGGATGATCAAAACCACAGCTCTGACAACATCAAATGCTGCCAAGGGTGTAGAGTGACGTGGCTATTCAGTCACTTCTTTGTCGCCCATGGGAATAGACTTAATTTACAACCAGAAGCCAAGTCTCTTGAGATCTAGCCAGAAGGATTGGAGAACTCATGTCCACCCAAAAGCTTGCAAGTGAATTTTGATGGCAGTATTATTCATATCTGTCCAAACTTGAGAGAAACCAAAATCCTCTAGTGGATAGTAAGCTTACATTCAGAAAGTGAAATGTTAGTCAGTGCTAAAACTGAAAGAGCTGTCACATCATTGAAAGGCATAAAAGAAACTTAGATGTGTATTTCTAAGGGACCCAAGTCAATCTGAAAGGTTTGCATAATTTTTTCAACTGTAGAAAATTCTGGAAAATGAAACTGTGAAAACACCAGGGTTTCTGGAAGAGAGCTAGGGTGGGGTGGTCATGGTAAAGAGGTGAGTTATGGGAAATGAGGCCAGGAAAGGCAAAAAATAAAATTGTTTCTATAATAATAATGGCAATATATCACAATTCTCCAAACTCAAATTATACGGTACTGAGAGAGTGACCTTCATAAATGGTGGTCTCTGCAGTGATAGGGACATAATAGTGTAAGTTTGTTGATTATAATGAGAAATATTTAAATGATGTCAGACAATGCAATTAGTGCCAGTGACATGGCTCAACATGTAGGGACACTTGCTGTCATCAAACAATGGCCTGAGTTCCATCCCGAGCCAACAGGATAGAAAGAGAGAACTGACTCCTGCAAATTGTCCTCTGATTTCAAATTTACAACACGGTGTATGTACATGGTATGTACACATGTGCATGTACAAACACACACACAAATAAACACATAAGTGTCAATTAAAAGAGATCACAAAATTCTGTAGCACAGGAGAAGCATGAGACCACAGTCCTCTTAATCATTTGATTCAGCACAGCAGACTGTCAAACTATCTGTGACACCATGAAGACAATTATCTCGGCAAAGACCTTTTCCTTCTCACTATATCCCAAGTAAGAACATGTAACTAGTACCTGCCTACAGTCAGGGTGCTTCACCAGTCTGTCACAAAAGCGACTGTGAGAACCAGCACGATGGATTCTCTTATTTGTTCCCAGATGCCATTCTGGGGGCAGGATGAGGGTCTAAGCAACTGGAATCCATTCTTCTGCTTGGTTATCCTCATTTTGGTTTGTGCTCCTGATACCTGCACTTACATTTTAGGTTGGAAGAGATACACATGTAGTTATGATGAGGATGTTGGCAGTGGGAGAGATTCTGTACAGGGAGTGGGTGGATCCTCTACATACCTTCCTCTCAGGATAGCCAGGAATTGAGAACTTCTCTATATACTATCAGTCTTCTTTTAAAATCTCTCTCTTCCTCTCTCTTTCTCTCTCTCCTATCTATCTATCTATCTATCTATCTATCACCTATCTATTCATCCATACATACACCTATCTATCTATCTATCTATCTATCTATCTATCTATCTATCTACCTACCTATCTACCTATCTATTTCTGTCTGTGTATACTCACGTATGTCTGCCTCCTATCTGTGGATATGAGTGTGTGTGCATGAAGAAGTCCTACCGTCCTTGGTCTTAGTCTTTGTCTTCGACTATGTTTGAGGTAGGGTCTCCTATTCTCTGTTGTAATCACCAGTCTGTCTTACAAGCTAGGAGGGATTCTCAGCTCTTTGCCTCCCTTCTCCTCACAAAAGGCTTAGGATTGCAGACCTGTGCTGGCCACACCCAGCCTTTCAAAGGTCCTGGAGACCAGAATTCAGATGTGCACACTTTCTTGGTTGGTGCTTTACCTACCAGTCTACCACTCCAACCCAGTCTTTATATCAGTATCAACCAAGCCTCCCCTCAATACGAGCATGTACCCACAAACTCAGGTCCTCTGCAAGAGCAGCACACACTTATTCTTAACAGATGATCTATCTTTCCAGGACCTGATTTTGGTTTTTAGTAGATGGGTCTTCTCTACCCACCTAAGGCTGACCTTAAATTTGCTATCATGTTGCCTCAGCTTTCAAAGAGGTTTGCAGCCCTCCTTCATAATGATTGCCCATCTCTATTTCTTTTGCCTTTACTACCATCCTAAGTCTAAACCTAATTCCAATTTTCCCATTTTATTGAGAATATCAAATATGTAATAATTTTGATCAAACCTTTTCCATCCCCTCCCCTTTAGCTTCTCCCATACCACTACCACCAATATTCCAACTTCTTATCCCTATTTTTTCCACTACCAATTTTGGAAGAAAAAATCTCCTGTTGGCTGGAAAAAGATCTACGGCCATTTTGTTGTATGACAGGACCTCTAAACTTCTAGGATAAGGGCTTTGTTCAAAGCAAATTGTAGAAGAAGGCTACCAATGGGCAACTCTACTGGCCTTCCCTTGCAAAACTCAATCCCACTTTAGCCAAATAAATAAAAAGAAGACAGGAATAAGCAGAATATATATAATTGAAAGCAAGTTAAAAGACATAAAGAGCAAATTGAGCAAATACCTTCAGGGGACATGTATTTATTCATGACTATTAGTGTTCCGAACCATAAATCTACTTAATTAGATTTAATTACAACACTGCTCAAGACAAAACAGCGATGATAAAAATCTGAGCCTGGCATTTTATATGTGGCTGAAGGTATTATCTCTTTATGCAAATAACTGGCATGTTCTCCCTCAAACAGACTCACTGGATGACTTGTGCAAGCTACATGATTAGCGAAGGAAGGAAGAAGAAAAAGTCTGAATTTTCCAACTTTCAAAAATATTAATCATCCTCCTCTCCTCCCCCAGCCCTTCCCCCACTCCAAGATCTCAGACTCATTAAACAAAGTAGAGTAATAGTACATCATTCAGAGAAAGGAAGAAAATCAGGACCCTTGGGTTATTGTTTTTTAAAACATTCAGCAGTGTTAACTACTGCCTTTTGTAATAATCTTATATCTGTCTTCTCATTGCATCGTATCTGTTTGCAGGTCTTTCAAAAATAACAATTTCATTAATTCATTGATAATTTCATGTATTTTGATCATGTTCTCTTCACAGATCATAAAACCTCCTTAAAATATCACCTAAGCCCACTCTCTCTAGTCTTTTAAGTTCTTCCTTAAAATAACAAGCCACCAAGTTTAATTTATGCTGTCTATATGCATCAACTGAAGCATGGTTGACCTGTCAGAGGCCACATCCTTAAGGAAAACCGGCTATTACTTGCCCAGAAGCTGTGAACTCCTAGTCCTTCAGGTATGGGTGTGGGCTCTTGAGGTACTCCTCCCTCCATGCTAAAATGTTTGCTGACTTGATTACTTGGTCTTATGTTGTGGGGTCCCCGGTTCTGGAGGGTGTCCCACGATGATCTCCCGGCTGAGGACAGAGTGAGAGCAGGGAGGGTGCTCTACCCACGTCTCCGCTGTCTGTTGGTCTTCACCCAGCCTGGTGTGAGAGGTCTGGGCCAAAAGGGTGACTCCCAGGCGCTGCACCTGTCTCTCCACGCTGAGCAGCCCGGGCTGGGCCGATAGAAGCCGGCTAGCAGG
Source organism: Mastomys natalensis (assembly GCA_021653895.1). Lineage (NCBI taxonomy): Eukaryota > Metazoa > Chordata > Mammalia > Rodentia > Muridae > Mastomys > Mastomys natalensis. The sequence continues at coordinate 49,052 of JAJTUV010002204.1, read as the reverse complement.
CAAGGAAGCAGCTTGGTGCCCCAGGAAGGTTCCGGGAGAGCGGATCTCTCCCCAAGTGTTACAGCTCTTGAGACAAAGACTCCAGGACACCAAGATGATTCTCGAACACACACCTTTACTTCTCCCGAATAGAGCCTTTATATACAGTTTCAGGGTGGGTTAGGGTCTGACAGCAGATAACGCTTATTGGCTTGGTCAGAGAGCTTGGAGAGACCTCATCTGCATGTGGGTTAGGGTCTGGCAGATAATGCCTATTGGCTTGGTCGGAGAGCTTAGAGATACCTCATCTACATGTGGGAGGGCCTGAGGCACTGTTCCTCGTGACTGATAGACCTCTCTTTGGGAGAGGCTGTGGAGGGCCGAAGCTGAATGAAAAGAACCAGGGCCTGGGGGCAGCGCCGAACACCTGCCGTCCTGGTAAAGGTCCGGGGTTCAAGGCTTGTTCAACCAGGCACCCAGCTGCTTCCCACAGCCCACCGCCCCACATTATGTGTTTTTATTCTGCCGTAGCCTTGAAGAGTTCTCTGCGTTCTTACAGAGGACCCAAGCTTGGTTCTCAACATCCATTTTAAGTGGTTCACAACTGTCTGTGAGCCCACAGACAGTTCATGGGATCTGATGTCCTTCTTTGTTCTCCACTGGTACCCACATACATGTGGTACAATTGGAAACACACACACACACATTATACACTCCACAGAGATAATGAAACAGACAGAAGCAGACGCATAAAAATACGTTATTATAAGTCCTTTTCCTCTGGAAACACATAAGCTCACTGAAAGCAAGTACTTTCTTTGGTTAGTCATCTTAATCAATCCTACTGTCTACAATGGCCTCAGTCTTTTAAGATGTCTATAGCAAACCTGGTAAATGGAGGAGCAAGTGGTCAGCAGGAAGGAACCAATTAAAATGCCAATAGCAAGAGCTTTCATCATTTCTAAACCTGAAAAACAGGTCTCACTTTCCACAGTGTGTTCAAAAATAACAATCTAACCCTGATCAATTCAAGATGCATTCCATGAATTGATGATAGTTCTATACAATTTCTTTATTCTGCCATAGCCAATTGACCATGATACATGAAAGAGAAGAGCTTAGGAGATGGAGATGCTAACTATAAATATGATGTCAGCTTCAAACACACAAAGCCAAGATAAGACACTCAAAATATTTAGCCACCAGTCCACATTCCATTGTAAGTATAAGCAAGAGATATGGTCTGTGTCTGGTAATTTGGTATAATATTTGAAAAATACCTACTACCTCTATGAAAGCTAAAGGCTCGAAATGATCACCTTGGCTAGTTCATAAAACTAATTCCCTCAAATCTGTGACAGCTATTGTCTTCTGTATTGTCTACTGTCTACACACCTCTTTATAAAGCTACACGCCTTAGCAAATCGGCCCTCGATACAAAATGTAGCCCATCCTGTGTGCATTTAAAGGAGAGTTCAGACTGAAGAATTGCAGCAACAGGGGAACTCTGCAAGATCAGATTACCAGAAAAAATACACCTCCATAGGCCAGAACAATAGCCAGTATTTTTCAAATATTTGTACACCATAGTACAGAAAGAAAGTAGAGGAATAGCCCAGGGGCAAGCAAGGGCACACCTGCTGGGCATCTAGGTACATCTGGGTCAGAGGCATGAGGCATATAGTGTGCTTCCATGCAGAACGGGTTTGAAAGGTCACCTGGGACATGTGAGTTGAACCTTATATTTATCTCCCAGTTCTTTACATCTAGCCTTCAGGTAAGCTGAGTCAAAACAAGTGATCCTAAGAAATAATACTGAAGTCACATTAATGTTTCTTTGCTGTATCCTATTCCCCACCACCAAAAGTTGGTGCTCAACTGTAGTCATCCAGAGGCCATGGATGAACTGGGTTTACCTGAAAGGAGGGCTGGAAATGAAAAAGAAATGGGGGGAGAGGGTAGAAGCATGAAGCCAAGAGCAAGGTTCTGATCAAGGCTCAAAGTTTGATATTCAGCATTGGGTTTATATAGGGGAAGTCCACAGAACCTATGCTTTGTTTCAGCTGGATAATATTGCAAAGCAGGCTCAGCAGGCGGACTGTTTTTCTAAGTTCCTGCAGGAAGTTGCAAGTGTAAACAAAGCAGGTAACTTCACCTAGGTGTTAAGGTCCTGTGTGGCAAGCGAGGTCTGTTCAGTCTGCTCATGGCTGGGAAGGGCACACGCAACAACCTGAAATCTACCAGGCACAGGAGAAAATGCCTATAGTGTTAGCTACTCCGGTATCTAAGGCAGAAGGAATGCTGGATTCCGGAGGATCTACGCTATTGTGTAGTGTCCAATTGGCAACTTTCTGGGAATAGGGGAACTACAAGGTTGCCTAAGGAGGGGTAAACGGACCAGGTCAGAGACACAACAGGTCAAAAAAACAGCTACTCAAAGGGCTTAAATCTGAGTACGTTTTTTGTTTTGTTTTTTTGGGTTTTTTTTTTTTTTTCGAGACAGGGTTTCTCTGTATAGCCCGGGCTGTCCTGGAACTCACTCTGTAGACCAGGCTGGCCTCGAACTCAGAAATCCACCTGCCTCTGCCTCCCAAGTGCTGGGATTAAAGGCGAGGGCCACCACTGCCCGGCTATAGGTTTTTAAATGTTCTTAAGAGTATTTGTGAGATATGAGGACAAATAAAAAATGTAAAAATATAAAGCTTAACTTCTTCTTCTTCTTAAAAAGTTTTCCTCCACAAATTTACCATTGCATTTGGATTCTTTCTTTTTTAAGTCACTACATGTTTCACAAAACAGGAATGCATTTCTAATGATCTTGTGAGCCGTCCACTTGAAATGCAAATGTTGGGTGGCATGGGTCCTTCCTTCAGCATCTATGAACAGAAAAAAAAAAAAAAACAAAAAGCCTAACTTCTGCAGGTACTGGGCTCTAAGTTTCAAGTTCCTTATGCAAAAAGTATACTTAAAAAAAATTAATACTCTTAATTACCAGGCAAGTTTACGATAAACTATGTGTGGCAGATGTCAAATCTTTCCAAGTAGAGGAATAATTTATTTACCATCTTTGTCTTGGTTTTAGTTGTTTAGGTCTTCTCTCATCTTAACACATAGGATCTTGACATTTGTGCATTTTTAAATGATTTATATATTTTTTATTTTATATCCATTAATGTTTTTGCCTGAATGTAGGTCTATATGAAAGTATCAGCTCCTTGGAACGGGAGTTACAGTCAGTTTTGAGCAGCCATACAGGTGCTAGGAATTGAACTTTGGGTCCTCTGGAAGAGTAGCCACTGCTCTTAACCATTGAGCATTCTCTCTGGCCCAACTTATGCATGTTTTACGCCAAGCTACAAGTCTACTTGAATGTGAACATGTCATTACCACAACCTTGGGTGAATCAAGCTGTGTTTGGTCATCCAACCACCCTCTTGTGAGATTAAAAGCTCTTCTCAGCTCAGAGTGCGGGTTAGCTTTAATTGTCAACATTGGCACAACCCAGAATCACTTGAGAAGATATTCTTAATAAAAAAAAATGGATCACATAAATCCACTATAGACATGTGATCATGTCTATGGAAATTTTATTTATTAAGTAATATATTTGAAAAGGCAAGTCTACTGTGAGTAGCACCATTCCTTAGGCAGCTGCTCCTAAGCTGTATAAGAGTGGTAGAGTTGAGCTGAACACAGAAGCAAGCTAACTAGATGCAAAAAACTTTCCTGCATTCATTTTTCTCTACCATTGACTGCAGATGTGATGTGACTTGCTGTTTCAAGCTCCTGCCTAGACTTTTCCACAATGATGGATTATAATTTGAAATTGGAAGTTAAACTAAACTTCTCTCCTGAGTTGACTGCTGTCAGAGTCCTTTTTTCCAACAATAGAAATGAAAATAGAACATACAGTTAGCTGTGAAGAAGACATAACACTATGATAAAGTGATATGGAGTCCCTGAACCCCCTCATTCCAACATACACCCCTTGGTCATTCCTAGTCTCTGTGTACCATGGTGGCTTAGATAAACCCCTCCTTGAGGATATGTTTTTCTTATATCTCCCTGGTGTTCCAAATTCTCCTATGTTGCTCATCAAGTGGAAAGGGGCAGGAGAGAGTTCCCACAGCATCTGAATTTGTTTCTAAACTTTTTATTCATCCTAGGAATGAAGTTTCCTTCATCTTCCAGGGAGAAAGGAAGAGTGTTGGAAGCTGGTCAGTCTAATTACAATTCCGTTGACCTTTTTTTTTTAACTACCTTTCAATTGAGCGTTTAAAGCCCTAAAACATAAGAATGTCTTTATTCTATGTCCACAGTGCCTGGGCAGTTGATAAGGTTTTGAACATATAATCATAAAGGAAGAACATACAGGTGAAGAAAAGCTGGTAGACTATATCATTCTCTACCTGCATTTTTGAGAGAAATGTCTAAAGATCTCTAAAATTCCCTTAGGTGAATGTCAATAATATTTGTGAAGCAAATACTATTTGAGCTGATTTCTTCTTCACAGCACTTCTCAAGCAGACTTTTCTTTACTGCCAAAGCTCAGTATTTTTTCACTGTACACAAAGGAGAACAAGTTAGTAGGTTTCCCACATTGGGACTTTAAAAAGAAAAAGACTCATCTTAGTAGAAGCAATGACATCAAGGAGCCATTTGAAAACCTAAAAAAAGTCAGATGGAAAAAAAATCAGCTGAAGTCCTTCTTTCAGAAGCAGATCAATAAGATAAAGAGATCTCCTGGCCTCTGGATTAATTATACAATGAAAAACCTGCAAGCCAATAAAAAATCAATGCATGTTCAGCCCTGTGTAGAAAAACCCAATATATTCAGAGAAGTTCTTATTTACCACCTACAAAAAATGTACTGCAAACTACATATCAATAGAGGTGTGTTGTTCAGAGAAACACAGCACTCGGACTCAGGCAGTTCTCCAGTACTTGCTAAATCTTAAAACTAGATTTTCAATATTTATGACACATGGAAGGATACTGGCAGAGGTCCAAAGTGACCAAACTATTCAGAGGCACATAGCACTTAGCAAAGTCACACAGCCATTTCTTTACCTCTAACTGTCTTGGCTTGGTCAACACAAGGCATTTTCTGCCTTGCCCAAAGAATCCATTCATATTATAAATCCAAATATGTATGAGTGTGTATGAGCCAGCATGCCCACATAGAAAAATATTCTTCAACCAATATAAGGAAATCTTCTTATTCATGACAATTCTAAAAGGAGCCAGGAATCATCACACTAAGTTAAAAAAAAAGTAGATGGCAAGACATTGCTCACAAAACAGACAGAAAGAACCAATCACCTTGACAGTGCTATTGAGGCATGACCAAGTGGGAATTTTGTAAAAACAAAACAGGCAGATATAAGATGCTTAGATGTCAATAGAGGTCCTGGCTTAGCCCTAGACAGATGGAAGAACTACAGCATGGACACAGTTAGTTGTATTCTTTCAAAGTACATGGACTCATATTCACTTGCTATCCCATTAGAAGATACTTGAAAGACAGACAGGGAATCTTCATCATTTCCCTTCTATCACTATGACTGACTGACGGTTGAGATAATCAACTTGTCAAAAGAAAACATCCATTTGGACCCATTGTTGTGGAGATTCCAGTCTATGACTTTTTGGCATGGATGCTGTACACCTTGGCAATGTGTTTGGCAGATCAAAACTGTTGCTTGCTTCATGTCCAGAATGCGAAAGAAAAAGGAAGAGTTAGAGATGGGACTCATAATTCCTTTTGAGTATATATATCATGATCCAAACAGTTGCTATTTGTCTCTACTTCCTGAAGTTTCCACTACATCTCAACAGTATCTATTGCAGGACCATGCGTTTACCATACTGACACTTTGGAGAAACAACCTAGTCCACCTTAGGAGACAAGTTTTGCAAGTAACAGATATTGAGTTATTTTTCTTTACTACATCATTGACAAATAAATATTGAGCCTCTGTCATGTTGAAGATAATGATAATATATCATGAGATGTTTTTTAAAAATCATATTTTTTCAAAATTTAATTACATTTAGAGAGAGAGAGTTGGACAGACAGACAAACAGCAGGCAGAATCACTTGTCATAGCACATATGCAGAGGTCAGATATTGGGATACACTGTATGAAATTGGGTCTCTGTCCTTCCTCACTTACCTAAGCCATTCTTTGATTGGCTTTAATAAAAATTATGATATCCAATTAGCTGAGCAAGAAGTGGAAAGTGGAACTTCCTGTAAGGGAGAAAGGAACTCTGGGAAGAAGAAGGAGAAAAAGCCTTTTCACTAGGAGACATGGAAGGTGACAGACATGATCACAGGCCTGGAAGGTATAGCTAGCTACATGACTGGATGGGGCTAGGTGGTCAGGTTAACTTAGATGAGCTAGTTAGAGTCTGCCAGCTAAGGCCTAAAGCTTTGAAATATTAAAAGGTCTCTGTGTGGTTATTTGGAAAAGAGCTGGTTAAAAACCCAATTGCCTGCATTAATTAAAATATACAGAATTTAATAGTCATTCAATTTACATTCAGGGAACAATTTTTAGGTGTCAGTTCTCCTATGTGGGTTCCAGGGATCCAACTCAAGTCATCAGCTTTGACAGCTAGTGTATTTACCTACTGAGCCATCTCTGTGGCCTGATCACATCATTTTTAATAAACTTTAAATCTACAAAAGGCATGCAAGTAGGTATTTTTCATTTGGTATATGAATATAAGTAAAGAATAATTTAAAGCCCTTTAAGTTCAGTTTCCCAACAAACTCTTTTATGGTTTGAGATATTTAAATACACAAAGTAAAAGAATAACGTAAAGGAAAAATGTGTTCGTGTCCTGTCTTTGTCCTCTGTCCATTTAGCTAAGCTGGGCACATATCCATGGCACTTTCTCTTGTAATTCCAGGTGAAGCCTGACCACAACAGAAAAGCTAAATGTTTAGAAAACAGAAGTGAAAGAACAGCAATGCAATTCTTTGTCTTTATTTTGACTTAAGCAGTTATAATTCTGCTTATGGACGGCGAAGAAAAACAGCAAGGTAGATACAAAATACAATATTGCCAACAGTCACATGGAAATCAATACACTCCCAGTAAATAAATTCTTCCCATCTAACTGAAACTTATGTATTTTTTTTAAGTTTCTTTTAGTTTTTAAGTGATACCCTCTCTCATTTTTGTCCTTCAAATTCTCCCATAGACCTTGCTCTCCTTCAAAATCCTATCCTTTTTTTCACTTAATTTTTGTTACATATATGTGTGCATATACATATATATTCTTAAATGCATAAATATAACCTACTCAAGCCGAGGGAAGACCAGAGTGATTAGTGATTCAATACCAAACGGTCAGCCCTAAAAACTGTATATCTTTTGACCAAACATTTCATTATTCCTCCCATCATCTATGTTTTACTGAGCAGCTCTCTTCTGTCTCCACAGCTTAGGTTTCATATTCCGCAAAAGGGTGACGCCATGTGATTCTTGTCCACTTTGCCTATCTTACTCAATCTTTGGCTTGTCTTATCCAATCCATCTATGTTGTAGCATATCCCAGCATCTCTTTCTGCATTAAAGCAAGATGGTGGTCTGGTGTACACATTCAACACAATTTCTTTATCTTTTCACCCACTGGTTGGGCACTTAGTTTGGCTTCATTTCTTGGTTATTGTCAAGGCTGAAATGACTGAGAAATTTCAGGTATCTCTTAGTGTGTTTGATTTTGGTTCTTTTTGACACGTACTCAGAAATGGGATTTCTGATCATGTAGCCACTGTTTGAGAGAATTCCCTGTAGTTTTTGATGATAGGTGTGCTAGCTTTTACTTGGTATAGAGGGTTCCTTTTGTCCCACAACCTCACCAAAAATCAACTTTCATTTCTTTCTGTACAGTCTGATATGACACCTCATTACTATTTCCATTTAGATTTCTCAAGTACTGGCAAGGACTTTTAAACATGGCCTGTGGCTATCTGGAATTAGAGAACTGATAAATGACCTTCCACTGGAACAAATGTGATTAAACGAGACTGAAGTTTCAGCACAACAAAGAAAAACTATGAACAGAGTAGGGACATTAACTACAGGCCGTGAGAAAATATATTAAACCCAGAGAGATAATAAATAGCCAATATGCAAAACAGACAAGAAATATAACCCAGTGGTAGGACAACAAGAAAACTGTTTTATAAACGGACCAGGTTTCTAAAGAGATTAAAAAAAAACAAAAAAAAGCAGTCAGTGCTAGAGATGACAACAAGGTAGCATCTTTTCATAGAAGCTGGGTTTTCAATCCCTTGAGTTCTCATTAGATTCTTATTGCAGAGTCCTAAAGCTCTAGGCCAAATGTATGTGTTGTATGACAGAGAAGGTCAGCACACCCCACCTCTGCCAACCAGTCATCTGAACTTCAAGGTCAGTGAAAGACAAACAAGGACTCCCAGTTGTTTTCCAGGAAACTCTGTGTCTGTTTCATTTGAGGACCATTTGAAATCCTCTGTGATCAGTTGTCTGATAGTCATGAAATCTAGAGAAACTATAGGTCCGTTAGTAAGTGAACAGCAGACTCAGCAGACCTTTTCAACAACTTCTACCACTGACACAGATCCCACATTTATTATAAATCCCCTTTTCGGGTAACTTTCCTCTATAATGATAGCTTAAATTATCCAAAAGTCTATTTGTTGCACATACTTTGTACTTTGGTGATGAGAAAATTAAGTGTCCATATAGTTGAATATCTCTATTCCCTTTCCCAATCTTACATTCTCTTTTTTTCTTTTCTTTTTTTTTTTTTTTTCCAAGACAGGGTTTCTCTTTATAGCCCTGGCTGTCCTAGAACTCACTCTGTAAACCAGGCTGGCCTCGAACTCAGAAATCCGCCTGCCTCTGCCTCCCAAGTGTTAGGATTAAAGGCGTGCGCCACCACCACCCAGCTCTTTTTCATCTTTTACCTTTACTGTATTAGCTGCAAATTTACAAATTTCAAAATTAGCATCTAATCAGTAAAATTCTTCTAGCTTTGTCTTGAATATTATCAAACTTATGTTCATTCATAGAAACTTCAAAATCAGCTTTTCTACTTCTATCAATAACCCACTTTGATTGTTTCTTGTTATTTTATTCATGTTGTCTTATAAAAATGTAATTAATTCTCCATCCTAGTGTACATAGTGGTTTGAATGAGAATAGCACCCATAGTATCATATATTTGAATGCTTGGTCCCCAGTTGATTGAACTGTTTGGAAAGGATGCAAGGGTGTGGGCTTCTTTGAGAATGCATGTGACTGGGAGTGTGCTTGAAATTTCAAAACCCCAAGGCTATTTCCAGTTAAATCTCTTTTTCTGCTTCCTGGTTGGTACTTCAAGATGCAAGGTCTCAGCTACTGCTCTAGCACCATGCCTGCCTACCTGCCTACCTGACACTATGCTCCCCATCATAATGGCCATGGATTCACCCTCTGAATCTGTAAGCCTAGTAAGCTTGTTCTTCTATAAGTTGCCTTGGTCATGGTGTCCAAGCACAGCAACAGAAAAGTACCTAAGACAGTGTGGCAACGTTGCTGAGTAACTGCCATGTAGCCCATTCCCCACTGACTGGGTATCTGTAAGCTGTTCATTATACCCTTGTTAATACTATAGGAGTCTGGCTGCAGAAGTCAGCTGGGAAATGAGTAATCATCAGGTACTATTGTCAAATAGTTTGTGAAACAGAAACACACACACAAAAAAAAATGTTATGAGAACTTTCATTCCCTCAAGCATAAGGGAAATAGAAACATTTCATTACCCCAGAATTCATGTAAGTCAACCCATTAGGACATTTCCCCTTGAGGTTTTGCAGAACAGATGATACTATACAACTTTCCAAAGCACCCATGGATGACGTGTCTCCTCTTAAGATACAAATTCAGTGTTCTCTAAAGAATGGCTATGCATCTACTTACAACTCAATAAATGCAGGAAAATTATACTTCATGTTTGGGGGCTTTGTTGTTTGTTGTTTGTTTATTTGTTCTTGTCTATTTTGGTTTGGTTTGGGGTTTTTATTTTCTTTTTTAAGAAAAAGAAACATCATGAAGTTGAGTGGCTAGGGAGGTCAGGGAGGATCTAGGAGGAATTGGGGAAGGGAAAATATGAACAAATATGTTGTATGAAAGTCTCACAATACAATTTCTTAAATATCTTTTGAAAGTGAATACAAAATTTAAAAAGTCTCTCAGCAAAACAGCCTCCAACCCAATACAGGCTATATATGGAAACCCTAGAGCTAACTTTATGAGATGCACAATTTAATACAAGGCTTAGAATATCCATTCTCACTACTCCTAATTAATATAGTACTAAAGACACTAGCAAGATCGATGAGACAAAGAAGGAATGACAGACAGACTGACTGATGGGAGGGAGGGAGGGAGGAAAGGTGGGAGGGATGGAGGGGGAGGGAAGGAGGAAGGGAAGGTGGGAGGGAAGGAGGGATGGAGGGGGAGGGAAGGAGGGAAGGGAAGAGGAAAAAGGAAGGAAAGAAGGAAGGAAAAAGAAGGAAGGAAATGGAGGAAGGAAGGAAGGAAGGAAGGAAGGAAGGAAGGAAGGAGGGAAGGGAGGGAGGAGGGAGGAGGGAGGGAGGGAGGGAGGGAGGGAGGGAGGGAGGAAGGAAAGGAAAGGAAAGGAAAGGCAGGCACTGATATTGAAAGAAAATAATGTTATTATAGCATTGAAATAATCTTCTATGTGGCAATTGTCAAAAGCGCCATAAAACCCTCTAGCAACTAATGAACTCACTAAATTTATGGGGTACAAAAATTAATATGAAGGAATTAGAAATATTTCTTCACTCTAACAACTTTCAGTTCATAAAAATCAGGGAGTAGATCAAAGGCAAGTAGCCACCAAAAGGACACAGATACTCTTGAAGTTAGAGGAGTCAGAAAACCATGGCTGAAGAACTCAACTCTCTGAGTTTCTCATAAGGTTATGTACATCATTCCCTTCTCACACTGTTCCCACATGGATGGATGGCCATGTGACCATAGAGAATATAGAGGTAGGAAAGAACAGAGAGAAACTTTGGAATTGAGGGTTGTTTTGCTCCAGTTGTTGGGAGGACCCAAATGAAGACTAAGTTGCCACAGCTTATTCATTTAAATCTCGTTCTTCTCAGAATCAGAAGAAAAGATTTTGTGAAGTAAAGAGTTTCAATCAACTTTTAAAATGAGATGTTTACACATTCAAATAATCAGGATTCAGAGTGTATAACTCTTTCACCATGATAAATTTACATAAGGTCAAAGTTCATGAAGTGTTAGATGTTCACAGGGAGATTGCCATGAAGAATACAAGAAAGGAATAAAAATAATTGTATTTGACTTAATGCACAATGAATATTGCTAGATGTTCTATAGCACAGAAATATGTCCATGGTGTTTTCCAGATATGTAAAGTTACATTGATCTCCTCTCCAGATAAAACAGATGCTAGCAGAATAATCTGATATAATGATTATAAGCTTGAGAATTTCTATGAGGGGTTGTTGTTAGTTGGCCTAAAAGAAATAAATGTAAGAGAGCTTCAAAAATGTTAGGTAGATTTTTTGAAAACTAATAATTCATGGACTTGATAACTTCAAACAAAATTATTACCCAATGAAAGCCTTGAAATGTAGCAAGCATTTCTTCTATTTCACGAACTAGGTATAAAAGACTTAATGAAAACAGTAGACAAATGTATAGAATTAAAACCAGTCATAATCCTTCTAGTGTTCCAGAAAAGGAATTCCTATAGGAAAGAAAAATAAAAGACCATACAAATACAAATAAACTATTATTACTATCCCTATTATGAAGCTCACTGGTTTATTAGTGCTTGTCCCAAGAGTTTACAGCTCATAAAAAATATCCCAATTAGAGTCTTTCTCACATTGTGTATGACATGGTTATCATGAAGAAAGATTGATTTAAAACCACTATCACAGGAAACCTTCTGGTCACAGAAAATTTATCAGTGCTCATACAATAGCAAAATACTAAAGAGCATGTAAACATTTCTAACACACTGTGTCTCATGGAGTACTAGAAAGAAAATTAAATTTGGAAACTAAACAAATACAACTGAAGAGCATTTCCCACGGGATAATACAGTAGCTGCTGCTAGATTATAAGTTTGTCCCTGGAGCTGGAGACATCATTCAATGGCTAAACGCTCTGGCTGCTCTTGCATAGAACCCAGTTCAGTTCCCAGCATACACATGGTGGCTACCAACCCTCTGTAATTCCAGTTACATGGGATCTGACAACCCTTTCTGGCCTCCACTAACACCAGACACACTCTGTGTGTGTATAGATGTGGTCACATCTATACACACACTCGGGCAAAATTTAAAATATAGCAGTCTTAAAAGTTTAATGCTAAAGTACATGGAGAGTTAAGATTGCATGATGTGCACAGTAAGTGTGGGTTTGGTTCAGAACCTCTCTGATGACCACAGATTCATGATAAAGAACCTGGACCCTTGCAGGGAAGAGAGGAACTAAGAAATGAGACAGGAAGTTACAGTGATGTGTGGATGTTCTGAGAAGCAGAGAAACTAAACGCTCTCAAGCAGGAACAGGATAAAGAGTGCAGAGGAAACAAAGCAAATCATTCCTTAATTAATTAATTTTATGTATCTATTTACTTCACATCCTGACTGTTTCCCCTCCCTCCTCTCCTCCCAGCCTTTTTTTCCCTATTTCCTTCACCATGTCTCATCTACTACTCCTCAATTTCTGTTCAGAAAATTGGAGTCCTCCCATGGATATTGTCTTAGTTAGGGTTTTACTTCTGTGAGCAGACACCATGACACACCATGACCAAAGCAACTCTTACAAGGACATTTAATTCAGGCTGGCTTACAGGTTCAGAGGTTCGGTCCATTATCATCAAGACAGGAGCATGGCAGTGTCCAGGCAGATACAGGAAGGGCTGACAATTCTACATCTTCATTTGAAGACTGCTAGGAAAAGACTGATATCCGCAGACAGCTAGGAAGAGGGTCTTAAAGGCTACTCCCACAATGACACATTTCCTCCAATAAGGCCATACCTTCTTGAACAAGGCCAACATCCTAATAATGCCACTCCCAAGGTCAAGCATATTCAAAACATCACAGATATCAATCAGTCTTGGCATATCAAGTTGTAATAAGACTAGGTGCATCTTCTCCTACTGAGGCTAGGTGAGGCAGCCCAGTAGAGGGAAAGGGTCCCAAAGGTAGGCAGCAGAGTCAGAGACACCCCTTGCTCCTTTCGTTAGTAACCTCACATGAAGACCAAGCTGCATAGCCCTTACAGATGTGTAAAAGGTCAAGGCCTGTCCCATACATCCTCCCTGGTTGGCATTTCCATTTCCGTGAGCCCTGTGGACCCGGGCTCGTTGATTCTGTAGGCTTTCCTGTGGTTACTCTGCCTCCTCCAATTCTTCCTCTCTTCTACCTCAGCACTTCCCAAGCTTCACCTAATGTCTGTTTGTCAGTCTCTGCATTTGTTTGCATCCATTACTGTGTGAAACCTCTCGGATGATGGTTGTGCTAGGCTCCTATTGCACGTAGAGCACAAGATTATTAACAGTGTCAGGGGTGAGCTCCCTCCCATGGCACGGGTCTAAGATAAAAGCGTTAAGGGGGCTTTTAGAAAATATTTCTGCTGGATGCTGTGATCATCAATTACATGATCATGTTTTACTATTTACACGCATTCAGAATCACAAGCATGGCTATTATAGACCATTCTCTGGAATGTACAAGGCAGAAAAGGTTGTTAACCCACTTGTGGTTTCTATGTGGCTTGCTGGGGAATATATAAAGACTCATAGTCAAACAATACCTAAATAGGTAATGTTAATATATTACATTATGCTATGTATGTAGCTTGAGAACAATTTTCTTTTTTTTTTTTAAGGTCTTTATTTATTCACTTTACAACCTGATCACAGCCTAACTCTTTCTAATCCTCCCTCACAGGGCCCCTTCCTCTATCGCCCCTCCCCCCTCACCTCTGAGAAGTGGGTGGTCCTTCCCAGAGAACCAACTATACTGGCACCTCACTGCAGGACTAGGTACATTCTCTCCTACTGAGGCCAGACAAAACAGCCCAGTTAGGGGAGCAGGCAACAGAGTCAGGGTAAGCACATATGTGGGGTAGGGCCTAGGTCCAGCCCTTATTTGCTCTTTGGTAGTGGTTCAGTCTCTGGGAGCCCCCAAGGGTCCAGGTTAGTTGACTCTGTTGATCTTTTTGTGGAGTCCCTGTCCACTCTGGGTTCTTCAATCTTCCTGTCCCCCAAACTTTTCTACAAGACTTCCCAAGCTCTATGTAATGTTTGGCTGTGGGTCTCAATATCTGTTTCAGTCAGCTGCTGGGTGGAGCCTCTCAGAGGCTAGGCTCCTGTCGTGAATCCAGGCTAACAGATACAAACATAGCCTGAGGCTCCAAGTTAGTTGAAGGAGGAAGGCAGGCCAGCAATGTAATATAGATCTTCTGAGGACAGCTCTGCATGCACATACCACACATACCCACATACACACACACCCCAAATTGGCAGGAGTTGCTACTTCATTCATTTATATTTGTCTCACATAGGACTCCTGTGTATCCAGGCCAGCAGTAACAAATATACCTGTCAACAGTGTCGTCACATGTTGTATCATTGTGATGAGGCTTGGACCAACAAAGAGGCATCAAGGTCCCATAGTGTGTCCCTGTAAATCTACTACTCATGCAAGTTGTTTCCACCATCCACACATCGACCTCCATGGAGTCATGGCTGACTGGCAAATATATCAAAGTTGAGTTCACAGATGTCTCCAAGGAATCCAGCGACACAGTCACAGAAGTGGCCTTCAAGAATACCCTGACACAAGGCAGCAGAGTAAACGCAGACAAGGTGCTCTGGCTCTTTATGGCAGGTGCCCCTTTTGGGCAGCATTTCCTCCACAAGAATTAGTAGCAGTCTGGGTCAGATCACTGTACCCAGGAGGACATTGGCACAGGAAGCCCTTTTCTTCTGGGGTATTCCAACAAGTGGCAATTCCTTGGCAGGGATTGGAGAAGCAAGGGTATCTTAGGTCACCACAGTCTTTGTCCGTGTCTAAGTAACAACTGTTGTCTAGTGAAAAACTATTGCACACAAAACTATTTTGGCAAGAATTTAAGAGACAGCTGGTATTGTTTTTATTGCAAAATGGATCCTGGCACATCAAGTCACTACAGGACTAGGTACATCCTCTCTCACTGAGGCCAGAGAAGACAACCCAGTCAGGGGAACAGGATTCACAGACAGGCAACAGAATCAGGGTAAGCCCTTGCTCCAGTTGTTACGAGACCCACATGAAGACCAAGCTGCATATCTGCTATATATGGGGACTAGGTCTAGCCCTTACATACTTTTTGGTTGGTCAGTATCTGGGAGTCCCCAAGGGTCCAGGTTAGTTGACTCTGTTGGTCTTCTTGTGGAGTCCCTAAGCCATCTAGATTCCTCAATCCTTCCCCCAACTCTTCCACAAGATTTCCCAAGCTCCATCTAATGTTTGGCTGTGGGTCTTTGCTTCTGTTTCTGTCAGCTGCCAGGTGGAATCTCTCAGAGGACAGTTATGCTAGGTGCCTGTCTGCAAGTATAACAGTATCAGAAGCAATGTCAGGAATTACTTCTTGCCCATGAGATGGATCTCAAGTTGGGCCAGTCATTGATTGGCTATTCCTTCAGTCTCTGCTCAGTATTTGTCCCTGCACTTCTTGGAGGCAGGACACATTTTGGGTTAAAGGTTTTGTGGGTGGGGTGTCCTTATCCCTCCAGTAGGAGTCTTTCCTGGCTACAGGAGGTGGCCACTTCAGGCTCCATATTCCCCACTGCTAGGAGTCTCAGCTACTGTCATCCTTGTAGACTTCCTGGAGCTTCCCCCATCCCAGGGAAGAGGGCAGAAGAAGGGAGGAATGAATAGAAATGAGGATGGAAGACAAGAAATGATGCCTTTAAATTGTATTTTATAATTTAAGCACCTTAAAGGACAAAAGAAAAATAAAAACAAAAGCATTTCAATATTATCATCTTCAAATGTGTGTGTGTGTGTGTGTGTGTAATCTATGTGTAATCTAAAATACTCTTGCTTCTCAAGTGCCTACCAAGGAATTGCCACTGTGTGATTACCCCAGAAGAAAGGGGCTTCCTGTAGTGTGTGTGGGTGTATATTCCAAAACATATTAATATTTACATGTGTGCAAAATTTCTGTTATTATTAAAAGACTTAGGCAGATTTATTGCTGCTTAGATTTGCTTTCATTTTCCTTGACTTGTTTATTTTTGAGATTGTATCTTAATTACATTTCTCCCTTCCCTCCTTTCTAATCGTCCTATACACACAGACCCGCTCTCCTTCAAATCTATGGCCTTTACCCATCAATTTTTATTTGAAAGCATGTATGTATTTGGATACACATGCGCATTATTCCTGAATATAAGGTGTTCTAATAAGCAATTTGAAATACAAATGTGGGGAAGTCCCCCCAAAACCTAAACAGAAACACAAATGTGAGCTCTCTGTCCCTCAATCATAGACCAATGAGAGGAAATGGCTTCAGCAGCACTCCATGGTGCTCCGGGGAGTTGGAAGGAATGAGGGGGTAACTGCCATAGCGAGGCATATGTAACACTGTATAAACCGATACCATGACAGATCAAATAAGAAAAGCTTACAGGCATGGAGAACTAAGTTTTGTGCTGATTAGAGAAGGGATGTATAACCATAGAAAGGAAAACATTTGGTGTGAACTCTAGATTTCCAGATTAAAATTTGATGTTCAGGTATAAAGTCATCATTTCTTAATATATATGCTCTTACACAGAGACAAGTACAAACCTAGAAAGGATGGGAAGCATAGCAAGCTGCCAGATACTGAGTTCTAATTGCTTTCTTTTCTTTCTTCCACTATAGAACTAAGAATTCCTGCAGAAGTATCTATAAATTGAAGCGTGGACCAGTACCACACAGACGTACCCCAGAAGCATTATAATGCCCAGTCATTAGTGTCTTACACATTGAAAGATGAAAATACATCAAAAAAGAGAGCTTATGTTAAACTCAACCCTACTGGGACAATTCGGAAAAATAAATCACAACTCATTGAATAAAACAGGATTTTTATGGGTTTGGAGATATGACTCTGTGGTTAAGAGTACTGACTGCTCTTCCAGAGGACATAGATTCAATTCCCAGCACCCACATGGCAACAACCAATCATCAGTACCTCAAGTCCCTGAGGAGCCTGTATCCTCTTCTGGTCTTCAAGGCCATTGTACATATATGGTGCACAGACAAGCATGCAGGAAATGCATCCCATACATATAAAATAAAAATAACAGAAAAATTTTAAAATAGAAATCCAGACATTCACACTGATTAAAAAATCTACTACATAAATCACATAGAAAGGAAATCTCCTGTCTATAGTACACTCACAGAGTGAGACCTTATATCTATTTCAAAAATAACAAAAATAAAAGCAAGGGAGTATAATCTACAGAGTAATAGTTAATCTAGCCATAAGCTTGAGTCGATAGAACAACATTAGTGCTGTGAAGAGTCTGTTAGCACCTTCTATGCTAACATCAGAGCTACCAATGTCACCTCTCTATGGCTCATCCTTGACACATTAAACTTTCTAAATAGAAAGCAAGACAAAAATCTACTTCTTGATGGATAGTTCTGACTATCTGTTCTCTTGGTGCCCCTCTGTCAAACATTTCAACATTACCAGTGCCTAGTAACAGGAACTGTTGATAGAAATATAATCTTCCACCACAGAAAGACCTCATTCGAGAATCTTGTTGGACAGGGGCTTCCCACAAACCTCATACAAAGTCTTTCCTTACCTCTGATACAGTAGGTTCTCCAGGCTCTCACAATGACATCTCCAGCCATTAAAACCCCATTGCGTCACTTGCAAGGTGGCTTAGAGACTAAAGGTATTTGCAACAAAGCCCAACAACTTGATTTTGATCTCCTGGTCTCACATGACAGAAGGAAGGAGAGAATTGGCTCCTGAGACCTGTCCTCTGACCTCCACATGTTTGCATGGATGCAAACATTTGTTAAAATACATTTTTAAAAAACTAAAAAAGTATGTCTTTGTTTATGTTTTGCTGATAGATGTAATCTTGAAAGTTAGAGAAATGATGACTCACACCTGGAATCATGGATACAAATCCAGAGACCCACCCTGGACTTTAATAGGGAGCTGTCATTTTTCTGTTCGGTAAGCATCCCTGGGAAACCGCAGAAGACAGGGATATGGGAAAAGGGGCACATTTCAGCTGCGTCTAAGGAAATGTTCTCTAGCAATCACAGCCACCCACAGAATAAAAGGGGCAGCTTCTGGAGAGGAACGGATCACTGTTACTGAAAACACTTGGATGGCTTAAATGACAGATTGGAAATTAAGTTTCATGGATGAAGTCTAACCAGTGATGCAAATCAGAATGGTCCAGAGGGTTTTGCCTTCACGCCATATAACCAGGTGATTCCAATTCTGTGCCCCCTGGAGGCTCCACAGACATTCCTGATAAATATCATTTGCTCCTATGTCACCTTTCCACTATGACACAAATGAAAGAAAGAAAGATTCATTTTGGGCTTTCAGAGGGTTAAGTCCATGATCATCTGACTACTAAGATTGAAACAAGACAGAACTTCACTAAGGTGGTTTGTTGGGGATGTGGTCAAGCAGAAGAATTTCTCTTATGGAAGACAGGAGGGTAGTAGGTATGAGAGAAGGAGCAGAGATGGAGGCAATGAAAGAGATGGAGTACATAGACCCCACTCCCTTCAACTAGTTTCTGTCTCATGTAGTAAGTTAGCAAAGTACTGAAGAGTGTATTGTTGATATAAGCTTGGTCATGTCAATGACCTCAGTGCCCATAGGAATGCCAAAGCTTTTCCTGGGTAAGGCTCAGAGGGAGGCAAAACCGTCCTCTGGTCCATGGGTAAATGCTGATAATATTGCATAAAATATCTACCATATCTTTCTTCCTAGAGACATTTATTGCCTGAAGATTGATCTCCTACAGATACTGCTCCCTCTGAGATTAGCTCAACCTACCTCCTTGCTCACCTGTATAAAATAACCCTGCCTTCTGGTTTAATCCATATGTAAAAGCTCTACTGCCTCATTCAGCTGTATGCAATAGTCTTACCTCTTTATTCAATATATATACATATATACACATATACATATGCAGGGAGCTTCCAGGGTGCTGATACTTCTCCATTACAAAGCCAAGAGCACCTGATCCCAGATTTTCTGTATATGTGTACATGTGTCTGTCTATCCTTTTCTCATTCCTTTACTGTTCTGATGAGGCCAATCCCTGGAGCCATGAAGTATACAACAATCACTTTTCCTCACTTCCCAATAACTCCTAAAATTATGACCCATCAATATATTAACCCATTGAAAACATCAACACCCTTATCATCCATCCATTTAACAAAAGTCCCATCTGTAAGCATCTTCACTAGGGACTAAGCCTTCAGTAAGGTCTTAGAGGAGATTTCAGAATACAAAGCACAGCGCTTGCTAAAACCCTGTAGACAATGTGATCTAGACATTTCTTCAAATAGTAATATCAAGTCTTGCTTTACTGTGTTAATTATAAATAAGAAGACGTGAGTACTAACCTATATGACAGTCTAAGTAACATGTTTAAAATAAAGACTTTTCCCATGATGAACAGGTAAAATAGACCTTGAAAGGGGCAAGTGATTGCAAGGTCAATTGTGTGTGTGTGTGTGTGTGTGTGTGTGTGTGTGTGTGTGTGTGTGTCTGCATCTGTGTGTGTCTGTGTGCATGTGTGTATATAAAAGACTATACTGTATATAAAGAATTCTATATGTATAATTTGTTCTTTTCCTAATTTTGCATGTGACCTGAGACAATTTAAATGGATACAAAAATGTGAATAAAAGAGCAGACAGGTATTCAGTAGAAATTTCTAGAGTTATGGCAAATATATACAGATAACTGTGTCTTACTGAATTATATTATTGCCCTACAGAGCTAGAATAATTGGCCTCAATAGACTTTGGTGTATTAGCTGAATTCCCTTAGAAAAGAAATTCATTTCTTTATTTCCTGTAAAGGATAAATAACATATAAATGTAATGTATAACAGGTACTTTTTTAATCCCCAGAGAAACTCACAAATAGGCTTACATTTGATTGTAATCTTTAAAAATGAGGAGAGGTATATTAGTATAGCATATTTTTGTCTTATAAACCTATAAAAGTTACAAAATTATAGCCTCATTAGATGTGAATAAAATATTTCTTTTGCCATTCCTGGGAAGTTCAGCAAATAAAATACATTTTAACGACCCTGAATAACAAAGATATCTATAGATAGCAAAGATTATGTCTTTCCCACTAGAACAAAACTGGCACTTACATTGATACCTTCCCTCAGCATGCAAGAACAGTCCAACCATCTTGAGGTTTCCTGAAACTCAACGAAAAGTCAAATGTTGATGAGGCAAGGCTGGAGAGAGGGATCAGTGATTAAGATCACTTGCTCTTTTTTCTAGAAAACCTAGGTTTGAGTCCCAGAACATACATGGTCCTCATAATTATGCATTATCTCCAGATATGTACAGGCAAAACACTCATAAAATATAAGATGTGAAGCTTTGGGCAGGGGTTGTTAAAAATGATAACTACACAGGCTTTGGAGTTGATACTAATATCTAAGTCTTGTACTATCTAACAACTGTCCTTCAAACTTGTAGGAACCTATATTTTCTCCCTTAAGCTTCAGTCATTCCACAAATACTTAATGTGCTAACCACAGGGTCTTAATAATTAGCAGGGCAAACACTCTCTAATGGCCTGTGAGACTGAAGGTAGGCAGCATAAAAGATGGATTTGGGGATTAACACAAGAAGATACAAGTTTTATCTGATATTAAAAACAGAATAGACTGAGAAAGAAATCAGGGAAGCAACACTTTTCAAAGTAGCCTTAAATAATATAAAATGTTAGGATAACTCTAATCAAGCAAGTGATAAGACTTGTGTGATTAAAAACATTAAGATACTGAAGAAAGAAGCTGAAGATTTCAGAAGCTAGAATGTGCTCCCATGTTCATGGATCAGTGGGAGTAATATCATAAAAATGGCCATCCTAAAAAGAAAATCTACAGATTCGATGTAATCCCCATCAAAATCCGAACACAAGTTTTTACAGATTTTGAAAGAACAATTTTGAGGATCATATTAAAACACATACACACACACACACACAATCCATGATAACTAAATCAATTCTGAGTAATAAAATAACTATTTGAGGTATCACCATTTCTATTTGTAGTACAGAGTTCTGGCAATAAACATAGCATGGTATTGGCACAAAAACGAGATGCATTGATCAATAAAATCAAATGGAAGACTCAGACATAAATATACACACATATGGACATATGATTTTAGATAAAGTAACCAGAAACACACTAGGGGAAAAAAGATAGCATCTTCAACAAGTGGTTCTGGTCACTCTTGACAGCTGCATGTAGAAGAATCCAAATAGATCCATAATGATCACCCTGCCCAAACTCAAGTCCAAGTGGATAAAAGCCCTCAACTTAAGTCCAGGTACACTGAACCTGAGAGAAGACAAAGTGGAAAATAGCATTGACCTCAGTAACACAGGAAAAGTATTTTCTGAACAGAACACAGTTAGCACAGACACTAAGATTAACAGTAAAAGAGACCTCATAGAACAAAAAATTAGTGTCTATCTGGCAAAGGACACCATCATTCAGACAAAGAGGCAACCTACAGAATAGAAAAAGAATTTTAACCACTACACATCTGATACAAGTTAACATCCAAAATATGTAAAGAACTCAAAAACTACATATCGAGAAAAGAAATAACCAAATTAAAAATGTGATATAAATTTAAACAGAATTCTCAAAAATAGAGTCTCAAATGGCTGAGACTACTTAAAGAAATGTTCAGTATCCTTAGTCATCAAGAAATGCAAATCCCAACTACTTTGAGATTTCATCTTAAACTTGTCATAATACCTAAACTCAACAGAATAAATGACAGTTCATGCCAGTGACCATGTGGACTAAGAGGGACATTCATGAGTTGCTGGTGAGAGTGCAAACTTGTATAACCACTAAGGAAATAAGTATGGAGATTCCTTGGGAGGATAGAAATTGATCTACCTCAAGATTCAGCTACACTACCCTTGGGAATGTACCCAAAGAACAGTTCATCCTACCATAGGGACACTTGCTCAACCACGTTCATTGTTGTTCTATTTATAATAGCCTGAAAATGGAAACACCCTCAATGTCCCTCAACAGATGAATGGATAAAGAAAATTTGGTGAATTTACACAAATGTTAACCAAACAAATGACACCATGAAATTTGCAGACAAATAGATGGCAATAGAAAAACATAATCATTCTGAGTGAGGTAACGCAGATCCCAAAACACCAATACGGTATATATTCACTTATGTGTAGATATTAGCTACAGTCTATAGAACCAGAGAAGTTAAATGTGGAGTAAGGAATTAGTGGGAGACAGACCTCACATGAAAATAGCAAGAAAATAATTATGGATTGACGGGGTAGGGGACTCGAATAGGACAATCAAGTGGGGAGGTGTGAAGAGGGGGAGGAGGGAGAGAATATGGAGAGATAGCTAAAATTAAGGGCCATTTAAGGGGAAGTATAGAAACCTAATACATTACAAGCTTTCTAAAATATATACATATATGAAGGCATTCTAAATGGAATCACCAAATAATGGGGAAGCTAGAACCCTCAACTGGACATATCTTGTCACCAAAATGAAGGGTTCAGTACCAGGAATTGGTTACATCTAAATTGAATTGTTAGCCAAAGAGGTCCGATGGGAACTCCCAAACAACTGAGACTCTGAAAAAGTTTACATCAAGAGCCTTTTGCTGAAGACAACACCCATACAACTGATTGAACATGGAAAAGTGGAGAAGTTGCCTACATAGAGCCTTCATCCCTACTGACTCGTGTTGTTGGTACTGAAATGGACAATGCACACTACCAAAGGGGAAATGTAAACACCAACCCAGCTACTACTCTTCTATCTACAACAGGTCCTGTCTGCGACATATGCTAGCTCAATGATGGTACCAAGCTTGTGGGAGTAACCAATCAATATATGATGTGACTTAAGGCCCACTCTGTGAGATGGAATCCATACCCAACACTGCTTGGGTAACCAAGAACCTGAGACAAGATAGCTCAGGGACCAGAGAGAAACCAAACACTACTGTTCTAACAAAAGAAAGTAGCAGGAAATTGTTCCTAATGGCATTTTTCTTGACTCATAGATGAGAGGTCTTGCTCAGCCATCTTTAGGGAAGTTTCCTCCTGTAGCAGATGAGAGCAACAATAGAGACCCATGGCCAGACAATATGCACAGAATGAGAGACCTTCGAACACTTAGCCCAACATGGGATCTCTCCCTCTTGGCTCAGAGAACCATGTGGAAGAGGATGCCAAAAAGGTTTAAGGGTCAGAGAGGATGGAGGACATCCAGAAATCAAAACCATCTAAAACAGCAGGATCTTTAGATGAAGCTGGCCATTGCACTACAGGGATCTGCTGTCTCCTCGGGGCTTTCTTCAGAAGGAGGTGCTGTCACACCCTACTTAGAAGGCAAGTACTTTACCAACTGTCTCCCCAGATAACATTAATATAATTTTAATTATTACCTATCCACTTTTATTTCTTTTATATTTTGTCTTCATTTCTAGTTTTGATTCATTCTCTCTGGTGTCTATCTTAGTCAAAATTCTTATGTCTCTTTTCAATGACCTTGTTATGAACTAGGTCAAATTCACTGTTATTGGTTCTTTTTTATTATTATTATTTTCATGACAAAATTAGCTAATCGCACTCTTTTTTGTCTGAAACAATTTCATGTTTATTAAATCAAGTATTTCCAAGTAAAGATTTCTCATGGTATATATACAGGAAATCACAGGACATGAGCTTTAACTGGACTGGAGAACTTGTATATCCCTGATGATCAGATACTAGATGCACAATTTGAAAAACAAACCATCCTCAGTAAAGGTTTTCTGATACCTTACAGATGTGAACAAGGAAGCTACTATCATTTCAACTGCAGTCTTCATGTCACCATAGATTCACAAGAGTAATTGTGTCATGCAATCTTGTTCTGGTGGTTGGCTTCTTTCTTCAAGGTGTCATGAAAGTAACAGGGAGAGAAGAGATGATTGAACACCAGCCTTTTCTTCCTGCCACTTTACATGAACAGGCTCTGTAGTAAGTTTCCTCTCCAAGATGTCAACTTGTTTTCTGGCTTCCTCAACCATAGCTTTCTGGAAACATCTCTTAATAGCCTGTAGATTCTCTAAGTATCGATCTTATAACTTCTTAAATTATTCTATTTTCTGCTTATGAATACCTTGAAGTTGTGGGAGAGCTTTTGTTGTTCATTAAATATATTGGAGAGATTTTCAGCCTGTTTCTTGATTTGGTCTACGTCGATATTCAACATCACAACTCAAGTCAAAACTGATAACATTCCTGATAAATCTCCTGTCTTCGTTCATACTGGAGTTCAGGAAGTGGTCAATTTTCCACTTGACGTTATAGACGTAATGCTGGTATTCTGCATATATTTTTCCTTCCTTCATGAAGAGATTTCTCTCTAGGCCCTGACTTTGGTTCACTTATTTCATGAAAGAACTGCTTTCCCCACCAGTTTCAAGGGCCAAACTGTTTCCTGGGTTCTTTCACAGAGCAGCTATAAATTGGTGGATGGCAGATTAGGAGTCGCTGTCTGTTGGCTTGGGAGCTCTTCCCTTGATTTTGGATGCATGACTGCAGTCTCCTCGTGCTATACAGGAATCCACATGGTCCTTTACCACAGGGTTCAGCTCGGTACTTCCCAGTCACCATCCTCTGACACTGCCTCACCACAATCTCCCCAAAGCCTCTTTTGCCTCTACCTATTCACACTCTTCATCTGTTTTATGGACTGACTTCATTTTTAATATTGTTTATTGTTTGCTTTACCATCCTTCATTCTTTTCTTCAGTGGTGCATTTCATGTTTTGATTGGCTTTTTAAGAATTCCTCAACTCTGACGAATGGAATCTTTTTCTTAGATCATTTTGACTCTGGGTTCACATTGTGGGTGCGCCAAAGCTATTCTCAAAGACTACAGGAAGTATCTTGAGACCCAGGGTTGAGCTAAGGGCCATTTCAGCTTTTCATATTAAATTAAGAAAGATGCCCTCCAGACTTCTCAAGTATATGTTCCCTTCTGCCAATGCTGTATGCACAAATAAGCCTTGCAACCTTAACTTTATGAATTTTAATTGAATACCATCACTGTGGGACCACAAACTTGACCTGTCCATATAATTACCAAGTTACAAACTAAGTATTGCTTACCTTGGTACTAACATGGGTTAGTGACTTCTAGTGTTACTGTCGCTAACCTTGAAGACAGTGTTACTGATTTCTCTAAGGTCTGGCTTGCTGCTCATGTTCATTTTCCATCTCTATGTTTGTTTTTTTTTTTTTAACTTTGATGATCCATTTATTTTGTGATTGGATATTTCAATTTTTTTCTTGGTTTCATCAAATACCTCTTCTCTCTCTCTCTCTCTCTCTCTCTCTCTCTCTCTCTCTCTCTTTCTCTCTCCCTCTCCTATCCTTACCCCTTCTCTCCTGTCTTCAAAAAATGTTATAGTTTAGTATTAGGAGTCTCAGGAAAAAATATTGAAAACAGAAATCTTTTAAAAAATAATATAACACCTAAGTAGTAAACACAATAATCCATATGTTATACATTATATATGATGTATAACATATTATATATGATTATATTATTATACTTTTATACTATATGAATTATATATCATATCACATTATATATTATATATTATATATTTTATATATATATTTATAGATTTTTTCCATTACATATTACATATTACATATTGCATATTTATTACATATTACATATCACATAATAAATTACTATTTAATAATATATATTATATAATATATTTTGATTACATTGAATATAACAATACAAATATTATATATTATATTACATATTATATATTATAATAATTATGCTGCTGACCACTGTGTCCACTTATAATTTATGATATAGCAAGGATTGTCTTAAGTTCTTACCACCCATTAGATCATTGTAGACTGACAGAAGACCTGTGAAACAGTTGTTACCATTAGTTCCATTTTATAGGTACTAAAAGGCAACTCAAATGAGGCGATTAACACAAAGTCTCACAGCTGGGGAAAGAGAAATTCAGAATACACACTCAGCGATCTGGTGCGAAGGTCAGGTGCAAAATCACTTTGGGATTTCACAACATTTTAATACCTGAGGATGAGAAGGAAGCTTTGGGAGATTTGGTGACCCTTCCTGGGAGACAGAAAGCATTAACAAGCTGTAGTCTGAAGTCATCTGACCTGACTCTATGAGATAGAAGGATACAAACCATCTCTGATAAGGGAGAGCACATGCAAGAGAGATGTTACAGGTCTCCACAACTCAAAGTCCATGTTCGGTAATGATTGAAGAGAAGTGGAGATAACACTTTATGTCCTTTTGGGACAACCCAGTCCCAGTACAGTAAATTGATTAAGGAGTTGCATCTCAGTCGGAACAAAAATCTGTATTCATTAAGCTTTATGGAGTCATTAATAACTTATGATCTCAGATTACCAATCTAATTGAAGCAATGTGGCATTTACAATAAGAATTGGGCTGACAAGCCTCAATCAATTAATCAACTCCCATGCCTTTCTTAAACAACTTTATTCTAGTCAGGGTTTCTTCTAATATATTGTTTATGTATAGAGAAGTAGAGAAATTCAGCATTCCCAGGAGAGGCCACCACTGTGTGCCAAAATTAGTTCTCCAAGATCTATTCTTTCCAATCATGGGCACTGGACTTATTACCCAAGAAATCAGCTTTTTATTTTCTGTTACTATCCATTCTTCTAAAAAAGCATGTAAAGAGAAACAGGTCTATTCTTTTATGTTACGAGTGACGTATTAGGTGGTAATTTTGGATGGCTGCTTCCATCAATCCCAATTGAATTAGCCAGTATTAGCATGTGAAAGTGATCAAGAGACGCAGCAAAAACACGATGCAAAATGAATACAAATGATTTGACACAAGATCTGATCAAATAATACAGAGGGCTGAATTAACAAGTGAACAAAATTAAATGAAAATGGCAGGATTTCACAGATAACCAGCTGTGACTGGAAAGCACAGCTGGAAAAGAGTTAGACAACTCTTCTAAACCTTTATTTTTCTCATCTGGAAACGTGTCTAAAGTTGTGTTACTAACAAACTGAAAGTCTGTTGTGATGTGGGGTTTGAGCTAATATTCAGTTTCATGTTAGATACTTTAGGCTCTCACATAATTGTATGTATCAACTTAAAGGAATCCTATGTCAACCACTGGTCTACAGTTGCCAGAAAAATGATTTCTTTCTTTTCCTGTAAACTGGGTAGGAGGAAGTAGAAAGATAAACAGTGATAGACTAAATTCTTTGCAGCATTTCTATGATATTACCACCCTCTGTAATCTTAATATCAGCATAAGAAGCACTGTGAAGCTTAACAGAAATAACATTCAAGCTGTCCACTATTGAAGTTCAGTTTAAACACAGTCACTTACAAACAAGGCTATTAAATCTCACTCTGTGGGTGGGTGGGCACACCCTCATAGAAGCAGGAGGAGGGGAGATGGGATAGGGGGTGTCTTGGGGAGGAATGGGGAAAGGGGATAGCATTTGAAATGTAAGTAAATAAAATATCCAATAAAGAAATAAAAATCTCACTCTGCCCATTTTAAAAGGGAGAAAAAAAATTACTTTCCTCTCTAAAAGTCATTATTAGAATTAGAAGGAAAATAATTAAATTCTCCAGCCTGCTTTTGGGACAGAGCAAGGACTGTTCTTTTTACTTTGAGAGTCACACCAATTGTTTGCTGGGTAGTCAGTGTTTCCAATGGACAAATGTGCCCTTACATCCTGAGGCCATTATTTCAGCATAGAAATTGCAAGCAGCATACGTGATAAGAACAACAGAAAAGAAAAGGGGGGATCTTGAAATGGAATTCTTTTTATTTCTCATTTTAAAAAATATTTAGATTAGCATACAAATAACATTTCCATACTTATGCCTTTGGACTTTATTCTTTCCTACTTCCTTCTTCCTTATCCCCCAGCCCCTCCCAAATGTCTTTTTGTTTCCTCTGGTTGGTTCCACTCCTTCTTCCATGTTAGTTATTCTTTGCTTCTTTCTTTCTTTTTTTTTAAGTGGGTATGCAGGGAGGTATGCACATGAAAGTGCCTGTGTGCAGATGCACATATGTGTGTGCAGGTGCTCATGTGCAGGTGCAAATATAAGAGTCCAGGTGCC
This sequence comes from Mastomys natalensis, assembly GCA_021653895.1. NCBI lineage: Eukaryota > Metazoa > Chordata > Mammalia > Rodentia > Muridae > Mastomys > Mastomys natalensis. Next base: position 20,533 of record JAJTUV010002204.1, on the reverse strand, counting down.
TGTGTGCAGATGAATATGAACACCAGAGAATAAAGTATTGTGTCATCCTCAGAAATGAATCCTCCCTTGAGACATGGTCCTTCATTGATTGGGAGATCAACAGTTGAGTTAGATAGCCATTTAGTAAACCCAGGTATTCACTGGTATGATTGTTTGAATATGGTTGGTTCGGGGAATGCTACTATTAGGAGGTGTGGCCTTGTTGGGGTAGGTGTGGCCTTGTTGGAGGAAGTGTGTCATTGTGGGTGTTGGCTTTAAAATATTCCTCCTAGCTCCCTGGAAGCCAGTCTTCTAGCAGCCTTCAGATGAAGATGTAGAACTCTCAGATCCTTCAGTCCATGTCTTCTTGGATACCATCATGTTCCTGCCTTGATTACAATGAACTGAACCTGCAAGCCAGTCCCAATTAAATGTCCTTTTTAAGAGTTGCTTGGGTCATGCTGTCTGTCCACAGCAATAAAACCCAAAATAAGACAACTGGTCTCTGCCTATAGAGAACTAGGATTATAGATATTGCTGTTACATCCAACACTTTTACATGGGTTCTGGGGGTTAAACTCAGGCCATCATGCTAAGAAGCAAATATGTGCTACCCACTGAGCTACCAATTTACTTCTGTTTTATCATATATGTTCTATTATCCCCCATCTGTGACTCTTAAGATCACTTTTAAAATCCTCTCTCATGATTCTCATTCTAGTTTCATGTCATGTACATGGATACATGTGTATTTATATACATGTATACATACATATATAACTTAGAATTCAGTTCTGACTATGAACAAAAACGTTCTGTATCTCTCTGAATCTGGTTTATTGTTCTTCATATGACTCTGTTCCATCTATTGAAATGGAAATTTAAGGATTGATGTCTGTGAGTCATATGAATGAATAGTTGTCTGCTGAGAGTAGTCCCAAACTAATGCCTAGTATTTGTGTGAATACTTGTACGGAACTGTGCCTGTGTGTGTGTGTGTGTGTGTGTGTGTGTGTGTGTAGTTGAATATGTGTGGCATATGTGTGTGTGCAGATGTGAGAGGCTAGAAAGACCCTGGATATGCTATTCTATCCCTCTCCACCCTACTCCCTGGAAAACAATCTCTCACTGAATCTGCAGCCCCAGTGACCCCTCTGCCATTGACTCTCACAGTACTCTAGTTATAAGCATACACTGCCATGTCTCACTTTCTCAGATGGGTGCTGAGGATTTGAACATAGTTACTCATGGTTACAAACTGAACCATCTCTCTGTTCCCATCCGTGGCACTTGATTAAAGCCAAAGCTGTTGTCCCTGCTTTTGTAATGACAGTGAGGCAAACACTGCATTCATGAATGGATATATTGGTGAGCCAATAACACCTCATGAATTGAAAGCAGCTGTCTCAGAGTGCAGTTTAACCCAGTCACACCTGTCTTGGAAGCAGCTCAAAACCCCTCTTGAGTCTCTTTCAGGACATATAGATGTAGACAACAGACATGGGAAGATTTCTTTAAATGCCAAATCTTCCCGTATACAATGGCATTTGAGATGTGGGTTTTATCTTCTCTATCCAATGCAGGTTATTCCTTTTCAGCCACAGGAGCAAAGAGTGATGTTCACATAGGCTGTCAGTAGATTCAGTGAAATAATAACCTGCAATTTTAATTTATCACCAGTGTTAAGCTACAACTCAACCAAGATGACACAGTCAAGTCCTAGTATCCTCCAGCAGTAAGGAGTTGGGCATAGACAACTCTGCAGAAGTGGGTCTTCCCTTGAGTTGTTCTGTGGTATTGGAAAGGCTAGCTGTATGACCAGAGTACTGTCAGGAACATTCCTTCTAGTTCCTAAATCTTAACAGGCCACTTAAAATGAAAACCTTCTATAGGCATCCGCTCACACCTAGCTCATGGTACTGTGTTTCACCTAACCTAAATTTTTTCCCAGGAAACTGGAGGGAGAAATGGCAACTCTGAGGAGTTCTTGATTTTTCCCATTTACACATTCTCCACACATATCTTGACAATACCCTATGCTTCGTTTTGATTATCCAACCTTTCAAGAAAACCTTGCTGCTTGAAGACCTTTCCACATTTTTGATCGTCATTTCCTTGAGGTAGTTGGAGACCACTAATCTATATGAAAGTTGACCTCTGGTAACCAGGCTGACTGAGTTCCACGGAGCTGAAGTTCAAGGCTGGAGCAGACTCTGGGAACTCTCAGAGCTGAGTCTATTAGGGACAATGTAGTAATTGAAGCTACATTTCTTGCTAAACAATTACAACTTTCTCTGAGAGGTTAAATATGAATTCCTGCAGAAATGGCTCATTTTGTGTAGGAATTAAGATCATGAGTCAAGCTCTGTCAAATATCTTAGCTCTATTATATGACCCCTGTCATTGAAAACTGTTGCCCATGATAAAAGGTACAACACACCAACTTTTCAGATTCAAATAACTCATTTGAATCTCAAAGAATAAAATCGGGAAAATTAAGCCAACAACTGACTTTATAATCAGCTATACTGAACCCTGCCCACCTAATGTCTGAATTGCTGCTGTTTGATCTTTTGTGCTAATGTTTCATAACACATCTGGTGAGTAGAAGCCAAAGACTTTGTGAACCCTTCATCTGGGAGGTTGTTCCTGAGAGCTTAAGGTAACTATTTGGGTGTCATTACCCAAAGTGTCCTACTTTTTCATTGATGTCAACTCATTTGTACCTGAGATGAAAGGTAGATACCCTTAATGATACCAAGATAAATTCTGCATTTTAAAAGCAAAGGTAAAGTCTGTGATATGATAGGGAAGGCAGGAAGGACCACAGATCCCATCCTGTAGGAGGAGAACAAAAGATGTGTACCATGGGCAGGAAGTGGCCTCCTAAGGCAAGAGGATCTTCCTAAATATTCTTCACAAATCTCAAAGCTAATGTCACAGCTTCCCTCCAAAGACAAGGCACTTGTATCTTTCTTTCCCATTTTCTGCTTTTCAAGTATTAGAATGAGTGCTGCATGCAGACGACATGAAAAGCAAAACATACAAACAAACAATAGACTAGAAATAAAAAAGAGAGAAAAGGATGGAAATCTTTCCCCATATCTTTCCTCACTCACTCTGTCCTCTTCCACAGAGAATTTCTTAGGAACGGGCCTTTGCAATTTAGCTCCAGGTACAGAAAAAGAATGGTAAACCATGACCTGGGTTCTAGGGGCTCATGTTACCTGATAATATTTAATACAGCTTGATATTTTCCATCCTTAAAGCTGCAATTATAATTTATTTTATATGCATATCCATTTTGCCTGTGTATGTATGCATGTATGTATGCATGTATGTATGTATGTATGTGTGTATGCATGTGCCCAATATGTATGCTTAATGTTCACAGAGGCCAGAAGAAGCCTGAAACTAGAGTTACAGACAGCTATGAACTGCCATGTGGGTGCTGGGAACCCAATCCAAGTCCTCTGCAGAAACAGTAACCGTTCCTAATGTCTTAGCCACCTCTGTAGCTCCAGGGCTGCAAAATTTTTGTGACTATAAAACAAGTCCTTACTTTCTCAGCTCCATGAATGCATGCCGATTATTATCCACTTGAGCAAACCATTGATCACCACCAGAATTCTCTTCCTGCCCAAGCTGTCCCAGCTGGCCAGGGATTGACCTATACTGTCAGACTCTTGGGTTACATTCACTATGTCACCACAAATTTAATTTCAGGCTAGAATTTAACTTTGCCAGATCCAAATCGATGCAGGTTGTTGGCTCCTCGAACCATTTATCTGTGTTTATTATGCGACAGGTATAAATCTTAACAAAATTAAGATTTATTCATGCCTTTTAATCAAATCGATTCTGTTCTAGCCAGTCTGAAAGTAGTGAATCAAAATTGATACTCATGCTACCCCACAATCATCTGATAAATGAAGACCCTGAGTTGTCAGTAATTTTTTTTTTCTTAAAATTTATTGATCACCAAATCAGAAAGTATGCACTGAGTGTTTGCAAGACTTCACACTGCACCAGGCACACAAAATGGTAAGCTGAGATTTTTGGATAATTCTGCTCAGTTCTTAAACCACAATTATTATTCGCTATTTTCCATCATAAAAAGGCCTAGAACAGCTAGCTGCTCTTAAATAAGTTTTAGCAATTATACAACAGATTCAAGCTCCTTTGACAGATCTCACAGTGTTAGAGAATAGCTAATTAGTATTAATAAATCGCCAACTCCACGGGCCTAAGGAAAGATAGGAGGAGAATTTTTAATATTGTTCTCAACAAATTTGATTTTTAATTTCAAAAAAACGGACGTACTCTTTCAGAATCTCATGCATGTCTATAATGTCTTTCGTTCATACCCAAGCCTCACCCCCCTGCTCCGACCCCTTCCCCAACCAGAAGATAGTAGATATCACTTATGGTTAGGGGGCCTATATTTCAGTTAACACATGCTTGCATATTGTACTTATTTGGAATTCTTAGTGCTTGCTTTGGAAGTCACTGTCTTCACTAAGGGTACTTGTACTAATCTTGAGGGTGTAGAAATAGCACTTTAGGCTTTACTTGAACCACACTGTGTGTATGTGGAGGGGAACATCTATCTCTCTTTTCTCATATCCCATAGTCCCCAGGTGAAGGCTGCAAAGCTGTTCACCCACCGCTCAAGTGCATCCTCTCTATAATACATCCCAGAGCAGAGTCCCATCCCCAGCCAATTCCGCTCAACAGAACTTTTCATGTACTGTGTGTTTTCACTCTCCAGCTCATTCGCTTTCAAGCATGGAATTTACATAGAATTTAATAGCATATTACTTTAATTAAGTAGTGATGTGCTGTTTGTAACTTTTAATTTCAAAAACAGTTGACACTATTTTTTTTCATGATCTTTAAATTACGTCAGCCTTTACTGTGTCTACCCTGTGAATTATTTCCAATGAGAAGCTCTAACTTACTTTGTCTTATTCCCTGTCTCTCCGATTTGTTCTCTCTCCCTATCCCTGTAGTCCTGCCCACATCTCATCTCACACTGAATACTCCTTCCTGTCACTTACTGCCATTTTCTTGTCCTTACTCTCAGACTGTAAGAATGCTAATTCAATGCTAATTGAAGACATTCTGACAGTATTTTCATTAGCACTTTTCTCTGTGGCTCTAGAGTTGTTTAGTGTTACTATTTTAAATTTCCAGTAGTCTCTTTTTATTATGTAGCTTTCAACTTATTTCACGCTTTGATTGCATTATTATCAGAGAATACACTCTGTTATTCTTAATATTTGAACATTTAAAGTTTAATTTCTGGTCTAATGTATGAATCACATGTTATAACATTTGAACATAAAACATATTTTAAATACAGAATTTGATAGTTATACTATAGTTATCATTTTCATTGACTTGTATCCTGTATATATTATATATATGTAAACATATATATTACTATTTTGTGTTTTAATAAATGATTTATTTGTTGATTGATATTCATAATGTTAGAGTCCAAATTTCCTAATCTACAATTTTAACATTGAAGCATCTCTAAAACTTCGCAAGCTAGTACAAATGAAACCAACATGTTCCTAAGCTAATTGTACTATCTTCATCCCAATTCACAAAAGAAAAAATGGCTACTGAAGTATGAGTCTGGTCAATAACACAGGGCTACTCCACACATCACAGAGATGCTTAACTATACATGATCCCTGTATCATTTTGCCCTTTTAAAATCTGAACAATCCTCAATATCTAACTATAAAGGAGTCAAGGGCCTTGCATAAAGAACTGTACGTATATCTGATATTATTTTCATGTCTTAAAGCTTTATTTTCTTCATCTCTGTATCAGTATAACTGACATCTTGTATAGCTTTAAAAACTTATTTATTTATTTATTGCTTTTTGCATTTATTTTTCCAGTGTTTGACAAGGCCTGTGTGTCTGCTCTAAGGATTGTCCTTATTTCTGGGCATATTACTCCTCAGCCTCTACTTTTCTGGGTAATAGTCACTAATCTCTTTTTGTGAACAAGAGAAGTATGTCTTTGCTTCTGGGCTTTTGCTTTCTGAACTACCTTGAATTTAATCAATATGTTTGAGTATTTATGTGGATTTATGTTACACATATGACGTTTTGCCTGCATGTATGCATGTGCACTGTTTGTGTCTGATGCTCCCAAAACTTGGAGTTATAGACAATTAATAGTGATAAGACATATGGTTGCTAGGAATGAAACCCTGGTCCTCTGTAAGAGCAAGTGCTTTTAACTGCTGTGCCATCTCTTTAACCCCAACCTTTTAATATTTAGATTAATTTTAAAAATATATTCTATAAGTATTTTTTCTATGCTGCAAATCCTTTATTTCATAGCCAAGGGAGTTGGGTTGTCAAAGAAGCTTACAGTGGGAGATGTAATACTTTGTTTGATTTACATTCACAAACAATCAGCTATTGTCATTTTACAGATTCTTAAAAAAACATAAGAGCCAGGCAGAGGTGGCACATGCCTTTATTCCCACCACTTGGGAGGCAGAGGCGAGCAGATTTCTGAGTTCAAGGCCAGCCTGGTCTACAGAGTGAGTTCCAGGACAGCCAGGGCTACACAGAGAAACCCTGTCTTGAAAAACCAAAAACTAAAAAACAAAAAACATAAGAGACCTGATAGCCTAACTATGCTAAAGAAGAAACTGGGAAATATACCTGAACTTGTTGATAGAACTTTCTGAAGATGACCCCAGTAGCATTGGCATTGACCCTGAAGGGGATAGGAACTCCACAGGAAGACCAACAGAGTCAAATAATCTAGACCCCTGGGAGGGCTCAAAGTCTGAGCCACCAAAGAGCATACATGGCATATGTGTAGCAGACATGCAATAATCTCTATGTGGGTCTCCCAACAACTGGAGCTGTTGTCTGACTATGGCATCTGTTCCCCAGCATGGCTGCCTTGTCTGGCCTCAGGAAAGGATGCCTCTAATCAGACAAAACTTGATGTGCCAGGGTAGGGGGATACCCTGGGGTCCCACTATCTCAGAGGAGAAAGGGGAATAGGGGAGGAACTCTGTAAGGGGGACCCAGAGGGGGAGTGTTTGCAATATAAATAAAGAAATGGGGAACAAAAGACCAGCAATGAATTGAATTAGACCCCATGAAACTAAGTCTCTGTACAGCAAGTTCACCATTACTCCAGCAAATATGCAGCCTACAGAATTGGAAACATTGTTACGAGCTTTCTAACTTTGTATCACACAGAGGGTTACTCAGTACCCAGAAAAATTAAATAACTAAACACAAAGATACAAAACGCTTAGAGTAAAACCAACAGTTGGCTACAAACAGCAACAACAGTAGCAGGCTGTTAGCACTTGTCCTAGTTTCCCATCCTATTGCTGAGGAAAAAAAAATAACCCTAACAAACGGAACTTTAAGGCAAAAGGGATTTGTTTGGCTTACAATAGAAGTTATAGTCCTTCAGTGAAGATATTTCAAAGCAGGAGTTTAAAGCTTCGATTACAGCCACAGTCTAGAACAGTGGGTCTCAACCTTCCTAATACGTCGACTCTTTAATACAGTTCTCCATGTTGTGGCGATCCCTGGACCATAAAATTAGTTTGTTGCCACTTTATAACTGTAATTCCATTATTGTTATGAATTGTAATATAAATATGTCATATGCAGAAAATCTGACATGTGACCCCCTATGAAAGGATTCCTCAACCCCTAAAAGTGCCATGACCCACAGGTTGGGGACCACTGGTCTAGAGAGAAGACATGATGAATACTTGTAAGGTGTTCCCCCCATTTTGTTGGGTCCTGGGCCAAGCTATGGAATGGTGCCATCACACTCAACTAACGCAGTGAGGAGAATTCCTCACAGACATGCAGAAGAAACCATTGTATAGTTATAGTGCATAGCAGGTATGCCTACCTCCTGTTTTAGTAGGAGGTGCTGCCCCGCCCCCTCCCCCCCATCTTCCATAGCAAATATTACACAAAGATCAGTGAAAAGATGATTTGGTATAAAAGATAGCCAGTGTCTCTCCTTGCAAAATATACAGAAATATTCTCCAGAGAACTGTCTCCTGCCAATACCCATCACTCATCTTCATACCAATTTGGCTTCTGGAAAAATGTTGCATGCAAAGCTCCCATCAGCCATTCTATTTAATCTGACCCAAAGTGGCTGATCAGATCATCTTGATGTATCTCTTACAGCAATTAACTGAAGATAGCATCAACAGGACCCCAAGCCACAGACTGTAAGAGCAATCTAAGATAATGACATCAACTTAATCCCTTAATGTCTTAAGCATAAACAACTCAATCAATTCAGTAAAATGGTGTGATCTCCTTTGAAATGCCTGGTGGATTTCTTCTCAATTTTCTTTTTTATTCAATACATTTTTTGAGTAAAACAGAGCTGAAATACTTCTCCACTTTCCTTCTCAACTTTCTTTATCGGCCTTTCCACTAGTGAGGGAAATTAATTCAGAAACAGAAAAGTGCATTAGAAATTGCCCAGGATCTTTCTTTGGATCACAAAAAGGAAACGTCAGATGTTTCTCCTAATCTCTAATGACTCTGGACACTGTACTGGACAGTCTCAGGACCAAAGAGATATCATTGATCACTTCCGCTAAGAAGCAAGCTGTGAAGCATCTTTTCTAACTGGATGAATCCCACTACAGGCATAACAGCTCTCAGAGTGTGAGTCAATAGTCAGTCATCCCTCCAGGAGACTTCTGATAACCAAGGGTGTATTCACTTGGGCAAGACCTGAAGCTGGAGACAACATTTCTTGGAACTAAGCTATATATAAAAAGGTTTCTCTGGCATCTGCGGCATGGTTCCTTCCCTCAGTCACAATTGTGGAGTGGTAAGTTGTGTGTATCTACGTGGAGTCAGATGTCACTCACTGTAGAGTGATCTGCAGAGCACTCTGAGAGCCACTGAACTGAATGTCTCTGATAGAGATTTTCCTGTGTCACCCTGCATGTCTGTTCTACTGTTTTCAGCATGGATTTATGTAGATGGATGTAGAGTACATGCATATATGCAAATGTGTATGTGTGTGTGTGTGTGTGTGTGTGTGTGTGTGTGTGCGCGCGCGCATGTACAGATACCTACTCTCCTGTGTAAGGACAGCAGATAAGAGTATAATGTGACCTCTTTGGCCATTCTCTGGCTGGTTCCTTTAAGACAAAATCTTTCACTGAACATGGAGTCTGGGTTCCTCCAAGAGGAGAACAGCCAGGGAGCTCCATTAATTTTCCTATCTCCATTCTCTCGAAGCCTGGCTTGTACAGGACCACACCCAACTTTCCATAGGAATGCTTGAGTTTGAACTCTGAACCTCATGATTGTGCAACAAATGCTCTTTTGTAATAACCAAGCTGTCTCTCTTGCACCCTCCAGGGTACTTTAAATGTTTTACATGTTTTGATGTCCAGAGTTTGGCCTGATTTGTTGTCATTTTTCTGCAACGAGTCTTGATCTTCGCTTCTCATTCGTAGACTTTTGGAGGGTTTTCAAGTATGCAAATGGGGAAGTGCTGATTGTAATAATCGTATCTCCACCAGATGTCTCAGGGAAGTCTGTTAAACATGTTCATATATAGTTTCAAAATGAAGAAACTTGCTGTCTTCTGTGTTTACTACTATCTATCTTTATACTTCACTGCAATGTTTCTGTTTTTAAATGACAATATTTTATACCATACATACTGAACTGGAAATCAGTTTCAAAGCACAGCCATCTTTTAGAAGACATCATATAGCTTATATAGCATAGTATTTAACTTTTTTTTTTCTTATGGGTATAGAACAGGTGTTTTAAAACAGAGCCACATTTGTAGAGGGTGATGTGCATTTAAAATGTGAGAGCATTTTTGTTTGGAATGTATGTAAAGAAAGTATGCAAAGAAGGATGAAGGTAGGCAGTAGTTTTGCTGAGGTGCCAGTAAAGCCCAGATGTTATTGATCTTGCAAGATTCTGGAGCAAGACTGGTCCTACAGAACTGCTTTACATTGAGAATGATGGATCAACCTTTATGTCTCAAAAGCCAGGGAACAATTCCCAGGGAAAGTTCCTTCTAAGAATAATCAACCACAAAGACTTAATGTAGACTCCAAGAACGGGTGCTTGAATTAACTGGATCTGAAACATGAGGTACTCATCCGCTGATCATATACAAACCTCCTTGAGAGTACGTCAGCTTATCCCATTCCAACCTTTTTGCTAGTTTTGGCACAAAGACTAAGTGATGCTTGGTAGGAAGAGTTAATTAATAAAATAACATCTTCTAGCAACTATAAAATTCTTGAATAGAAACAGGGAAACAGAAGTCATGAGATTGGATCTCATTCTAGACATAACTGGGATTGCTGTACATTTAATAGTTAGAAGCTCTGTTAAACCACAGTTAAGAGTATTGACTCTATTTAGAAAGCCTTTGATGGGCTTTATCTAGGCCCGTGATCAAATCCAGATTTTATATTGATCATTCTACCAAAAGTGTGCATCAGAACAAAAGAGAAAGAAAATGAAGACTAATCACAGGCTTTTACAAAAATGTTTGTAAATAAAATTATGAAACTCTAAAAAAGGACAGCCTCAGTACCCAAAAAAAAGAAAGAAAGAAATGTTTTAGAAACAGGATTTAGTTCTAGTTCTAGGGAAAGATAAAAGAAAGATAAGAGTGCAAATGATTCTCAATTTTCTGGCTCATGTAAACAGATAGTAGAATTAAATGGAATCTAAAGGATAATACGGCTAGAAGATGTCCTAACATTAGAAAGTGTATCATAATTATAGCATGAGCTTTTGCCATGGCTTGTGCTATAAGAGATGCCATGAAAATGTGGGAAGCCAGGAGAACAGATGAGGCAATGTTCAAGGCTGGTTTTTATTATCATACATAAAGAGTAAATTCTGAAGACAACAGTAATCTACTCACTGTGTTCCCCTTGATACAAGGTCTCACTGAGTACCCCTTGAAACAAAGTCTCATTCTGTACTTCTTGCTGGCCTGGAACTCTGTAAGCCAAGGTGATCTCAAATTATGAGATCCATTTGCCTCTACCTTCCAAATGGTGGGATAAAGGGGGTATGCCTCCCCACCATCTGGAATAATGCCATGCAGAGGTGTCAGAGCCCAAGATGTCCATCAGCAGGGCTGCTTGGAGCTAAGAAGAGGTTCTATGGTTCTTCTGTAGCAACTTCATGACAAACTATAAAGTTTACTTGAAAATAATGCTCTTACTCTAAAATGATATCTGAAAATGACAGAAATCACTAATGCATCAAACTGCGACTTTACTTTTGGAGACTGTGACTCCTTGTGTTACCGTGCTCCTTGTGGCCTCGATATCCTACCATACTGGTGCCTAATGTGACTGAGACTTCGGGTGGACCATTGCAAACCGCAAATTGTTGTTTCACTTGTGACAGTGAAAGTTAAGGATCGAAATTTAGACCTGTGATATTAAGCCATACAAACTTAACACACCTGTTTGCATATTTAAGACATATTAAATAATTTATATAACAAGTAGCTAAAATGGCTATACTTCTTACAATAAAGGGGTGGAAGAAATTGCGCAGTGGTTAGTAATTATTGCTCCTGAAGAAGACCCAGGTTCCATTCCTCATGGTGAAGCTCACCACCATCTATCTATACAGCTACAATTCTTTTGCAAAAGATTCAATAGATGCCTCTGGTCTCTGTAATCACCAGGCATGCACATGGTACACGTATGTATATACAAGCAGGCCAAGCACATAAAAGATGGTTGAGTTGGTAATATTCTTGCCATAGAAATATTAGAACCGATTTAGTTTCTCCCAAGTCCAAGTAAAGTAAGTGTGGCAGCATATATACATGAGGAATTTCAACAATGGGTAGGAGAAGGTAGAAAAACACCCTCAGTGCTCACTGGCTAGGCAGCCTAGCAAAATCAATGAGTTCCTAGTATAGCAGGAGACACCATCCCTTCATAAAAGCAATGTGGAATTAGCTGTTAAGTCAGTGATAAGTGCTACCATCCTTACAGAGGTTAGGTATAGTGTAAGAGAACAGGGCAGAGTTAGATAGATAGAAGGAGAAACAGAATAGATAACTTTACATGGATGAGGATGTGGAGGGTTTGGGGGCCCTAATGGAAGAATCAGGCAGGGAGAGTAAAAACAGATGAGGCAAGGAATAGAGAGAAAAACATCTAAAATTAAGAGCCATTTGAGGGGCAGGTAGTATAGAAACCTAACACTCTAGACTCTTTCTAAAATATATACATACATGAAAGTGATCTAAATGGAATCCTGAAGTAACAGGGAAAACAGAGCCCCAACTGGTCATCTCTTATTACCAAATAAAGCCTGGCTATGGTATCTGTTCCCCAACAGGGTTGTCTGGTCTGGCCCCACTAGGAGAAGATGTACCTAATCTGTCAGAGACTTGATGTGCTATGATGTGGGAATAGCCAAAGCAGAGGTCCATACACTCAGAGGTGAAGGGCAGGCGAATGGAGAGGGACTCTATGAAGCGGGACTGGGAGAGGGGAGTGTTTAGGATGCAAATAAGTAAATAAATACATAGACAAATAAATGAATAAATGAATGAATGAATAAATAAATACATAAATAAATAAAACCTCCAGTACTGAGAATGGGTTACAATTGAAATATTGGCCAAAGGAGTCCCATAGGAATGCCCAAGCAACTAGGGCTGTTGCCACGGCTACAAATTGCTCTCTACAAACTGACAACAAGACCCTATTGTTGAAGACAATACCTATAGAAATCATTGAACACAGAAAAGTTGAGCTGGTGCCTACCTGAACTCTTTACCCCACTGAAAAGTGTTCTTAGTACCAGAAGGTACTCTGCCAGTTTCCAAGAGAGAAACATCAACACTAATCCAGCTACACACCCTTTGATCTACAGTGGCACCCTGCCTGCAAGATATCCTTGTGCAATGGTGGCACAAAGCTTGTGGGAGTAACCAACCAATATCTGATTTGACTTAAGGCCCACTCAACCCATACTCCACACTGCTTGAGTGACCAAGAACCTGTGACTAGACATCCCAGAGACCTAGGGGAGAACCAAATTCTACTGTTCTAAGAACAGGAAGAAAGCAAACAATTTCCTAATGACATTCTGCTATATTCATAGATCAGTATAATCCTCAACCATTATCAAAGAAGCATCTTCCTGCAATACATGGAGACCAATACAGAAACCCACAGCTAGACAATATGCAGAAAGCAAGAGAGATGTCATCAAATCCACATACCCCCCATGATCAGGGAACCCTGCAGAAGAAGAGATAGAATGTAAAAGTCAAAGGGGATGGCTCCTTCTATAAGTCATAAACATAACAGGATCAATGCATATACAAACTCATAGTCAGGTAATATGCACAGGGTCTGAACCAGATGGATTCTAGAGCTGAAAGAAGTAAGCATACGCGCCCCATCCCTAACCCAGAAGCTGTCTCCAACTGATAGCCTCATACAAATGAAAATTTTCATTTTCTTCAAAGTAGTCTCCCTGGGTAAACAAACTACTCTTAAGGGTAGGCTGCATGCCCAGCAGTAGGTGGCCAATAGAAAATAAACTAAATAGCATTTTTAGAAGTTCGTTGTCTCATAATGTTCTCTCTCTCCCCCTCCCCCTGTTCCCCTCTTCCCATCTCCTCCTCTCTCCCTCTCTCCCTCCCTCTCCATCTCTCTCCCTTTTCCCCCTCTCAGCTTTATCAGTTAATTTTGTTGAACTTTTCTGTTTTTTTAACCCTATAGGCTCTTTGTGTGCATACTATGGTTTATGAGTTTCAATTTTCATGGGATTCCTAAGAGTGTGAACAAGTAGGCCTCTGCATCTGCATTCATTTCTCGTGCCTTGTCTTGAGCTCTTCCTTGTTTGTTTTTTTTTTCATTCCAATGTGTTTGTTTCGTTACATTATATTTATCATCACCACCACCATCCATCATTGTCATTATCCTTAGAAGCCTGTTTGTTTTCTATGAGAGACAAAAAGAAGGTGAGTCTGGATAGTAGGGGAGGTGGGAAGGATTAGAGGAAGGGAAAACTGCAATCAGTATATTTTATATGAGAAAGATGTATCTTCAATAAAAGAAAAAAATCTAGGTGAAAACTGACTGAAGAAGACACTGATATCACCTGTGACCTCCACACATATACACATATGCATGAACAACAACAAATCATACACACATACACACACAAACATACACATCATCACACAGCAGCACACGACACGCGCACACAACACCTCACCATTGTTAGAAAAATGTTAATTTAGTCCTATCCTTTCATTTTCCAAGGAAATGCAAATCTGGACAAGTAAACTAATATTTGCTGGGCACAGAGCTAAAGCTGTAATTACATTGCTTGAGACAGGAGAAGGATGCTTTTGATTCACACTTCTAGGGAAAGATGGAATTTTCACTCAAAACAATTTGCCTCCACAGTTAGGTAATTTGCTGGCCCCTTGCAGAAACTGTGATGGAGCGATTCAAATCAGCATTTAGCAGTGTATAAAGGTCAGGGGAAGCCAGACCATTTATCTAGGAAGCAAAAATTAAAAGCTATAAATTATAAACAAGGGTAATGACTGATACAATGAAGAGTCATGGAGGATGAGATGAATCCATAGGAGTCTGCAGAAGATTGATGACAGATACATTACCAAAGGGAAGGCCAGGCTGGTGCAAAGATGGAGAACAGAGAACAGTTTTTTTACTCCTTCTCCTTTTAAAGAAACGTCCCTTTCTTTCCGGTTCCTTGTGAGCAACCTAGAGTTGTGTTCATATCATCAGCCAGCCAGCTAAAGGGCATCGTCCACCCATGATGTTGTCAATCAGAAGGTTTGCTAGACCTGAGGAGCATCGAGGTCACGATGAATAAGTCGTCAATGCCCCTATGTCTATGGAGGTCCCACTTGCAGAGGAAGAAAATACCTTCTTTCTCTCCTCTCTGCTAATCAGAAAATTTGCTTCTCTTCTCCCTCCATTGCTCTTGAGAAAAATAATTAGAATAATCAGTGAACTGATTACTTCATTAGGCATTAGCTGGTGATAACTCATTTCCTTTATCTAAGCATGGTGTTTGCAATTTTGATAAACCCATCAAGTCTTTCTTCTACTCGGTATTATGATCAAAATAGAAACTATATATGTTAATTTGATTCTTCCCCTTAAGAAAAGTATATTCATCATCTCTTATCACAGTAAGAAGTAATAAATTAGAATATAGTGAAGTTCTTTTCTCTAAAGAACCTGATAGAGGGGCCCTGAGAATTTGAATTAGTTGGTAAAATGTCTGCCAAATAAGGTTGGAGGAGCTGAGTTCAAATTCCCATCACCATAAAAAGATGGGAATAGTGACACATATCTACTAGCCCAGCACTGGGATGAAGGGTAGGGAGCAAAGAGAGAAGCTGAAGGTCATTGGTCAGATGATCCAGCTGAATGAATGAGCTTCAAGCCAGTGAGAGATAATGTCACTAAAGAAATAATAATTGGAGAGCAATCCAAAAAGACAATCAACGTTTGGCCTCCCCATTGTATGTACATACATGCTCAGGCAACACATGCAGATGTACACACACACTCACATATTCATGCATACTTGACAGGAAACAATTTAATCTTTACCAGCCAGGTGATCTTGGGAGTGTTGCTTCAGCTCCGCCACTGTAATACAAAGACAGCCATCAACAGTAGCAAATAACCATGGCTGTGAGTTTATGGTGCGGTTCCCTCTTGCAAATGGAGATAGCCTTTCATCTGTATATGTACACCCATCCCTGAGATTTCATGTTCTTGAAATGGCTAAGTCCTACCGTATCATATTCCCCCTCTGACAGACTCATTGAACTTTCATTTTCTCTCAGAAGGACCTATCACCAGCAGTGTTACATCAAGAGTAAGATCAATCACTTATGAACATAAAGAGGACATACCTCTGCTGATAACAGATATGAATGCATTGGAGAATACTGCTTAGGAAGAGCACATGAACATGGGATTAATGAGGTGAAGCTGAGCGAGAGGTTTTGTGGAACACTCATTTACGATATTGGCTGCATTTTTATTACTGTCTACTGTGAAATTATTTTTAATCAGACACTAAAAACAATGATTATTTCATTCATAGTCAGAATACATTTCAGATTATTTAATTTCCAGCATTTATTTTGTCTGAACAATATTTTTTTTTTTATCTTTTTAAGTGCTCTCGCCAAAATATTTCACTGTCAATATATGGGATGTCGATAAATTGTAAGCTAGGTATTTAATTTTGTAAAGGGTTTCCTTGAAGATAATCATATTTAGGCTGGTAAATGATATGTAGAGGTGATCCTCTGATGAGCTCACATTTGAGTACTGGGGACAAAAGGGGTGTGGATATATATTACTGTCACCTACATGCCCAGACTAGGTTTTTCCCATTGCCAGATAGGGTATGTGTAATCAGGAATATAGGAAGACTGAGCTCCCCACAACTAGAAAGCTGTATGACTAGAAAGATTTGCTTATGCATAGACTGAAACTAAACAGAGAGATATGCCTACCGAAGGTGATACAGAAACCAGGAACTAGGAAAACAAGCTGTAAATCACAGAATCACTTTGTGACTAGAGAAAGAGCCGATGGGAACCAAGAAAAGAATAAAAGGTTGTTTGGTGATTTTCATGAAAACTACTTACACTAGACACTCACAGTTGTCTTTGGCAACCAGTCTGCCATATAGACCCTAGGTGAATTTGTCTGCCAGTCTGTCTGCCTGTCCCTGCAACAAGAGACTATTCACAAAGACAGAGAGTTGAAAGTGATGCGCTATCCAAGGTCCTGGATATCGGAACTGGTTTACTCAGCTCACCAGAACCTATATACTGAAATGCATGTAGGTTCATCTCTATCCTAGCATTGTTTTTTAATGTAACACACTTGAAACTAGTCACTTATACAATGATTTGACCTCACAGGAAATAGATTATATATTGTAAGAATTATACTACACAAATACACCAAGTTAAAGAAGAAATAAAAGTCTTTCCATTCTGTAGTCAGTGCTCTTAAAAATGTCTACCATATTTTGTACTTGGATATGACTCTTTATTCTTTTTTAATACAATATATATCAACTACAGTTCTCCCCTACTCCACTCCTTCC
The DNA here is from genome assembly GCA_021653895.1 of Mastomys natalensis. NCBI lineage: Eukaryota > Metazoa > Chordata > Mammalia > Rodentia > Muridae > Mastomys > Mastomys natalensis. The sequence goes on along the minus strand of JAJTUV010002204.1, from coordinate 3,359 downwards.
AGCAACCTCCAACCTCCCCTCTCCTCCGAATCCACTTCTTCTTCATTTCCTTTCAGAAAAGAGCTGTCTTGCCAGGGATAAGACTAGGCACAAACCATCAGGATATGATTTTTAAAGAAACTTTTGTTTTACAAAAGACTGGATACATGTTAATATCTACTGGAGTGGGACAAAGACAGGAAGAAATGGCTCAAACATTTCCATTTGCAAAGTCTTGGTATGTTTGGGTTTTCTTGTTTTGCTTATTGGTTGGTTAGATGGGTAGCTGATTGGCTGTTTTATTGGTCAAATGGTTAGTCTTTTTATAGCATTGATATTGAATTCAGGGCTTCTTGTATGCTATATACATATTATACCACGAAAGTATGCTGCCAGTCACTTCTGTTTTAATTACTGTTTGATTTACGTGGTCTATTTAGATGGTTGCAAAGATGGACAGAGCATTACTTTTGCATATCTTAAAGAAGGTAAGGTTGTTCTCATCCAGAGATTCATTCTGCCATGGTGGGAGAAGGTGTAATGAAACAGTTCATGATGTATAAGAACCAGAAGTGGATGTCCATGTCACAGTGGGCAGGAGATCAGAGAATGACATTAGAGACAGGGCCAGGCATAACATTCAAAGGCCAGCACCAAGAAATCTATGGCCCTACCCATAAAACATCTACAGCCTCTTATGGTTGTGTATAGCTGCTTGTATTCTAATACTAATTGGATCCCCCAAAACTGTTTGCATGAAAGGGTCTACATGCAACTTCTTGGAACTTGCTCCCCAGTTAATTCTGATTGGTAAATAAAGATGTCAGCAGCCAATAGCTAGGGAAGAGAGACATAGACAGGGTTTATGGTTCCCAGGCTGGGAACCACAAGGAAGAGGAAGCAGGGAGACACGGAGGCCACCATGGAAGGATAAGAGGCAGGAGGGAAAATCGGATCTGCCTTGTAAACGGGCCAAGAGAACATAGCCCAGAGGGCTGCTCATTTGAGTCAAGAGCAGCCAAGATGGAACATAGAAATTAGTAAGTAGTAACTCGGAGTCATTGGTGGGAGGAAGATTCTAACAGTATGGCGGTTAGACAGTTGCCCAGCTATTGGGCTGCTTAAGGTATATTAAAATATAAAGGCTGAGTGTGTGTCTTTCATTTGAGAACATAAACCATTAAGGCAGATAGTAACCCCCCCTCCATTGATACTTATTAACATATTAACACTACAGTTGTGTTGCCTTCTGGGGTCAAATTCTAAAACCATGGATCTGTGAAGTATGTTTAAATCTTAAAAAAGATATGGGAATAGTGGTGCATGCCTTTAAAAGCAGCACTGGGGAAGCAGAGGCAGGTAGATCTCTGTAAATTTGAGAATGGCCATCTGAAAATATCTAAACAGTTATAACATATAGATACATTAAGACAATGGATGGGTGGATACATAGGTGACAGAGAGGCAAACATATAGCAAGCACCTGCTTTTTGTGTTACCAGATCATCTAAATTTATACATTATGATTCCTGGATAACTGATTGGTCAGTGGTCATACATATCTGCCCCAGGTTGGCTTTGACAGGATCCAGTTTAGGGTGAAGAATGTTTAGGAAGATGTAACATTGGGATTTGTCCCTAGGGAGAAGGGGAAAGAAGACAGAATTTGACAGGATTGATACTTTTTGGTTTGCATTCACGCCTATGTGCCAGAGCTGACATTTTACAGACATAATAGCTTTGGATCTTCTCATTTAAAAAATAAAAAGATACTCTGCCAGGTTTATAGATATATTGTTTCATTTTACTTTCTATGGATTATAACATTGGTTCACATTTCTTCAGTCACTGTAACTTCAGTCACTGCCCAGTAAGGGATGCTGGAATGCAAGCTCCACATTGAGCTTGGTGCATCCTGCAGTGATCCCTAGGGTTAGAAGCTGAACCAAGTTAGGACAAACATCTAGCACATTTACACACCCAATTCTGTAAGCCATGGTTGTGACTACTTTGGAAAAGGTATAACATTGAGCACAGTATCTTTCTTTCTGAAATCAGAAAATTCAGTAGATGGGTATCTGCAAAAGCCCAGGGGTAGCTGCAGCTGTGTGACTATTGTTAGGTAGTAGCCAAGGCAACAAGTTGCTCCCTGAAGGGAGGTAAGTATTCATATCTATGTCCCCATAAAACTTCCCACTTTCATAGTTGTGATAATGTGATTGTCAACTAGACAGGATCCAGAATCATCTAGAAGGCAAATCTCTGAGTATGCATATGAAAGGTTCTATATATTAGGTTGAGGTGGGAAGACTCATTATCACCAATATGGGTGGTACCATTCCATAGTCCAAAGACCAGCGTTGGACTTAGAGGGGGAAAAATTGAGTGCAAGCAATTATGCGGTGTGGCAGCTGCCTCAGTTCCTGTTGACATTCATGACCTCCTTGTCATGGTAGACTGTACCTAGAAACTGTAAACCAAAAAAACAAACAAACAAACAAACAAAAAAACAAAAACAAAAACAAATCCCTAAGTTCTTTTGTCAGTGATCTTGTCCCGAAAATGGAGAAGATCACAAACTTATATTCTTACCCATTTTTCTTTCTTAAAAGTAACAGCACATATTTGAAACTTTGAAGTCGCTTTCTTTCCTTATACTCTCAAAATTTGAATTCTGAAACATCGTGAGTTAAAGCACTTTGAAACTTCATAAAGAATTTGAGGCCTATAACAGGTCACTCTCTAAATGCTTTCTGCTATTTGTATTTATGCCAGAAGTGTGCCAGAGCTGACATTTGACAAAGATATCAGCTTTGGAACTTGTCATATGAAGAAAAAAAAAAAAAAGATAATCTGACAGATTTGCACATGTACTGTTTCCAACTTTACTTTCTACAGAATATTAATGAGACTCCGCATTAATTCACATCTCTTCAATCAATGTAACTTCTGTAGCAGAAAGTTAATTTACAACCTTTACGTATTTTCCCATGGGAATATCAGTGTTTTGACCATCGCTGAATAGGATTTAAAACAATTCAGCCATAAAATAACTCTGTTTTGTGACTTGAAGTTGGTTGTACTGATATAATCAATTATCCCTATTTCTTGCCCAGCCCTCTTTATTCATTGTTGTCTTTCATCTGAGGCCATATTTTTCCATCTCCCCTTCTCTAGGATGGCAAGTGTAACAACACGATTATGATGCAAAAATATTTTACCCACATTGCACAGCACCACAGAACTGCATTGTGGTAAAGTCATAGAGAGATGCTCAGGGGAGTTCACCAAACACTAAGTATTAGTTACATGTGCACAGACAACACACTGTAAGCACAGTATTTACCAATGCTTAACACATGAACTGAAGAACCAGATTG